>CM068369.1:72984498-73584498 GCA_034769895.1 Magicicada septendecula | reverse complement strand
AAATTTGTCGCGTGTTATAATGTATATTAAATCTATATGATCAGGTGTACCAACCTTTGCATGGATCCTCTTTGTATTATTATTATAGTGTATAGATATTTTATATGAGCAGGTTTGCCAACATTTTCTGTGGCGGGGGGAGGGAAATTCAAAGTGTGATACATTATTAGCAACACGTTATAATGTATATATATACCTATATGTGTTGCGGTTAGTCGATTGTGACGACGACGAAATCAACTTTCAATGGCGAAAAATTCAAACATTGATACATTAAGCGGTATCCCTAAATCATATGTTATGTTCAAACCGTTTCTCCTCTCTCACATTTGAATGTAAGTAAAACTCTCTCTCTCTCTCTCTCTCTCTCTCTCTCTCTCTCTCTCTCTCTCTCTCTCTCACTCTCTCTTGTTGTCAAACGTTATGTTCAAACCGTTTCTCCTCTCTGTGGTCATTACCGCGCATGTATATGATTTTAGAAAGTTTATATATATTCGACAAATATTAACTGTGTACGTACTTACAAACGCCCTCTCTCTCTCTCTCTCTCTCTCTCTCTCTCTCTCTCTCTCTCTCTCTCTCTCTCTCTCTCTCTCTCTCTCTCACTCGTTGTCAAAACGTTGATTTCATTTTTCATTGTATTAAATAATTAATTAATAGTTTTATAATGCAGTCAGTGTGATTGATCCTTGTTAGGAGGGTCTGTATATGATTTTAGAAATATATATATTTGACAAAATTAACTGCGTGTACACATACAAATCGCTGTCGCACAATGTACGCACTGCTCACACACACATTGTGTATGTCTCTCTCTCGCTGCAAACGTTGACAAGAATTCCCTTATTCAACACTCTCACTCTCTTTATGTCATCGGTTTTGTAGTGATATATCATGTCCCTCTCTCTCTCGCTCGCAGACGTCGGAAGAAATTCCTAGTTTATAATGTAATTACCTGTGCATGTGCTGTTACAGATGACTCCTCAAAATCTGTTGTACAACATCTCTCGCTCGCAGACGTCAGAAGAAATTCCTAGTTTATAATGTAATTACCTGTGCGTGTGCTGTTACAGATGACAAATCCATACGTTAACGGCTTAACAAACTCTGTCTCTCTCTCTCTCCCACACACACACACACACATACACACACACACATACACACACACACACATTTAGTATGAACAGACGCGTCCTTGTTAGTAAAATGTACAAATCACATGACTTTATGTGAACGTCAAAGGGTTCAAAATAAAAATATGTAAAACAAAAATACAGAATATATGAATTGTTATATTTACAAATAAAATATATTACATATACTATTTGCAAATACAAATGATGTTGGTAATGTATGATTTTAAAGACAACTTTGTCACTAGCAATCTTCAATACGCTCTTCTTCATGTGGTACTACATTTGGTACAATACGTCTGTTTAATGGTTGCAGTTTACAAATAATTACACACATAGGTTCAGTGGTGTATAGCGAAATAAATTAAAATTATACACACATGTTGTTACAGATGAAAACGGTGGTTGAAATTCATACAAATCTTCTGATGTAACGGTTCCCACAAGTAATACAGTTCACAAAAAATAAAATTAATTGTACACATGTTCAGAGGTGTATAGTGAAATAAACTTAAAAAAAGGCATAATTTGTTTAAATTATTAAATATATTAACAATATTTTAAAATTCACAATATAAAATTGATTTTTTTTTTGAAAAGTTTATAAATTCATAAATAAATACATTATAAAATTGATATTTTTTCGAAAAGTTTATATATAATTGTGTCGTACTTGTATGAAAACAGCCGTATACAATTTTTAACTAAGTATCAGATATGTCATAAATACTTTTATATTTCGTATATAATACCAATGATAATCGATTTTGTGGGAACGACAGTGTATAGGAATGTGTTCTCTATGTGATAACATAACGCTTCGTGTGAAGCGTTTTGTAGAGCAGGTTTCAACTGTGGAACAAAATCACGTCAACATCAACAACATTCGCTTTTTCATCGCCTGAAGCTTTGCGCACACACACACACATACACACACACACACACACACACACACACAACGATACAGAAGTATTCACTAACTTAAGCCAAGGTCATTGATTCGGTGCGTCCTACTTTCTAATCCTCGATGGTAAAACCTAAGACAAAAAGCATTAAATAAAACATACAATCAGTAGTAATAATAAAACAAAAATACAGATTATATGAAACGTATATTAACAAATGTGTATTTACAAAATAAGTATATTACAACTCGGAAAGAGTGGTATGTAATTTTCACCCACCCAATCTTCCACAAATCTGCCATAATTTACCCTGCCAGCATGGTCGGTAATGAACTGCGTATAAATATTTTAAAGTCTTTTTTTACTTGTGTCTCGCCTTGAGACTGGCAACGGTGCGACGTTGTAATAATAGTTCCTTGTTATGCTTCACTTGAGCCGCATGTCTGTCTACCCAATCTGCCATGTAACGTTCGAAACTGCTTGCGGGAGACATTATACACGACTAAAACAAAGACATTCACAATGTTTATCATAACTACACAGTGTCGACTGATTATGGTCCTACATAACATTCGAAATTTGAACGATGTTCTGTTTCAGATAATAATAGTTTGAATATAAAATGAAAGGGTACGTTGTATTTTGTTATGAGAAAATGCATTTCTAAATTTTGTTACATTTGTAAATTACAGAATTGTTCTCTAACTACTACCACAATCGTTCAGTTTCATTAACATTTGAAAAAATTGATGGATTTGGTACTCGATATATTCTACTCTCACAGTATTTTCATTGATCCACTTCAGAAACTGAGTACAGAATAAATCTACAATCACCCAGGCGGAATCATTAAGTTTTACAAAAGATCTTATTGATCAGACGTGTGAGTAATTATATTAATCTTTATGTAGCAAATACGCGCGCATTCATAAAATACAGCACTCAGGTGTAGTGCAATTAATCCTTTTTGTATTGAACGTATTTAAGTAGGCCTACTCGTGATGTCAGTAAATTCTGTCTAAACGGCAACTCAAATGTCTGGTACATAAACGTACCTGGTAATCGCTTCTTGAGTCGTAGTCATTATTAAACTCGACATAACTACTTGTGTTACGCGATTGATGTTCGTGTTAAACGATTGATGACTCATGTAATAATACAGATTAACCTCGTATAATAATAATTAAAGTAACATGAGTATTAAATTATACAATATTTATTGTCATCATCAAGACTGTGTATGAATACAAAGAAATATCAAACACAACAGATCAATTATTTGAGTGAACGTGATTGTGTATGTGAGCGTGCGTGTGTGTGTGTATATATCATTGTATATGTGAATTAGTTGAAGCAATACGAGGGAGAATGGGTGTGATTGTTGACATAGGCCTATACATAATTTTAAATACTGTATAATTGTCTACGATTGACAAAGAAGAGAAAAGACATACTTTACGGAATATCTTGAAATTTTTGTAGTTAGTCTTCACCTCATCACCCTCACATGTACTAGCAGTGTGTTTGGGTACAATGTTCTGAGAAGTACACATATTCATCTGCTCGCCTCCCTCTTGTGTACTGACAGTATGTTTGGATGCAGTTAACCATTCAATGTTCCGATAAGAATTCATCTTCTTGTTCCTATAATAATAACAGTACTTGCTTCATTATCATATACATTATGTGCTATATATATATTGTAACTGATTTTTAAAAAAAATTATTACTGGGAGGTTTATTTTGTATAATATTATTTGAAATATTAAAGGTTGTAGTTGTTGAAAATTGAAAGTTACTAATTTTATAAAACAATTTAAAATGTAACATTCGAGGTTACTAAAAGTGTATTTACAATTGTAGAATTATAATTGTCTGAAAAGAATTCCCTTAGATAAAAAAATAAAATAGTTGCGTTAATATTATATAAACAATAAAGTTACTTAAATTTAAAAATAAAGTGTAATAGCTGGTCGCTTGCTGTTGGTGACCGTCTTGATGATACTAGCTGCGAAACTCCTCCTCCAGGTCGATAGTCGTCTAAGTACGTAAAGTCTAGTAAAGTCTGGACAATAGAATAAATATAATACACTTTCACGTACCTGTTCGTGTTTTCTGGAAGTTCAATAAGCTGCCAAGACGGTTTACAACACCAACTCACTTTATCTACAAGGCTAGTTCACCTTGTTTAATAATGGGCGCCACACAGGTTTATTTTGGGAAAATCCCGTGGAAAACCCATTAATAGAATCAAATAATAATTTGAAAAAATTTAAAATAATTGTTTATGGCCCTTATGGCAATGCAATTCCACAATATTTAATCACAACTGAAGGTTGTTTTGATTCTTCCAAATAAATTATTTATCTGCTTTTTAGAAATAAATTAAGTCGAGTTATGCTGTTAATAATGGGGTTTTATTCATACCCTTGATAGAGAATTCAAACAAATATAATTAAAAGAATACATTGAAGTACAATTGCAAATATGTTGTTACATACCCGATTCGACTGGCTCAGAGCATACACAAAAATTCTGGTTAAGTCCAGATACTCTTTACTTTAAACATTAATATTATTTAAATCTCAGGCGTAAGTTCTTTGAAACACAAAAAAGAATGCTCATGCCTACACAATAGCTAATGATTTTCTGATATAATATAGACTAGTAATGCCTTTGAGGTTACTAATATAAAATAAAAATAACCTATTTTATAGGTTATGCGTTCGTAACGCTTGATTCATGATTTACAAAGTTATATTTTGAGATCACTTATGACTAACATCCAACTTAACTATGGTTTACCAATTCATTAAATAAATTCAGACATGGTGTAGTACAGAAAAAATGTTTCAATGTTTTGCGTCAGTACAGATGTGTTTATCAAAACATACAGGTTATGCCACTCGGAGTAATGAATAAATTGTTACACTGTTACCTTTGTGTTTTAATCTTTCGATTAAAATTCAATTAAACACATCAATGATCGGATTATAATGATCATTGTTCTTCACTACACACGCACATGAACAGAGAATTTCGATCCACTTCTGACTAAAAGGATCTTAAATAATACTATTTAATTATTTCTTCTGTTCGTTATTTTTCCCGCACTAAATGAAATAATACTGCACTTAAACGCACTGGTTCCTTGTAGATTATCTTGAAGTTATTTTTGGTTGTTGCCGAAATGTTTCCATCGATGCACTATCGTAATGACGCTACCAGTTAGTAAAAATTTTGATGAGACCAGCGCACCTTCCGCGCTGAATGATAGTAAGAAGTGTCTGACGGTTATCCGCTGCTGTTCCTTATATACCCGGTCGTTTGATCGGCTTTAGGCGATTGTATTAATTACTAAGCTATTTTTTGATTGGCTTAGCCAGGTGTCATGAAAGTGACGTATTGTCTTTCCAGACATTCGCCGGAATGATTGACAGTTGTCGTTGTTGTTAGTGTTAATAACCAGATTTCTTATGCATTTTTTGCAAATGATGCTAACGCCTTTCACGCACTTATTATAGTTGCGATTGGGGTTGTATCGCTATCAAATTAAAGAATATTTTGTCCTCTTTAATTTGATATAGTTTGACACTGGTTTATTTACACTTTTACTAACATTGCTTAATAAACAATGTTCAGTCACTCGGCTTCACACTGTCGTCTGCTAATCGAAGTCGGCGATTACACACTCTGACTAATATTGTTTGTGTTCCACATCGCGTTTTTTCACTTGAACGTTTATGTTAGAACACTATTATATCTGTACTGATATTTATTTACTGAATCTTATGAATAAATCTTAACTTCTACATTGCTATTAATTATCCTTACTCACTATGATATTTCGTTTCACATTATTTTGCTCCATTCTACTAATTAACAATTGAACTATTAATCGTATATCATATTACTAATGCTTATCGCTATGTTTGAGTATAAAAATTGTTCTGTGTATGTTATTTACGCTCATATTACCTTCTACTAATCACCTTATTGATGATTGTTTGATTTCGGCATTGTTAAGGCATACCGTTTGTATCAGATTTCAGCCTTAAAAACATTTATTAGTTCACAATTCGGTACCTTGCTGAGGTAGCTTATTTGTATAAGGTTCCCTCTTACAAACATGTTTACTTGTCATAAGTATATTTGAGACTGAAATATAGCTTCATTCTTATATTTTGGCCATCGCTAATTTTAGTCCTTGGCATTCATAGTTACTAGTCATAGTTGCTTTATTCTCAGCCAAATGCTGATTCTGATATCACATTATTCAGATTCTTATTTAATCATTTTTTATTAACATATCATATTCCATTTAAGTTATTCACTGACTCGCTTGACAGCTTAAAGTGAATTTAATTTGTCCATTAGTTTGTGTCAGTTATAGTATGGTTGTAGTGTCAAACAGTATTTGGGTTTAGTGCTTCTTGTGGCACTTCATCTTCTTCCTTCTTCCATGGTTCCTCTCTTCTTGGTTACACTTATCATTACATTATCTATTTACATTATCGTTATGCATTTATTAAATCTGATAGTATATGTCTAGGTTATGTAACATCTGGTCATGTTACAATATACATAAGGCTTTCAACACACACACACACACACACACACACACACACACACACACACACACACACACACACACACACACACACACACACACACAGCACATACCATAAATCCAGAACATGAAAGTTATTATAACAAACATTACGAAAACAAGTACGTATGGTCACGTACATAGATCAACGTTTAAACAAACAGATTAATACCTGAATAAATTTTTTAAAAACAGGACAGCGTATTTAGAACACTTAAAATTGGAAATCTACAAACACATCAAAAATATCTGTCAAACCCCTATCAAACAAAAACCCCGTTCTTATCGAGAGACAACAGTAACTGACCTAAGCACATGTGCTTCATTAGGCAACAGACCAAAAAATCAAAATAGACGACTATAAGCTCAATTTAAATAAAATCTGAATATTCAATAATATTATGTTTACTTATTAACATATGCTAATCTTTGTACTTACCTCTTAAATGTTGTTGTTATACACACATACACACAATAGTCGATTGTACGATGAGTGTCTCATACAAATGAGAAATAGTGACAAGTCTTCTTGTGTATATATATATATATCATACGACGGTAGGGTAGCACGCGTACACGTTTGAAAGTTGATGCACGTCATATACCCGAAGGGGTTCCTTATTCAAAGCGATTACTGTACACAAACTGAAATATGGTTTACAGACCAGTGTAATTTTTGTATTAATTAAATATATACCGTAAACAATGAAATAATAATATTTCGCCATTGTAAGATTTTAATAAAACAATTATCAGTTTTAAATAATAATTTTCATGATTGCAAGAAACAAGCAGCGACTTAAAAAAAATATAGTTTACCTTGTAGCGTTGTGGTAGGAAAGTCAAACTATTAAATTGTCTCTCTCTCTCGCTCTCTCTCTCTCTCTCTCTCTCTCTCTCTCTCTCTCTCTCTCTCTCTCTCTCTCTCTCTCTCTCTCTCTCTCTCTCTCTCACACACATTTCTGATTACTATACAAATAATTGCATGTATGTTCAGAGGTTTGGTGTTTAAATCGATGCATTCTACTTTCACTTTCTAATTTGACACATGGCTTACTTTCATACAGAAATAGTTATCGTCTGCGTCCGTGTACAAGTTTTGCTAAACGAAATTAACAATGCTGTAAGACATAACGTCCTGTGAAATACATATGGTATGTTTTTAGGACAGCCAGTGTCATCAAGATTTATTATATGATGATGGATTATTTTCGAGAGCGGAGTCGCCGCCAATTAATTTGTCACGTATCCGATAATGACTGTACGCAAGTGTATCACAACCATTGTCTAGTATATAGCGCTTATCATCATACGGTGACAACGCTTGCTTTCAAAGCGTGTAGGTCCGTCTTCATACAAGTCAGATGTTTGAATACTATACATCAGACCGTCTGTATCTGTCATTAGCAATCTAACGTTACGACCGTACTTGCCGACAGCATAACGATAATACGTTTGACAACGAGAGAGAGAGAGAGAGAGAGAGAGAGAGAGAGAGAGAGAGAGAGAGAGAGAGAGAGAGAGAGAGAGAGAGAGAGGAGAAACGGTTTGAACATAACGTTTGACATTGTATATTGCAAGCATGAAATTATTATTATTTAAATCTGTTATCTGCTTTTGTATGGAAGTCATCTATAAATATCAGGCCAGTGCGACACAACATGTAACAAACGTAATTGGATTTGCTTTCAACCCAAACGTGTGCGCTCGTTGTGTGTGCGTGCGTGTGTGTGCGTGAGCGTCGGATCATGATATAGTATTCGTAATGACCGAGGCACGTCCTTTATTGCATGAGGATATTCAGGCAGAGCAGAGCAGACACGTTTACGCAATATCAAGTGGCATATTGCGTGCACAGACACACACACACACACGACACAGCCTACACACATGTTAGGTTAAAATGCAGTCCACTTACGTTTCACGTTAGGTTAAAATGCAGTCCACTTACGTTTCACGTTAGGTCACACACATACACACACACACACACGTGTTAGGATGCAACCTAAAGATTCACCAGTGCAACAAAGTTGTGTTAATTATGAACGCAAGAATCAGATTTTTTATACGTTCTAGGTGAAAAACTACTGGGGGTGTCTCTGACTTTAGTTGGAAATAAATAACATTACAGATATTGATATGGTACTATGAGTAGCCTATACATGAATACTATACATCAGACTGTCTGTATCTGTCATTAGCAATCTAACGTTACGGCCGTACTTGACGGCAGCATAACGATAATGAAAGTCATACATTATCGTTTTGCTAACGTTTGTATTTTGTCTAAGCTATGTTAACTTCACACACACACACACACACGCGCGCGCGCGCGCGACACAGCCTACACACATGTTAGGTTAAAATGCAGTCCACTTACGTTTCACGTTAGGTTAAAATGCAGTCCACTTACGTTTCACATTAGGTTAAAATGTAGTCCACGTACGTTTCACGTTAGGTTAAAATTCAAACACACACACACACACACACACACACGTGTATGTTATTTAAATTATTATTTAAATAACATACACACGTGTTAGGTTGCAACCTAACACATAACGATAATGAAAGTCATACATTATCGTTTTGCTAACGTTTGTATTTTGTCTAAGCTATGTTAACTTCACACACACACACACACACACACACACACACACACACACACACACACACACACACACACACACACACACACACACACACACACACACACACACACACACACACACACACACACACACACACACACACGACACAGCCTACACACATCTTAGGTTAAAATGCAGTCCACTTACGTTTCATGTTAGGTTAAAATGCAGTCCACTTACGTTTCACGTTAGGTTAAAATGCAAACACACACACGTGTTAGGTTGCAACCTAACACGTGTGTATGTTATTTAAATAATAATTTAAATAACATACACGTGTGTGTGTGTGTGTGTGTGTGTGTGTGTCTGCATTTTAACCTAACGTGAAACGTACGCGGACTACATTTTAACCTAACGTGAAACGTAAGTGGAGTGCATTTTAACCTAACATGAAACGTAAGTGGACTGCATTTTAACCCTACATGTGTGTAGGCTGTGTGTGTGTGTGTGTGTGTGTGTGTGTGTGTGTGTGTGTGTGTGTGTGTGTGTGTGTGTGTGTGTGTGTGTGTGTGTGTGTGTGTGTGAAGTTAACATAGCTTAGACAAAATACAAACGTTAGCAAAACGATAATGTATGACTTTCATTATCGTTATGCTGCCGTCAAGTACGGCCGTAACGTTAGATTGCTAATGACAGATACAGACAGTCTGATGTATAGTATTCATGTATAGGCTACTCATAGTACCATATCAATATCTGTAATGTAAAGCGACAATATTTTTGGTCCGACGCGACCGCATTTCTTTGTCCGCAGCGACAGCATTTTTGTCCGCAGCGACAGCCCAAACAATCTTCAAATTTAAAACACTTTCAAATTGAGATTGCTGGCCGTGGCATGCCCTTTGTTGCCAGAAAGACGACCTCCAGGAGTGACACATAAGATCCAACAGAGCGTCAGATCTGACACGACAGGAAACGGCAAGACAGTTATTCAACAGCAGCGAATACCACAACGGTAAATCACGCTGAGGTACGACATCAACCTTCGTCCAACCAGCACAAACAGGCGGTGCACCAACATCAAGGAAAGGCCGGACGGGATCAGCACGGAACCAACAGGACCGAAGCAGTTCACAACACGCCAGGATTCCACGTGATTATAAACTTTTATTTTTCATTATAATTGTGCATATAATACATGAATACAACAATCTGAGTAATATTTTATATTTAATATGGTATTATTGATGCTTTTATGCAAACATATATCATTATAATATGAGCATATTTTCATACCTGCGTAATAACTCATTAGCAGTTCAAGTGTCGAGATAAGGCTATATGTATTATTATTTAAATTCATAATTTCAATAACGCTTATGGCTGTTCTTTAAAAGAGATAATAAGTATATGTTATAGTAAGTAATGTGTTAAGCTATATGACGATCACTAGCTCCCGCATTATATCAAATTTTATCAAAATTACATCAATTATTCACCTGCTCTACGCTTAAATTCTTTTAAATTACATTTTTAATTGCAATCATGGCTTATGTGAAAGCGTTGATAAAGAAACGGGGCACTATTAAAGCATCTATATCCCGTGTGAACACGTTCGCGGATAACTTCGATCCGGACACAAGCGATCATCACGCACTAAAAATAAAGCTTCGTCATTTAATGGAATTATCCACTAAATATGATGATATTCAGTCTCAAATTGAATCTGATGACGCTGATTTCGCATTAGCAAGTGATAGAGTCCAAACTGAGGACGATCTTTGCAGCATCGAATGCAAGTTGCAACACTTGTTAGAACAAGTGGAGCAGGTGAATCAAAAACCGCTTATTAATACCGAAACTACGCCTCTTAACCCCCCCCCTATACTGTTGGAACCGATCAAATTACCTCGGTTTTCAGGTAGCATTATTGAGTGGCAACATTATTATAACATATTTCTTGAATTAATACACGTCAGAACCGATCTGACGGATATTCAAAAGCTACACTACTTGCACTCTTCATTAAGTGACGAAGCGCTAAATGTGATAAAATCGCTGCCAATTACTCATGAAAATTATGCGGTAGCTATTGATCTGCTAAAAAGTAGGTATGACAGCAAGTTAATTGTCTCAGCCCATCATGTGGGGAATGTCTTGGGTGTGCAATCGGTTCAACAAGAGTCCAAAATTAGTATTTCCAGATTTATTGACGAGATAACCGCTAATATCAATGCGTTAAACACCTTAAACCTACCTGTAAATACATTCGAAATTATTCTTATTCATTATTTGGCTCAAAAACTCGATAGTTACACGTTTCGTCTTTGGAAAGAAAGTTTGTCAGAAGAACGATTTCCTAACTTCAATAATTTCATAAAATTTTTAAATACACGTAGACAGTTATTGCAAAATCTGGACAGCGCAACCACTTCAACAAGCAAGATAAACGTTTGCGATAAGGCTCACTATCGCAAAGCAATTAAAACGGTGAATGCAGCCAAAGCAGCATTCCACTCCCATGTCGGAAATAATATATGCCAGCTGTGCAAGGGTAAACACCGAATTACTGATTGCTCACAATTTATAACGCTTACTATACATGAGAGAAAGAACATTATAATCAAAAATAAACTTTGTCTAAATTGCTTTCGCCCAGGCCACGATAGCGCCCACTGTCCATCTAAATTTTCTTGCAGAACGTGTGCGAAACGCCATCACACAATGCTTCATATGCCTAACAAAAACGAATCGTCCAGTAACCACCAGTGTTCGCTAAAATTACAAACAAATAAGTCCATATTATTATCTACCGCAGTCTGCATGACAACTGATCATGCAGGTAGAAAGCACCCGGTTAGGATTTTATTAGACTCTGGATCGCAGGCTAACTTCTGTACCATGGATTTCGCACGTCGCATGGGTCTGAAACTAATTAAATCTCAATTGCCCATAACGGGTATAAACAATTCATTGTCCCAAGCTGACTTCAGTACCAGAGAAAGGTTACAGTCTCGCTATAAACATTTTAGCTTAAACATACATTGCGCTGTGCTACCCAGCATCACTAACAATCTCCCGGCAGAATCATTTGATGTAGCATCTTTAAATTTACCAAAGGGCATATTTTTAGCCGACCCACAACTCAACTTCTCGTCACAAGTCGATTTATTGCTCGGTGCTCAATATTACTTGCAATTAATTGAACCTACCAAGTTTATCCGTAGCCCGCATTTCCCCATAATTCAGGAGACAAAACTAGCATTCATTCTCGCAGGTAATTTGCCATTTAATGTCGACATGACGAAACCGGTTTCATCATTTATGGTATGTGAGAATGATAGTGCAATTTCCTCGCAACTAAAGGAATTTTGGAAGTTGGAGGAAGTTTCTATTCGTGATCCCTCCGCTGAGGACTCGGAATGCGAGAATCATTTTGTGTCCAATACTGTCCGTAATGAAGATGGCAGATTTGTGGTATCCCTGCCTCGCAGGTCAGACAAGTCTCACTTGGGCGATTCTCTTCACGGAGCTATCCGCAGATCTCAATCTCTGGAAATTAAGGTCCAGCAGAAACGTAAACGTAAACGTAACCGTAAGCGTAACCGATTTTTACACGCTCACCCGCACGAGTCATCATCATGGCCTACCAGTGCCTTCGATATTCATTCTCCCTGCACCGGTCTCCCGGTAATACATAAATGCATCCCTTGTTTCCGATACCGTGCTAGGGGCGCAAACCAATTATTGGGACAATTACCCCCTTCTAGGGTCACGCCTCCTAAGCCATGTTCCCAATGTGCTGTTGACTATGCCGGGCCCGTACTTGTGCGTCATGGCGGGCAGCTGCTCCAAAGATTCACACAATCCATCTGGAAACGATGGTCCAAAGATTATTTGCACCAGTTGCAACAGCGCAACAAATGGCGCACCACGTCAAGGAATTTGACTGTTGGACAGCTCGTCCTCATTCTAGATGAGAATTCCCCCCCCCTTCAATGGAAGCGCGGGGTAATCACAAATGTTTATGCGGGTCAGGACTCAATAGTGCGCGTTGCCGAAGTTCGCACCGCACAGGGTATCCTACGTCGACCCATCCATAAATTGTGTCCCCTTCCGGTGGACTCAGACTAATTCGCATTATCATGCATCATTGTTCTGAACAATTTATCATGTTTTCTATTTGTTGTTTGCATTATATTATTATTAAGTTTTTGTTATTGTATTCCTATGTATTATTATTATGTTATTGAATTTTGTGTGATGATTATTATGCTATTATGTACTATTAAATATTATGTCAATCGTTATGTATTATGTACACTCATATTATGCATTTTTACATCCTTTCGGATATGTCTGTCTTACTGCTATGTTTCATTGAATTTGATATCATTATATCAATACTATGCATGTACATTATTATGTTCTTCCTCTATTGTATTTACCATGGTTATGTATCTTTAAATTGTTAGTCTACTATTATTGTATCAGCTATTATGTCGTTATTATTGTATTACTATATTGAGTCAGTTTTTGAGGATGTTTTCTTTATATAAATTAAAGGTTGTCACTTATTTTCTGTTAAAGATTAAATGTATGTATTTACCAAACATATGTTAATGCTTCAAGAAAGATTATGTTAGTTATATAAACACTTCTATTTTTAACATGAGCTTTAGTTTGTATCTTTTCAGTACAGAAATTGTTTGTTTTACTTTTGAGTTTGTTTCTGATAGCTTGATTAATTTTGTTATTTACAGATTCCTTGTGTCAGAGTCTATTTACTTTAAGCGAAAGGTCAATTTATTTAATGTATAACGCTTTCAAGTATCTTATGTATTTTCTTTGTATACAACATTTGATATAATTTGTGATTTATGTTTCACATAATAACTTAAATTTCAAAATCGCCCCGATTTTGTGGGGGCAGTATATTCAAACTTTGAACTTGTAAACTCTGTACTTTAAATACTACAACGCGCCACGTGCAGATGACGTCACATTTTTCTTATCTACCGTCTACAGCTCGCTCACAGCTGGGCTGCCTGTAGCGAAATTTACTTTAGTTATTCACAATACTCCGAGCTGGGCACTCGTAACATTTTCCAGCCGCGGCTACTGGCTTTCATTATTTAACTATTTATTATGTGCAACATGCACTGATTATACTTGGGTGATCTCTGCCTTATTCATTATGTCTTTCGACTTTTATTACTAATTAATTTAACGGGCATCATGTCGAGTCAACGTCTGCACGTGTCAGCAATAGTATCAAATTTCAACAATTTTCAATAAAATATCATTACATGAAAATTCATACAGTCCACTTTAATTTACTTCCGAACCAGCCCTCTTCATTTAGCGTTCTAGGAATAACTCAAGAACATTCAAGAGCTTCCAAGACGCAACATTTGGTCCTCCAATCCGGATTTTATTTTCGCCTTACGGGCAGCATTTTTTGGTCCACAAGCGACCGCATTTTCGTCCACAAGCGACAATATTTTTGGTCCGACGCGACCGCATTTCTTTGTCCGCAGCGACAGCATTTTTGTCCGCAGCGACAGCCCAAACAATCTTCAAATTTAAAACACTTTCAAATTGAGATTGCTGGCCGTGGCATGCCCTTTGTTGCCACAAAGACGACCTCCAGGAGTGACACATAAGATCCAACAGAGCGTCAGATCTGACACGACAGGAAACGGCAAGACAGTTATTCAACAGCAGCGAATACCACAACGGTAAATCACGCTGAGGTACGACATCAACCTTCGTCCAACCAGCACAAACAGGCGGTGCACCAACATCAAGGAAAGGCCGGACGGGATCAGCACGGAACCAACAGGACCGAAGCAGTTCACAACACGCCAGGATTCCACGTGATTATAAACTTTTATTTTTCATTATAATTGTGCATATAATACATGAATACAACAATCTGAGTAATATTTTATATTTAATATGGTATTATTGATGCTTTTATGCAAACATATATCATTATAATATGAGCATATTTTCATAACTGCGTAATAACTCATTAGAAGTTCAAGTGTCGAGATAAGGCTATATGTATTATTATTTAAATTCATAATTTCAATAACGCTTATGGCTGTTCTTTAAAAGAGATAATAAGTATATGTTATAGTAAGTAATGTGTTAAGCTATATGACGATCACTAGCTCCCGCATTATATCAAATTTTATCAAAATTACATCAATTATTCACCTGCTCTACGCTTAAATTCTTTTAAATTACATTTTTAATTGCAATCATGGCTTATGTGAAAGCGTTGATAAAGAAACGGGGCACTATTAAAGCATCTATATCCCGTGTGAACACGTTCGCGGATAACTTCGATCCGGACACAAGCGATCATCACGCACTAAAAATAAAGCTTCGTCATTTAATGGAATTATCCACTAAATATGATGATATTCAGTCTCAAATTGAATCTGATGACGCTGATTTCGCATTAGCAAGTGATAGAGTCCAAACTGAGGACGATCTTTGCAGCATCGAATGCAAGTTGCAACACTTGTTAGAACAAGTGGAGCAGGTGAATCAAAAACCGCTTATTAATACCGAAACTACGCCTCTTAACCCCCCCCTATACTGTTGGAACCGATCAAATTACCTCGGTTTTCAGGTAGCATTATTGAGTGGCAACATTATTATAACATATTTCTTGAATTAATACACGTCAGAACCGATCTGACGGATATTCAAAAGCTACACTACTTGCACTCTTCATTAAGTGACGAAGCGCTAAATGTGATAAAATCGCTGCCAATTACTCATGAAAATTATGCGGTAGCTATTGATCTGCTAAAAAGTAGGTATGACAGCAAGTTAATTGTCTCAGCCCATCATGTGGGGAATGTCTTGGGTGTGCAATCGGTTCAACAAGAGTCCAAAATTAGTATTTCCAGATTTATTGACGAGATAACCGCTAATATCAATGCGTTAAACACCTTAAACCTACCTGTAAATACATTCGAAATTATTCTTATTCATTATTTGGCTCAAAAACTCGATAGTTACACGTTTCGTCTTTGGAAAGAAAGTTTGTCAGAAGAACGATTTCCTAACTTCAATAATTTCATAAAATTTTTAAATACACGTAGACAGTTATTGCAAAATCTGGACAGCGCAACCACTTCAACAAGCAAGATAAACGTTTGCGATAAGGCTTACTATCGCAAAGCAATTAAAACGGTGAATGCAGCCAAAGCAGCATTCCACTCCCATGTCGGAAATAATATATGCCAGCTGTGCAAGGGTAAACACCGAATTACTGATTGCTCACAATTTATAACGCTTACTATACATGAGAGAAGAAACATTATAATCAAAAATAAACTTTGTCTAAATTGCTTTCGCCCAGGCCACGATAGCGCCCACTGTCCATCTAAATTTTCTTGCAGAACGTGTGCGAAACGCCATCACACAATGCTTCATATGCCTAACAAAAACGAATCGTCCAGTAACCACCAGTGTTCGCTAAAATTACAAACAAATAAGTCCATATTATTATCTACCGCAGTCTGCATGACAACTGATCATGCAGGTAGAAAGCACCCGGTTAGGATTTTATTAGACTCTGGATCGCAGGCTAACTTCTGTACCATGGATTTCGCACGTCGCATGGGTCTGAAACTAATTAAATCTCAATTGCCCATAACGGGTATAAACAATTCATTGTCCCAAGCTGACTTCAGTACCAGAGAAAGGTTACAGTCTCGCTATAAACATTTTAGCTTAAACATACATTGCGCTGTGCTACCCAGCATCACTAACAATCTCCCGGCAGAATCATTTGATGTAGCATCTTTAAATTTACCAAAGGGCATATTTTTAGCCGACCCACAACTCAACTTCTCGTCGCAAGTCGATTTATTGCTCGGTGCTCAATATTACTTGCAATTAATTGAACCTACCAAGTTTATCCGTAGCCCGCATTTCCCCATAATTCAGGAGACAAAACTAGGATTCATTCTCGCAGGTAATTTGCCATTTAATGTCGACATGACGAAACCGGTTTCATCATTTATGGTATGTGAGAATGATAGTGCAATTTCCTCGCAACTAAAGGAATTTTGGAAGTTGGAGGAAGTTTCTATTCGTGATCCCTCCGCTGAGGACTCGGAATGCGAGAATCATTTTGTGTCCAATACTGTCCGTAATGAAGATGGCAGATTTGTGGTATCCCTGCCTCGCAGGTCAGACAAGTCTCACTTGGGCGATTCTCTTCACGGAGCTATCCGCAGATCTCAATCTCTGGAAATTAAGGTCCAGCAGAAACGTAAACGTAAACGTAACCGTAAGCGTAACCGATTTTTACACGCTCACCCGCACGAGTCATCATCATGGCCTACCAGTGCCTTCGATATTCATTCTCCCTGCACCGGTCTCCCGGTAATACATAAATGCATCCCTTGTTTCCGATACCGTGCTAGGGGCGCAAACCAATTATTGGGACAATTACCCCCTTCTAGGGTCACGCCTCCTAAGCCATGTTCCCAATGTGCTGTTGACTATGCCGGGCCCGTACTTGTGCGTCATGGCGGGCAGCTGCTCCAAAGATTCACACAATCCATCTGGAAACGATGGTCCAAAGATTATTTGCACCAGTTGCAACAGCGCAACAAATGGCGCACCACGTCAAGGAATTTGACTGTTGGACAGCTCGTCCTCATTCTAGATGAGAATTCCCCCCCCTTCAATGGAAGCGCGGGGTAATCACAAATGTTTATGCGGGTCAGGACTCAATAGTGCGCGTTGCCGAAGTTCGCACCGCACAGGGTATCCTACGTCGACCCATCCATAAATTGTGTCCCCTTCCGGTGGACTCAGACTAATTCGCATTATCATGCATCATTGTTCTGAACAATTTATCATGTTTTCTATTTGTTGTTTGCATTATATTATTATTAAGTTTTTGTTATTGTATTCCTATGTATTATTATTATGTTATTGAATTTTGTGTGATGATTATTATGCTATTATGTACTATTAATTATTATGTCAATCGTTATGTATTATGTACACTCATATTATGCATTTTTACATCCTTTCGGATATGTCTGTCTTACTGCTATGTTTCATTGAATTTGATATCATTATATCAATACTATGCATGTACATTATTATGTTCTTCCTCTATTGTATTTACCATGGTTATGTATCTTTAAATTGTTAGTCTACTATTATTGTATCAGCTATTATGTCGTTATTATTGTATTACTATATTGAGTCAGTTTTTGAGGATGTTTTCTTTATATAAATTAAAGGTTGTCACTTATTTTCTGTTAAAGATTAAATGTATGTATTTACCAAACATATGTTAATGCTTCAAGAAAGATTATGTTAGTTATATAAACACTTCTATTTTTAACATGAGCTTTAGTTTGTATCTTTTCAGTACAGAAATTGTTTGTTTTACTTTTGAGTTTGTTTCTGACAGCTTGATTAATTTTGTTATTTACAGATTCCTTGTGTCAGAGTCTATTTACTTTAAGCGAAAGGTCAATTTATTTAATGTATAACGCTTTCAAGTATCTTATGTATTTTCTTTGTATACAACATTTGATATAATTTGTGATTTATGTTTCACATAATAACTTAAATTTCAAAATCGCCCCGATTTTGTGGGGGCAGTATATTCAAACTTTGAACTTGTAAACTCTGTACTTTAAATACTACAACACGCCACGTGCAGATGACGTCACGTTTTTCTTATCTACCGTCTACAGCTCGCTCACAGCTGGGCTGCCTGTAGCGAAATTTACTTTAGTTATTCACAATACTCCGAGCTGGGCACTCGTAACATTTTCCAGCCGCGGCTACTGGCTTTCATTATTTAACTATTTATTATGTGCAACATGCACTGATTATACTTGGGTGATCTCTGCCTTATTCATTATGTCTTTCGACTTTTATTACTAATTAATTTAACGGGCATCATGTCGAGTCAACGTCTGCACGTGTCAGCAATAGTATCAAATTTCAACAATTTTCAATAAAATATCATTACATGAAAATTCATACAGTCCACTTTAATTTACTTCCGAACCAGCCCTCTTCATTTAGCGTTCTAGGAATAACTCAAGAACATTCAAGAGCTTCCAAGACGCAACATTTGGTCCTCCAATCCGGATTTTATTTTCGCCTTACGGGCAGCAATTTTTGGTCCACAAGCGACCGCATTTTCGTCCACAAGCGACAACATTTTGGTCCGACGCGACCGCATTTCTTTGTCCGCAGCGACAGCATTTTTGTCCGCAGCGACAGCCCAAACAATCTTCAAATTTAAAACACTTTCAAATTGAGATTGCTGGCCGTGGCATGCCCTTTGTTGCCACAAAGACGACCTCCAGGAGTGACACACAAGATCCAACAGAGCGTCAGATCTGACACGACAGGAAACGGCAAGACAGTTATTCAACAGCAGCGAATACCACAACGGTAAATCACGCTGAGGTACGACATCAACCTTCGTCCAACCAGCACAAACAGGCGGTGCACCAACATCAAGGAAAGGCCGGACGGGATCAGCACGGAACCAACAGGACCGAAGCAGTTCACAACACGCCAGGATTCCACGTGATTATAAACTTTTATTTTTCATTATAATTGTGCATATAATACATGAATACAACAATCTGAGTAATATTTTATATTTAATATGGTATTATTGATGCTTTTATGCAAACATATATCATTATAATATGAGCATATTTTCATAACTGCGTAATAACTCATTAGAAGTTCAAGTGTCGAGATAAGGCTATATGTATTATTATTTAAATTCATAATTTCAATAACGCTTATGGCTGTTCTTTAAAAGAGATAATAAGTATATGTTATAGTAAGTAATGTGTTAAGCTATATGACGATCACTAGCTCCCGCATTATATCAAATTTTATCAAAATTACATCAATTATTCACCTGCTCTACGCTTAAATTCTTTTAAATTACATTTTTAATTGCAATCATGGCTTATGTGAAAGCGTTGATAAAGAAACGGGGCACTATTAAAGCATCTATATCCCGTGTGAACACGTTCGCGGATAACTTCGATCCGGACACAAGCGATCATCACGCACTAAAAATAAAGCTTCGTCATTTAATGGAATTATCCACTAAATATGATGATATTCAGTCTCAAATTGAATCTGATGACGCTGATTTCGCATTAGCAAGTGATAGAGTCCAAACTGAGGACGATCTTTGCAGCATCGAATGCAAGTTGCAACACTTGTTAGAACAAGTGGAGCAGGTGAATCAAAAACCGCTTATTAATACCGAAACTACGCCTCTTAAACCCCCCCCCTATACTGTTGGAACCGATCAAATTACCTCGGTTTTCAGGTAGCATTATTGAGTGGCAACACTATTATAACATATTTCTTGAATTAATACACGTCAGAACCGATCTGACGGATATTCAAAAGCTACACTACTTGCACTCTTCATTAAGTGACGAAGCGCTAAATGTGATAAAATCGCTGCCAATTACTCATGAAAATTATGCGGTAGCTATTGATCTGCTAAAAAGTAGGTATGACAGCAAGTTAATTGTCTCAGCCCATCATGTGGGGAATGTCTTGGGTGTGCAATCGGTTCAACAAGAGTCCAAAATTAGTATTTCCAGATTTATTGACGAGATAACCGCTAATATCAATGCGTTAAACACCTTAAACCTACCTGTAAATACATTCGAAATTATTCTTATTCATTATTTGGCTCAAAAACTCGATAGTTACACGTTTCGTCTTTGGAAAGAAAGTTTGTCAGAAGAACGATTTCCTAACTTCAATAATTTCATAAAATTTTTAAATACACGTAGACAGTTATTGCAAAATCTGGACAGCGCAACCACTTCAACAAGCAAGATAAACGTTTGCGATAAGGCTCACTATCGCAAAGCAATTAAAACGGTGAATGCAGCCAAAGCAGCATTCCACTCCCATGTCGGAAATAATATATGCCAGCTGTGCAAGGGTAAACACCGAATTACTGATTGCTCACAATTTATAACGCTTACTATACATGAGAGAAAAAACATTATAATCAAAAATAAACTTTGTCTAAATTGCTTTCGCCCAGGCCACGATAGCGCCCACTGTCCATCTAAATTTTCTTGCAGAACGTGTGCGAAACGCCATCACACAATGCTTCATATGCCTAACAAAAACGAATCGTCCAGTAACCACCAGTGTTCGCTAAAATTACAAACAAATAAGTCCATATTATTATCTACCGCAGTCTGCATGACAACTGATCATGCAGGTAGAAAGCACCCTGTTAGGATTTTATTAGACTCTGGATCGCAGGCTAACTTCTGTACCATGGATTTCGCACGTCGCATGGGTCTGAAACTAATTAAATCTCAATTGCCCATAACGGGTATAAACAATTCATTGTCCCAAGCTGACTTCAGTACCAGAGTAAGGTTACAGTCTCGCTATAAACATTTTAGCTTAAACATACATTGCGCTGTGCTACCCAGCATCACTAACAATCGCCCGGCAGAATCATTTGATGTAGCATCTTTAAATTTACCAAAGGGCATATTTTTAGCCGACCCACAACTCAACTTCTCGTCGCAAGTCGATTTATTGCTCGGTGCTCAATATTACTTGCAATTAATTGAACCTACCAAGTTTATCCGTAGCCCGCATTTCCCCATAATTCAGGAGACAAAACTAGGATTCATTCTCGCAGGTAATTTGCCATTTAATGTCGACATGACGAAACCGGTTTCATCATTTATGGTATGTGAGAATGATAGTGCAATTTCCTCGCAACTAAAGGAATTTTGGAAGTTGGAGGAAGTTTCTATTCGTGATCCCTCCGCTGAGGACTCGGAATGCGAGAATCATTTTGTGTCCAATACTGTCCGTAATGAAGATGGCAGATTTGTGGTATCCCTGCCTCGCAGGTCAGACAAGTCTCACTTGGGCGATTCTCTTCACGGAGCTATCCGCAGATCTCAATCTCTGGAAATTAAGGTCCAGCAGAAACGTAAACGTAAACGTAACCGTAAGCGTAACCGATTTTTACACGCTCACCCGCACGAGTCATCATCATGGCCTACCAGTGCCTTCGATATTCATTCTCCCTGCACCGGTCTCCCGGTAATATATAAATGCATCCCTTGTTTCCGATACCGTGCTAGGGGCGCAAACCAATTATTGGGACAATTACCCCCTTCTAGGGTCACGCCTGCTAAGCCATGTTCCCAATGTGCTGTTGACTATGCCGGGCCCGTACTTGTGCGTCATGGCGGGCAGCTGCTCCAAAGATTCACACAATCCATCTGGAAACGATGGTCCAAAGATTATTTGCACCAGTTGCAACAGCGCAACAAATGGCGCACCACGTCAAGGAATTTGACTGTTGGACAGCTCGTCCTCATTCTAGATGAGAATTCCCCCCCCTTCAATGGAAGCGCGGGGTAATCACAAATGTTTATGCGGGTCAGGACTCAATAGTGCGCGTTGCCGAAGTTCGCACCGCACAGGGTATCCTACGTCGACCCATCCATAAATTGTGTCCCCTTCCGGTGGACTCAGACTAATTCGCATTATCATGCATCATTGTTCTGAACAATTTATCATGTTTTCTATTTGTTGTTTGCATTATATTATTATTAAGTTTTTGTTATTGTATTCCTATGTATTATTATTATGTTATTGAATTTTGTGTGATGATTATTATGCTATTATGTACTATTAATTATTATGTCAATCGTTATGTATTATGTACACTCATATTATGCATTTTTACATCCTTTCGGATATGTCTGTCTTACTGCTATGTTTCATTGAATTTGATATCATTATATCAATACTATGCATGTACATTATTATGTTCTTCCTCTATTGTATTTACCATGGTTATGTATCTTTAAATTGTTAGTCTACTATTATTGTATTAGCTATTATGTCGTTATTATTGTATTACTATATTGAGTCAGTTTTTGAGGATGTTTTCTTTATATAAATTAAAGGTTGTCACTTATTTTCTGTTAAAGATTAAATGTATGTATTTACCAAACATATGTTAATGCTTCAAGAAAGATTATGTTAGTTATATAAACACTTCTATTTTTAACATGAGCTTTAGTTTGTATCTTTTCAGTACAGAAATTGTTTGTTTTACTTTTGAGTTTGTTTCTGATAGCTTGATTAATTTTGTTATTTACAGATTCCTTGTGTCAGAGTCTATTTACTTTAAGCGAAAGGTCAATTTATTTAATGTATAACGCTTTCAAGTATCTTATGTATTTTCTTTGTATACAACATTTGATATAATTTGTGATTTATGTTTCACATAATAACTTAAATTTCAAAATCGCCCCGATTTTGTGGGGGCAGTATATTCAAACTTTGAACTTGTAAACTCTGTACTTTAAATACTACAACGCGCCACGTGCAGATGACGTCACGTTTTTCTTATCTACCGTCTACAGCTCGCTCACAGCTGGGCTGCCTGTAGCGAAATTTACTTTAGTTATTCACAATACTCCGAGCTGGGCACTCGTAACATTTTCCAGCCGCGGCTACTGGCTTTCATTATTTAACTATTTATTATGTGCAACATGCACTGATTATACTTGGGTGATCTCTGCCTTATTCATTATGTCTTTCGACTTTTATTACTAATTAATTTAACGGGCATCATGTCGAGTCAACGTCTGCACGTGTCAGCAATAGTATCAAATTTCAACAATTTTCAATAAAATATCATTACATGAAAATTCATACAGTCCACTTTAATTTACTTCCGAACCAGCCCTCTTCATTTAGCGTTTTAGGAATAACTCAAGAACATTCAAGAGCTTCCAAGACGCAACATGGTTTAACCCAGTGCTGATTGATTAACTTGGATTAACTTTGGCTGACTGTTTTGTAATTTCGCAAAGTTTCGAGGATCGTATCATTTGAAAATAAACGGGTCGGGTTCGACTCTGTTCACTAACTGGCGTTTCAAAGTTTTTACTCAGACCCACCCCCCATTTTATGAATTATGTTAAGCTTTAAGTATATTTGGATAGTATGTTATTAGGTGTAGAGAGATATAAATAGTAATAAGTGTTTTGGTTGGTTTTGTGATATACTATGTTATTTTGGCTATATTCTGTGTGTTGCGCTTCTGGGCCCCAGCGAACGCAGAGGAAGCGTGCAACAGAAGTGGTAGCCGGAGCGCGGTTTTCCTTGGTCCATGGGTTATAATGCATAGTTATTATGTGTAATTTTGTTAATGTTGTATTTTTTGTTAGAGAGTTGTGTTGAAATTTTGTATTTTACGCTATTGGTCGCGTGAAATTTTGTATAGGGTTTTGTGTGAGTGTATTTCGAAATTTTATGTGGGGTTAGCAAATTTTGTCACGAGTAGCTAGCTTATTGTAAAATCGATTTATTCGGAATTGTTCAAATTATTCGCTCGGGAAAAGAAAACCGTTAGTTGTACTTTGCCTGGCAGATAACGCTGTGCATTGCGGTATTCGGCCGGCCCGACTTGCCATATCAGCAGTTCTCATCGATCAGCTGCTCCCTTATCGTTGCGCTTAGTATATTTTAATTTTCTCCACTACTCGTAAAATGGCCTTACTAAGAGACATTGACCAGCTACGAAAGCACGACTTGTTATTCGAATTAAGGACTCGTGGTGTCATAAAAAACGGGACAGTGGGGGAACTGTGGAAATGCCTGCGTAATGTAATACATGAAGGGAAAACCCCCGACGCGAAATCTCGAGGGGATAGATATTTCGAGCGAATGCAAAGAATGCGACTTAATATCAGATATTTTAGATGTCGATCTTGCAAACATCGGCGAGTCCCAGTGCCGGAACGATTACCAAAGGCTTAGAGCCAAGTGTCGGGCCTTTGAAGGCCGGTTAAAGTTCTTAGAGTCCTGGGCGGAATCGTCGGGGGACGTAAACGCCCGGAAACACATAGTCTTAATAGGGGAAAACGTTAAAAAGGTTTTGGCGGCCAGCGAGACTTGCCCCGTCGCGGAAAACCAGGCGTGCCCACATGAGTCCGCGCGGCCGGGTGGCAGTAGCTCTAACTCTAGCTCGCTCATTCAATTTGAAGATAAGGCGGCCCCATTAGGGAACGCCGTTCCCGGACTCGAGCGGAACCCTTTCTTGAACGGTGCGAACGCCTCTCCTTCACTGCTGCCTACCAGCTTTTGTTATATCAAATTACCACATCCCGCCGAAAAAATAGTCCGCGGCCTCCCTAAGGCAGACGATTTCTGCGTGGAAACTCTTCTAGGGTTTTTTAAAGTCGCCATGAGACTGAAAAGGTGCTTTCCGGTTTCGGAGGCTGGGTTTCTTGCCTTGCTTATGCCTTATTGTAACGGGGCTTTGGGCGATCGACTTGCCAAGCACCTAGCGGCGGATAACTTTGACCGTTTTCACCAGGAAGCCCTGGAATTTTTTATTCCCGATCGGCTGTTTTCCTCCTTAAAGCAGAAGCTGTTTTTATGAGCCCAAGCGCGCGGAGAGCCTTTGTCGACTTACATCGCCGAAATAAAAGAAGCAGCCCAAGTACTGCGACTACCCGTGACTGAGAGGGAAGTAGTAGATAACATCGTTTCGGGGCTGTCCGCCCAAACGAGGTCCTGTCTCGTGTTCTGCAACCGCCCGTCCACGTTTGCCGATCTGGACCAGATCTGCGTGGAGGTGGCTAATTTCCAATTCACCGACCAGACTACGGCAAAAAGAGGCCTTGCTAACCCCCCCCCCCAGCTAATGCCGGACCGCGCGAGGACCGAAGGTTGTGTTACCATTGTATGGAGGAAGGGCACGTGAGGCGTCACTGTCCCTGTCTGAAACCCGCGAATCCAAAAAAACGCGTATTGAGAGACAGTATCGTTAGCAACTGTTTCTCAATCTTCTGCCATAAGCCTGACCTGACTAGCCGTCACCGCGTTACCGTCAAGACTCCCTTCACCCCAACTTGTTACCTGTGTGGTAAAATAGGGCACTACACCTGGCGGTGTCGTTCGTTTGTCGGGAAAGCGTCAAAAACGAATCCCCGAAAGCGCCGTCGCACGACCAACGGAAGAGAGAGTCGAATGTTGACTCAAAGAGTCACTTCCCACGACTTGTACAAAGAACATCTGGGAGCGGAAAAGAACTTAACGAGTTTGTTTAAGAACAAACTATTTTTGCCCCAGGTGGAAGTAAACTTTAGGGATAAAACCGTGAACGGACTGAGTGACTCCGAGTCGGTGCGCACAATTATGTCGCGTCGGCTGTTCGAGAGTATTGAAAATAACCAAAGCGTCTTGAAGCGGACTAAGAGTGCTGTAGTATACAGAAGTGCCTGCAACAGCAACTTACAAATCAATTTGGAAGCCTTGTGCAGGGTGAAAATATACGCGTTTACCTGGCATTTCCCCATACTGGTCACCGAGGGCCCGTCTTGCGACCTCATACTCGGCGCAGACTATCCATCGCACCCGTTTGGTGCTGGATATTCACCAGGGGATAATATATTTCAAATTTCGTCCGAAGAACCTTATTTCTCTGTGCGGCCGCAGTAGAGGGAAAATAAGGGTTCTGGCTCACAAAGGAATGCCGCCTTTCTTAAAAAACAATAAAAAACAATAAAAAACGATAAAAAACAAGATCTAAGAGATGACGCCGCCACCGCTGGACCCGCAGCATCCCAATGGACCACAGCATCCGCGAATTTCCGCGAATAAATTTTTTTTATTTTTTTTATTTGATTTTTTTACTTTTTTAATTAAATTGATTTGCATATCGAGGGGGTGGGTGGGGGGTGGGATGAGGTTCAATGGACCACCTGCATCCGTGAATATAATTTTTTATTTTTTTAAAAAGCTGATTTGCATATCAGTGGGTGGTGGTGGGTGGGAGGTTCCAACTTGATGCATTATAGTGTATATTAAAATATATGATCAGAGTTACCAACCTTTGCATGAGTTCAAATTTGTCGCGTGTTATAATGTATATTAAATCTATATGATCAGGTGTACCAACCTTTGCATGGATCCTCTTTGTATTATTATTATAGTGTATAGATATTTTATATGAGCAGGTTTGCCAACATTTTCTGTGGCGGGGGGAGGGAAATTCAAAGTGTGATACATTATTAGCAACACGTTATAATGTATATATATACCTATATGTGTTGCGGTTAGTCGATTGTGACGACGACGAAATCAACTTTCAATGGCGAAAAATTCAAACATTGATACATTAAGCGGTATCCCTAAATCATATGTTATGTTCAAACCGTTTCTCCTCTCTCACATTTGAATGTAAGTAAAACTCTCTCTCTCTCTCTCTCTCTCTCTCTCTCTCTCTCTCTCACTCTCTCTTGTTGTCAAACGTTATGTTCAAACCGTTTCTCCTCTCTCTCTCTCTCTCTCTCTCTCTCTCTCTCTCTCTCTCTCTCTCTCTCTCTCTCTCTCTCTCTCTCTCTCTCTCTCTCTCTCTCTCTCTCTCACTCTCTCTCTCTCTCTCTCGTTGTCAAACGTTATGTTCAAACCGTTTCTCCTCTCTGTGGTCATTACCGGGCATGTATATGATTTTAGAAAGTTTATATATATTCGACAAATATTAACTGTGTACGTACTTACAAACGCCCTCTCTCTCTCTCTCTCTCTCTCTCTCTCTCTCTCTCTCTCTCTCTCTCTCTCTCTCTCTCTCTCTCTCTCTCACTCGTTGTCAAAACGTTGATTTCATTTTTCATTGTATTAAATAATTAATTAATAGTTTTATAATGCAGTCAGTGTGATTGATCCTTGTTAGGAGGGTCTGTATATGATTTTAGAAATATATATATTTGACAAAATTAACTGCGTGTACACATACAAATCGCTGTCGCACAATGTACGCACTGCTCACACACACATTGTGTATGTCTCTCTCTCGCTGCAAACGTTGACAAGAATTCCCTTATTCAACACTCTCACTCTCTTTATGTCATCGGTTTTGTAGTGATATATCATGTCCCTCTCTCTCTCGCTCGCAGACGTCGGAAGAAATTCCTAGTTTATAATGTAATTACCTGTGCATGTGCTGTTACAGATGACTCCTCAAAATCTGTTGTACAACATCTCTCGCTCGCAGACGTCAGAAGAAATTCCTAGTTTATAATGTAATTACCTGTGCGTGTGCTGTTACAGATGACAAATCCATACGTTAACGGCTTAACAAACTCTGTCTCTCTCTCTCTCCCACACACACACACACACATACACACACACACATACACACACACACACATTTAGTATGAACAGACGCGTCCTTGTTAGTAAAATGTACAAATCACATGACTTTATGTGAACGTCAAAGGGTTCAAAATAAAAATATGTAAAACAAAAATACAGAATATATGAATTGTTATATTTACAAATAAAATATATTACATATACTATTTGCAAATACAAATGATGTTGGTAATGTATGATTTTAAAGACAACTTTGTCACTAGCAATCTTCAATACGCTCTTCTTCATGTGGTACTACATTTGGTACAATACGTCTGTTTAATGGTTGCAGTTTACAAATAATTACACACATAGGTTCAGTGGTGTATAGCGAAATAAATTAAAATTATACACACATGTTGTTACAGATGAAAACGGTGGTTGAAATTCATACAAATCTTCTGATGTAACGGTTCCCACAAGTAATACAGTTCACAAAAAATAAAATTAATTGTACACATGTTCAGAGGTGTATAGTGAAATAAACTTAAAAAAAGGCATAATTTGTTTAAATTATTAAATATATTAACAATATTTTAAAATTCACAATATAAAATTGATTTTTTTTTTGAAAAGTTTATAAATTCATAAATAAATACATTATAAAATTGATATTTTTTCGAAAAGTTTATATATAATTGTGTCGTACTTGTATGAAAACAGCCGTATACAATTTTTAACTAAGTATCAGATATGTCATAAATACTTTTATATTTCGTATATAATACCAATGATAATCGATTTTGTGGGAACGACAGTGTATAGGAATGTGTTCTCTATGTGATAACATAACGCTTCGTGTGAAGCGTTTTGTAGAGCAGGTTTCAACTGTGGAACAAAATCACGTCAACATCAACAACATTCGCTTTTTCATCGCCTGAAGCTTTGCGCACACACACACACATACACACACACACACACACACACACACACAACGATACAGAAGTATTCACTAACTTAAGCCAAGGTCATTGATTCGGTGCGTCCTACTTTCTAATCCTCGATGGTAAAACCTAAGACAAAAAGCATTAAATAAAACATACAATCAGTAGTAATAATAAAACAAAAATACAGATTATATGAAACGTATATTAACAAATGTGTATTTACAAAATAAGTATATTACAACTCGGAAAGAGTGGTATGTAATTTTCACCCACCCAATCTTCCACAAATCTGCCATAATTTACCCTGCCAGCATGGTCGGTAATGAACTGCGTATAAATATTTTAAAGTCTTTTTTTACTTGTGTCTCGCCTTGAGACTGGCAACGGTGCGACGTTGTAATAATAGTTCCTTGTTATGCTTCACTTGAGCCGCATGTCTGTCTACCCAATCTGCCATGTAACGTTCGAAACTGCTTGCGGGAGACATTATACACGACTAAAACAAAGACATTCACAATGTTTATCATAACTACACAGTGTCGACTGATTATGGTCCTACATAACATTCGAAATTTGAACGATGTTCTGTTTCAGATAATAATAGTTTGAATATAAAATGAAAGGGTACGTTGTATTTTGTTATGAGAAAATGCATTTCTAAATTTTGTTACATTTGTAAATTACAGAATTGTTCTCTAACTACTACCACAATCGTTCAGTTTCATTAACATTTGAAAAAATTGATGGATTTGGTACTCGATATATTCTACTCTCACAGTATTTTCATTGATCCACTTCAGAAACTGAGTACAGAATAAATCTACAATCACCCAGGCGGAATCATTAAGTTTTACAAAAGATCTTATTGATCAGACGTGTGAGTAATTATATTAATCTTTATGTAGCAAATACGCGCGCATTCATAAAATACAGCACTCAGGTGTAGTGCAATTAATCCTTTTTGTATTGAACGTATTTAAGTAGGCCTACTCGTGATGTCAGTAAATTCTGTCTAAACGGCAACTCAAATGTCTGGTACATAAACGTACCTGGTAATCGCTTCTTGAGTCGTAGTCATTATTAAACTCGACATAACTACTTGTGTTACGCGATTGATGTTCGTGTTAAACGATTGATGACTCATGTAATAATACAGATTAACCTCGTATAATAATAATTAAAGTAACATGAGTATTAAATTATACAATATTTATTGTCATCATCAAGACTGTGTATGAATACAAAGAAATATCAAACACAACAGATCAATTATTTGAGTGAACGTGATTGTGTATGTGAGCGTGCGTGTGTGTGTGTGTATATATCATTGTATATGTGAATTAGTTGAAGCAATACGAGGGAGAATGGGTGTGATTGTTGACATAGGCCTATACATAATTTTAAATACTGTATAATTGTCTACGATTGACAAAGAAGAGAAAAGACATACTTTACGGAATATCTTGAAATTTTTGTAGTTAGTCTTCACCTCATCACCCTCACATGTACTAGCAGTGTGTTTGGGTACAATGTTCTGAGAAGTACACATATTCATCTGCTCGCCTCCCTCTTGTGTACTGACAGTATGTTTGGATGCAGTTAACCATTCAATGTTCCGATAAGAATTCATCTTCTTGTTCCTATAATAATAACAGTACTTGCTTCATTATCATATACATTATGTGCTATATATATATTGTAACTAATTTTTAAAAAAAATTATTACTGGGAGGTTTATTTTGTATAATATTATTTGAAATATTAAAGGTTGTAGTTGTTGAAAATTGAAAGTTACTAATTTTATAAAACAATTTAAAATGTAACATTCGAGGTTACTAAAAGTGTATTTACAATTGTAGAATTATAATTGTCTGAAAAGAATTCCCTTAGATAAAAAAATAAAATAGTTGCGTTAATATTATATAAACAATAAAGTTACTTAAATTTAAAAATAAAGTGTAATAGCTGGTCGCTTGCTGTTGGTGACCGTCTTGATGATACTAGCTGCGAAACTCCTCCTCCAGGTCGATAGTCGTCTAAGTACGTAAAGTCTAGTAAAGTCTGGACAATAGAATAAATATAATACACTTTCACGTACCTGTTCGTGTTTTCTGGAAGTTCAATAAGCTGCCAAGACGGTTTACAACACCAACTCACTTTATCTACAAGGCTAGTTCACCTTGTTTAATAATGGGCGCCACACAGGTTTATTTTGGGAAAATCCCGTGGAAAACCCATTAATAGAATCAAATAATAATTTGAAAAAATTTAAAATAATTGTTTATGGCCCTTATGGCAATGCAATTCCACAATATTTAATCACAACTGAAGGTTGTTTTGATTCTTCCAAATAAATTATTTATCTGCTTTTTAGAAATAAATTAAGTCGAGTTATGCTGTTAATAATGGGGTTTTATTCATACCCTTGATAGAGAATTCAAACAAATATAATTAAAAGAATACATTGAAGTACAATTGCAAATATGTTGTTACATACCCGATTCGACTGGCTCAGAGCATACACAAAAATTCTGGTTAAGTCCAGATACTCTTTACTTTAAACATTAATATTATTTAAATCTCAGGCGTAAGTTCTTTGAAACACAAAAAAGAATGCTCATGCCTACACAATAGCTAATGATTTTCTGATATAATATAGACTAGTAATGCCTTTGAGGTTACTAATATAAAATAAAAATAACCTATTTTATAGGTTATGCGTTCGTAACGCTTGATTCATGATTTACAAAGTTATATTTTGAGATCACTTATGACTAACATCCAACTTAACTATGGTTTACCAATTCATTAAATAAATTCAGACATGGTGTAGTACAGAAAAAATGTTTCAATGTTTTGCGTCAGTACAGATGTGTTTATCAAAACATACAGGTTATGCCACTCGGAGTAATGAATAAATTGTTACACTGTTACCTTTGTGTTTTAATCTTTCGATTAAAATTCAATTAAACACATCAATGATCGGATTATAATGATCATTGTTCTTCACTACACACGCACATGAACAGAGAATTTCGATCCACTTCTGACTAAAAGGATCTTAAATAATACTATTTAATTATTTCTTCTGTTCGTTATTTTTCCCGCACTAAATGAAATAATACTGCACTTAAACGCACTGGTTCCTTGTAGATTATCTTGAAGTTATTTTTGGTTGTTGCCGAAATGTTTCCATCGATGCACTATCGTAATGACGCTACCAGTTAGTAAAAATTTTGATGAGACCAGCGCACCTTCCGCGCTGAATGATAGTAAGAAGTGTCTGACGGTTATCCGCTGCTGTTCCTTATATACCCGGTCGTTTGATCGGCTTTAGGCGATTGTATTAATTACTAAGCTATTTTTTGATTGGCTTAGCCAGGTGTCATGAAAGTGACGTATTGTCTTTCCAGACATTCGCCGGAATGATTGACAGTTGTCGTTGTTGTTAGTGTTAATAACCAGATTTCTTATGCATTTTTTGCAAATGATGCTAACGCCTTTCACGCACTTATTATAGTTGCGATTGGGGTTGTATCGCTATCAAATTAAAGAATATTTTGTCCTCTTTAATTTGATATAGTTTGACACTGGTTTATTTACACTTTTACTAACATTGCTTAATAAACAATGTTCAGTCACTCGGCTTCACACTGTCGTCTGCTAATCGAAGTCGGCGATTACACACTCTGACTAATATTGTTTGTGTTCCACATCGCGTTTTTTCACTTGAACGTTTATGTTAGAACACTATTATATCTGTACTGATATTTATTTACTGAATCTTATGAATAAATCTTAACTTCTACATTGCTATTAATTATCCTTACTCACTATGATATTTCGTTTCACATTATTTTGCTCCATTCTACTAATTAACAATTGAACTATTAATCGTATATCATATTACTAATGCTTATCGCTATGTTTGAGTATAAAAATTGTTCTGTGTATGTTATTTACGCTCATATTACCTTCTACTAATCACCTTATTGATGATTGTTTGATTTCGGCATTGTTAAGGCATACCGTTTGTATCAGATTTCAGCCTTAAAAACATTTATTAGTTCACAATTCGGTACCTTGCTGAGGTAGCTTATTTGTATAAGGTTCCCTCTTACAAACATGTTTACTTGTCATAAGTATATTTGAGACTGAAATATAGCTTCATTCTTATATTTTGGCCATCGCTAATTTTAGTCCTTGGCATTCATAGTTACTAGTCATAGTTGCTTTATTCTCAGCCAAATGCTGATTCTGATATCACATTATTCAGATTCTTATTTAATCATTTTTTATTAACATATCATATTCCATTTAAGTTATTCACTGACTCGCTTGACAGCTTAAAGTGAATTTAATTTGTCCATTAGTTTGTGTCAGTTATAGTATGGTTGTAGTGTCAAACAGTATTTGGGTTTAGTGCTTCTTGTGGCACTTCATCTTCTTCCTTCTTCCATGGTTCCTCTCTTCTTGGTTACACTTATCATTACATTATCTATTTACATTATCGTTATGCATTTATTAAATCTGATAGTATATGTCTAGGTTATGTAACATCTGGTCATGTTACAATATACATAAGGCTTTCAACACACACACACACACACACACACACACACACACACACACACACACACACACACACACACACACACACACACAGCACATACCATAAATCCAGAACATGAAAGTTATTATAACAAACATTACGAAAACAAGTACGTATGGTCACGTACATAGATCAACGTTTAAACAAACAGATTAATACCTGAATAAATTTTTTAAAAACAGGACAGCGTATTTAGAACACTTAAAATTGGAAATCTACAAACACATCAAAAATATCTGTCAAACCCCTATCAAACAAAAACCCCGTTCTTATCGAGAGACAACAGTAACTGACCTAAGCACATGTGCTTCATTAGGCAACAGACCAAAAAATCAAAATAGACGACTATAAGCTCAATTTAAATAAAATCTGAATATTCAATAATATTATGTTTACTTATTAACATATGCTAATCTTTGTACTTACCTCTTAAATGTTGTTGTTATACACACATACACACAATAGTCGATTGTACGATGAGTGTCTCATACAAATGAGAAATAGTGACAAGTCTTCTTGTGTATATATATATATATCATACGACGGTAGGGTAGCACGCGTACACGTTTGAAAGTTGATGCACGTCATATACCCGAAGGGGTTCCTTATTCAAAGCGATTACTGTACACAAACTGAAATATGGTTTACAGACCAGTGTAATTTTTGTATTAATTAAATATATACCGTAAACAATGAAATAATAATATTTCGCCATTGTAAGATTTTAATAAAACAATTATCAGTTTTAAATAATAATTTTCATGATTGCAAGAAACAAGCAGCGACTTAAAAAAAATATAGTTTACCTTGTAGCGTTGTGGTAGGAAAGTCAAACTATTAAATTGTCTCTCTCTCTCGCTCTCTCTCTCTCTCTCTCTCTCTCTCTCCTCTCTCTCTCTCTCTCCTCTCTCTCTCTCTCCTCTCTCTCTCTCTCTCTCTCTCTCTCTCTCTCTCTCTCTCACACACATTTCTGATTACTATACAAATAATTGCATGTATGTTCAGAGGTTTGGTGTTTAAATCGATGCATTCTACTTTCACTTTCTAATTTGACACATGGCTTACTTTCATACAGAAATAGTTATCGTCTGCGTCCGTGTACAAGTTTTGCTAAACGAAATTAACAATGCTGTAAGACATAACGTCCTGTGAAATACATATGGTATGTTTTTAGGACAGCCAGTGTCATCAAGATTTATTATATGATGATGGATTATTTTCGAGAGCGGAGTCGCCGCCAATTAATTTGTCACGTATCCGATAATGACTGTACGCAAGTGTATCACAACCATTGTCTAGTATATAGCGCTTATCATCATACGGTGACAACGCTTGCTTTCAAAGCGTGTAGGTCCGTCTTCATACAAGTCAGATGTTTGAATACTATACATCAGACCGTCTGTATCTGTCATTAGCAATCTAACGTTACGACCGTACTTGCCGACAGCATAACGATAATACGTTTGACAACGAGAGAGAGAGAGAGAGAGAGAGAGAGAGAGAGAGAGAGAGAGAGAGAGAGAGAGAGAGAGAGAGAGAGAGAGAGAGGAGAAACGGTTTGAACATAACGTTTGACATTGTATATTGCAAGCATGAAATTATTATTATTTAAATCTGTTATCTGCTTTTGTATGGAAGTCATCTATAAATATCAGGCCAGTGCGACACAACATGTAACAAACGTAATTGGATTTGCTTTCAACCCAAACGTGTGCGCTCGTTGTGTGTGCGTGCGTGTGTGTGCGTGAGCGTCGGATCATGATATAGTATTCGTAATGACCGAGGCACGTCCTTTATTGCATGAGGATATTCAGGCAGAGCAGAGCAGACACGTTTACGCAATATCAAGTGGCATATTGCGTGCACAGACACACACACACACACGACACAGCCTACACACATGTTAGGTTAAAATGCAGTCCACTTACGTTTCACGTTAGGTTAAAATGCAGTCCACTTACGTTTCACGTTAGGTCACACACATACACACACACACACACGTGTTAGGATGCAACCTAAAGATTCACCAGTGCAACAAAGTTGTGTTAATTATGAACGCAAGAATCAGATTTTTTATACGTTCTAGGTGAAAAACTACTGGGGGTGTCTCTGACTTTAGTTGGAAATAAATAACATTACAGATATTGATATGGTACTATGAGTAGCCTATACATGAATACTATACATCAGACTGTCTGTATCTGTCATTAGCAATCTAACGTTACGGCCGTACTTGACGGCAGCATAACGATAATGAAAGTCATACATTATCGTTTTGCTAACGTTTGTATTTTGTCTAAGCTATGTTAACTTCACACACACACACACACGCGCGCGCGCGCGCGCGCGCGCGACACAGCCTACACACATGTTAGGTTAAAATGCAGTCCACTTACGTTTCACGTTAGGTTAAAATGCAGTCCACTTACGTTTCACATTAGGTTAAAATGTAGTCCACGTACGTTTCACGTTAGGTTAAAATTCAAACACACACACACACACACACACACACACGTGTATGTTATTTAAATTATTATTTAAATAACATACACACGTGTTAGGTTGCAACCTAACACATAACGATAATGAAAGTCATACATTATCGTTTTGCTAACGTTTGTATTTTGTCTAAGCTATGTTAACTTCACACACACACACACACACACACACACACACACACACACACACACACACACACACACACACACACACACACACACACACACACACGACACAGCCTACACACATCTTAGGTTAAAATGCAGTCCACTTACGTTTCATGTTAGGTTAAAATGCAGTCCACTTACGTTTCACGTTAGGTTAAAATGCAAACACACACACGTGTTAGGTTGCAACCTAACACGTGTGTATGTTATTTAAATAATAATTTAAATAACATACACGTGTGTGTGTGTGTGTGTGTGTGTGTTTGCATTTTAACCTAACGTGAAACGTACGCGGACTACATTTTAACCTAACGTGAAACGTAAGTGGAGTGCATTTTAACCTAACATGAAACGTAAGTGGACTGCATTTTAACCCTACATGTGTGTAGGCTGTGTGTGTGTGTGTGTGTGTGTGTGTGTGTGTGTGTGTGTGTGTGTGTGTGTGTGTGTGTGTGTGTGTGTGTGTGTGTGTGAAGTTAACATAGCTTAGACAAAATACAAACGTTAGCAAAACGATAATGTATGACTTTCATTATCGTTATGCTGCCGTCAAGTACGGCCGTAACGTTAGATTGCTAATGACAGATACAGACAGTCTGATGTATAGTATTTATGTATAGGCTACTCATAGTACCATATCAATATCTGTAATGTTATTTATTTCCAACTAAAGTCAGAGACACCCCCAGTAGTTTTTCACCTAGAACGTATACAAAAATCTGATTTTGCGTTCATAATTAACACAACTTTGTTGCACTGGTGAATCTTTAGGTTGCAACCTAACACGTGTGTGTGTGTGTGTGTGTGACCTAACGTGAAACGTAAGTGGACTGCATTTTAACCTAACATGTGTGTAGGCTGTGTCGTGTGTGTGTGTGTGCACGCAATATGCCACTTGATATTGCGTAAACGTGTCTGCTCTGCTCTGCCTGAATATCCTCATGCAATAAAAGATGTGCCTCGGTCATTACGAATACTATGTCATGATCCGACGAGCACGCGCACACATGCACGCACACACAACGAGCGCACACGTTTGGGTTGAAAGCAAATCCAATTACGTTTGTTACATGTTGTGACGCACTGACCTGATATTTATAGATGACTTCCATACAAAAACAGATAACAGATTTAAATAATAATAATTTCATGCTTGCAATATACAATGTCAAACGTTATGTTCAAACCGTTTCTCCTCTCTCTCTCTCTCTCTCTCTCTCTCTCTCTCTCTCTCTCTCTCTCTCGTTGTCAAACGTATTATCCTTATGCTGTCGGCAAGTACGGTCGTAACGTTAGATTGCTAATGACAGATACAGACGGTCTGATGTATAGTATTCAAACATTTGACTTGTATGAAGACGGACCTACACGCTTTGAAAGCAAGCGTTGTCACCGTATGATGATAAGCGCTATATACTAGACAATGGTTGTGATACACTTGCGTACAGTCATTATCGGATACGTGACAAATTAATTGGCGGCGACTCCGCTCTCGAAAATAATCCATCATCATATAATAAATCTTGATGACACTGGCTGTCCTAAAAACATACCATATGTATTTCACAGGACGTTATGTCTTGAAACCCCTACTTCATTTTGAGTAGTTAAAACAAAAAGAATATTTCCTTTTGTAAAGAGGGGTTACAAGTTAATTAAAACTAGGCTAAGGCCTAGAGAAGCTAAAAATTGCGCTGGATCCAGTAAGACGGGACTTGCAATAAAAACTCAAGAATTAAATAATTAACAATGGTTTTATTATTCTATCTCATAATATTAATAACAAAAAAAACAACAGTGATTTAGAATTCCCCTTTTAAATGGTTAACTAAAAAAAAAAGTATATCCTCTCAACAAGGCCACCTGAATAAAATAAACTGAATCCAAGAAAATAATTGCTATGTCACCATCAATGAATTGAAAATGTAAAATAATCATTAACCTCAAAATGAAACTCCCATTAAACTATTTCTTAAAATATAAAATTTATATTTTATGTTTCTTTTAAAATGCAGTATATAAATTTATGAAGGTAAATAATTTCATTCACAGTTACTATTAATAATTAAAATAATTATTCATCCAATTTAAATGAACTTTAAAGGTGACACTTACTATACTTGTTAAATAAAACAATTAATTTAAAGAAATGATCAGCCACGATTATTGAGATAGAATACTCGTCTACTGGTGTATATACATTCTAATAATAAAATCCCTATATCCCACCAAAAGTACAGCAATGCATAATATTTATATATATATATATCCCCCAAAATGTACACAGAAATATACAGACATAACACGTTCCACAAGACATATACAATAGTATACAAATACATAAAGGTCTCTTGCCACGCCCTTTTTTTTATATTAGCCTTCTGGTGTATATAAATTCTAAACTTCTGCTTTATAGGAATCCCAATTAGGATTAAAGATTTATTTCTATGAATGTACCCGCATGGTGTGGGTTAATTGCACGTCATGTGTATCATAAAGTATTGCATACAAATGTCCCCAGGACATTAAAATTTAAAACCAAGTGCCTAAGTGGCTAAGTGCTAAAATACTTAATTAAGGTGAGAAATAAAAAATGTTTAAAATAATTAACGCCCCCCCAGTTACCATGATTAATATAAAGAATTTATATAGACTAAAATAGGGCCAATTAATGAAAGGGAAAAATTGCACAATATTAGCACCTTATATAAAAAAAATACATTTGTGTGTCAGAGACAGACATGTTTCTTCAATTTATAACCAGTCTCAACAACCTTGTTTCAACAACCTTGTTTCGACAAACAAGTTGAAAAGTGTTTCGACAGGCACAGCTTGGTTGAAACTAATTTAAAATAACACCTACCTCCCCAGTAATCTTTTTATACAAATGACCTAACCTGATTTTAAAATAAGGGAAAATATATGTTTTTATGCATAGTAAATTAAACTTGAGAAAATAATAATAACAAAACTGACTTTAAATCTGTAGCGAAAGTACTATAAAGAAATGAGTGGAAATCTAAGTTAGATGCTGTGTGGTACACATGTCAGTCTCTGAACTGACAATTTACTATACAGGTATTGAAATTTACAATTAAAACTTAGTGTTCACACTAAACTGTCCCATCAATTGGGGATCCAAATGAATGTATACTGGTACCATGTTGATTCTACGTGTGAATATAAAATGGATATTTTTCACCTGCTTATGTGTGCCCAGAAGGATGATTTCTTATTTATAGCGTGGCGATGGTGATTGGCATGTTGTTGAGGCCGTTGGTCTCTTCGGTGTCGAGTGTGGAGCTTTAAGATGGCATTTCGTTCATTGGCAGTAGGACTTGTCTCTGTTCAGTGAACCCTATTGTCACACATTACATTTTTAGTGAGAGACCACACACAAATGCCCCCACAGTTTGGACACCCTCCAAAATACATAAATAAAAACAACACCTAGTTGTGTTGTACATAATAAAACTTGGTAACATTATTTTGGCCAACATGCCTTACTTAAAAAGTTCTCTAACAATGATTCTTTATAACGCTTTATAACTTGAACCTCACTGAATGTGAGTTGCTTTTGCAATATAATAATTTATCTTGGCTCTGTGACATCTTATGAACTTATTACTTTGAGTGAAATTGAGGTTACCACGTGGCGAAGAATTTATTTAAAACACATAGTTTTTTACTCCATAGAATTTGAGAATACTACTACTTTGAATGTGACATGATTTACGTTTAAAACGTGCCTGAGTAAGTTCCCAATTATGTATGTATAAAGTTTTACAGATGTTGTAGCAAAACCTTATACCACTTAATGACGACGGATTGTGTAACAGGTTAAGTGCTCAACCGAATCTCGTTACATCGGTGTTAATGAAAGTGTAAAATTAAATATATTGTGGTTATTGTACTTTAGGTATTAAAGCCGAGATTCTGACACACCAATAATCAAGCTTTATTGGTTTATAAAAACTTTACGAACAATTACGTCTTTCACCATGCATGATTCAACAAGTGGGGGCTTACTCAAGCTTACTAAAAAAAACGTTTTCTCCTTTAAAAGTTTAGTATATAATTAATATAACGAAATCAAAACTTACCGCAGTCATTAAGAACTTATCTCATGTTTAAAAGAAGTCGACGCTAGATTTTCACACAAAACTCTCCACCGAAGAGATATTCTACGATGTCGTGAGTTAGGCTTCCATTTTGAGACAAACCTTAACAAAAGTTTTCGTTCGTTGTCCGTTTGTGAGGAAATTCTCACCAGGCTGCAGCACTGTTGTTTAAAAACTCAGCCGAGCTGCTGGAAAAACTCAGTAGATGGAAACACCGATCAAACGGTGAAAACTTGAAAACGGCAGCCTCTCCTATCCGCGGGTAGAGAGCAGCACTCCTAATTACTTTAACTTTTGTACTGTCTTTACCGTCCAAAAAAAAATGCCTATACATTTACTAAACTCGCGCTGAATCATTTGACTCAGCACACCCTCACCTCAAAAGGGCAACATAGTTGCCCCAACGTTAAAGGCCAGGAGGGTACCCTGCAGTGTACCTCTCCCCAAAAAATACCGGTGGACGTCGTGGTTGGGTTGGCTCAGCTGAGCTTGCTCTCAGGAGAACAGAAATCAAAAGGAAAACGAAAGAGACGAAAGAAGATATGTATTATGTAAGTGTGCGGGTGCTGCCTGCTGACCTGATCAGAGTCCGCATACAGTACGAGAGAGAGAGACAGGAAAAGACAAAAGAAAGATTCATACGTATGGATCTTCCGATCTCCTGAGGCTCGCCCCATTCGCCTGAACACGACTTCCACATTTAACATGGACCTCCGTCCTATCTTTACGGGGACTATCCCCCTTCGAACGTTTTGGATAGCCCCCGACAACGTTTAAGTTTGGAAATGTGGCTTGTCAACAACTTTTGTTTGTCTCCCGGTACGCCCAGCCGGGCCGTCACCGGTGACGTAAATCCTATGATTCGGTATGGCCCCGACCAACGGTAGCATAGCTTCGCAGCACGTTTGTCGGCGGCAGAGCTGAGTGGGTGGCTTTGGCAATAGACCCAGTCACCAATCCGGAAGGGGTTTGGAATACGCCCCTGATTATAACGCCGACGGACCCGCTCGTGCGCTCGCAGCAAATTCTTCCGAGCCATTTTCCATCTCTCCGCAGTTTTATTATTGGGCTCCCGCGGCAGAAGATCTTCGATATCCCATAGGTTGGTCAACGGGAGTGCGGGCGAGAATCCAAACAAAATTTCAAAGGGCACGGCCTGATGACTGTCGTGTCTGGCCGTGTTGAAGGCTGATTGTAACCACTTCAGATTCTGATCCCAGGTGGTTTGTTGCTCAGCGTGATAAGCAATCAAGGCGGACCGGAGATTCCGATTGAACTCTCCGCATGGGACGGTTGTGGATAATAAGGGGAAGTGGTTACGTGTTTGATGCCACTGGCGAAACACATACGCCTGAATTCGTTTGAAATAAATTGCGGACCATTGTCCGAGACAATGATGGTCGGAAGACCGAAATGCTGAAAAACGTGGTTCTGTAAAGCGTTGATGGTCAAACGAGCGGTTGCCTGCCGTAAGGGCAGTAGCCAGGCAAACTTTGAAAAGGCATCTACACAAACAAGCAGGTAAGCATTACCTGACTTGCTACGGGGGAACGGCCCCACGTAGTCAATAAATAACTTTTCCATTGGTCTGCTCGCCACCTCAGACGATAACAACCCTAGTTTGGTGTTCTGGGCAGGCTTGCTCAAGCCACACAGATGACAGTTTTTTACTCTCGTCGCGATGTCTCTATCCATGCCCTTCCAGATAAAATGTTTCCTAATACTGGAAATGGTCTTCGAAATTCCCTTGTGGCCTCCGATTGGGGAATCATGGTAATAACTGAAGACCATGGGCACTAATTTGCTAGGCAGCACGATTTTAGGTGCTCGTCCTTTTCTTTCTCGACAGCAAAGGACTCCCTTGGACAAGAAATAAGGGGCCTGTACGTTACCCTGCTTAATATTTTGGATGACTTGACCCAGCACTTCGTCGTTTAACTGATGGGGTAACACATCAGTGAAGGCTAAAGGAAAATCGAGAAGAACGGAACAGGGTTGCTCAGCTTGGGCATCACTGGGTTGGGAAAACATACGGGATAAGGCATCTGCAACCACATTCTGGGATCCCCTGATGTGTTGCACGGTGAACTTAAATGATGAGATTTTCACCACCCATCTACCAATTTTACCCAGTTGCCGGGGATGAGCTAGAAGCCATGAGAGAGCCTGATTATCGGTCTCGAGCAGGAACTCAGCATGTTCCAGGAAACGCCTGAACTTATCTAGAGCGTATACAACAGCTAAACACTCTAGCTCGTAAACGGATGATTTACGTTCTTGCTGGGTCAACGTGCGTGAGATAAAAGCCACAGGCTGCCTAGCGTCGTCAATAACCTGGGAAAGGACCGCTCCGAGCGCAACCGAACTCGCGTCCGTCTGCAAAATGAACGGTTTCGAAAAGTCGGGCATCCGCAACACCGGTGGGGAAATGATGGCTTCCTTTAAGGTATCAAAAGCCTTCTGTTGGTTTTCCCCCCCATGAAAACTTTGCCCCCTTCTTCCTCAGTTCATTCAAGGGAGCGGCAATTTCAGCGATATTCGGTATGAAACGCCGATAAAAATTTATCATACCGACGAATCTCGCTATGCCTTTCGCATCCCTTGGGATGCCAAGGGATCCCAACCAACCACGCTCTGCTACCAAATGAAACCCCTACTTCATTTTGAGTAGTTAAAACAAAAAGAATATTTCCTTTTGTAAAGAGGGGTTACAAGTTAATTAAAACTAGGCTAAGGCCTAGAGAAGCTAAAAATTGCGCTGGATCCAGTAAGACGGGACTTGCAATAAAAACTCAAGAATTAAATAATTAACAATGGTTTTATTATTCTATCTCATAATATTAATAACAAAAAAAACAACAGTGATTTAGAATTCCCCTTTTAAATGGTTAACTAAAAAAAAAAGTATATCCTCTCAACAAGGCCACCTGAATAAAATAAACTGAATCCAAGAAAATAATTGCTATGTCACCATCAATGAATTGAAAATGTAAAATAATCATTAACCTCAAAATGAAACTCCCATTAAACTATTTCTTAAAATATAAAATTTATATTTTATGTTTCTTTTAAAATGCAGTATATAAATTTATGAAGGTAAATAATTTCATTCACAGTTACTATTAATAATTAAAATAATTATTCATCCAATTTAAATGAACTTTAAAGGTGACACTTACTATACTTGTTAAATAAAACAATTAATTTAACGAAATGATCAGCCACGATTATTGAGATAGAATACTCGTCTACTGGTGTATATACATTCTAATAATAAAATCCCTATATCCCACCAAAAGTACAGCAATGCATAATATTTATATATATATATATATATATCCCCCAAAATGTACACAGAAATATACAGACATAACACGTTCCACAAGACAAATTACATATACAATAGTATACAAATACATAAAGGTCTCTTGCCACGCCCTTTTTTTTATATTAGCCTTCTGGTGTATATAAATTCTAAACTTCTGCTTTATAGGAATCCCAATTAGGATTAAAGATTTATTTCTATGAATGTACCCGCATGGTGTGGGTTAATTGCACGTCATGTGTATCATAAAGTATTGCATACAAATGTCCCCAGGACATTAAAATTTAAAACCAAGTGCCTAAGTGGCTAAGTGCTAAAATACTTAATTAAGGTGAGAAATAAAAAATGTTTAAAATAATTAACGCCCCCCCAGTTACCATGATTAATATAAAGAATTTATATAGACTAAAATAGGGCCAATTAATGAAAGGGAAAAATTGCACAATATTAGCACCTTATATAAAAAAAATACATTTGTGTGTCAGAGACAGACATGTTTCTTCAATTTATAACCAGTCTCAACAACCTTGTTTCAACAACCTTGTTTCGACAAACAAGTTGAAAAGTGTTTCGACAGGCACAGCTTGGTTGAAACTAATTTAAAATAACACCTACCTCCCCAGTAATCTTTTTATACAAATGACCTAACCTGATTTTAAAATAAGGGAAAATATATGTTTTTATGCATAGTAAATTAAACTTGAGAAAATAATAATAACAAAACTGACTTTAAATCTGTAGCGAAAGTACTATAAAGAAATGAGTGGAAATCTAAGTTAGATGCTGTGTGGTACACATGTCAGTCTCTGAACTGACAATTTACTATACAGGTATTGAAATTTACAATTAAAACTTAGTGTTCACACTAAACTGTCCCATCAATTGGGGATCCAAATGAATGTATACTGGTACCATGTTGATTCTACGTGTGAATATAAAATGGATATTTTTCACCTGCTTATGTGTGCCCAGAAGGATGATTTCTTATTTATAGCGTGGCGATGGTGATTGGCATGTTGTTGAGGCCGTTGGTCTCTTCGGTGTCGAGTGTGGAGCTTTAAGATGGCATTTCGTTCATTGGCAGTAGGACTTGTCTCTGTTCAGTGAACCCTATTGTCACACATTACATTTTTAGTGAGAGACCACACACAAATGCCCCCACAGTTTGGACACCCTCCAAAATACATAAATAAAAACAACACCTAGTTGTGTTGTACATAATAAAACTTGGTAACATTATTTTGGCCAACATGCCTTACTTAAAAAGTTCTCTAACAATGATTCTTTATAACGCTTTATAACTTGAACCTCACTGAATGTGAGTTGCTTTTGCAATATAATAATTTATCTTGGCTCTGTGACATCTTATGAACTTATTACTTTGAGTGAAATTGAGGTTACCACGTGGCGAAGAATTTATTTAAAACACATAGTTTTTTACTCCATAGAATTTGAGAATACTACTACTTTGAATGTGACATGATTTACGTTTAAAACGTGCCTGAGTAAGTTCCCAATTATGTATGTATAAAGTTTTACAGATGTTGTAGCAAAACCTTATACCACTTAATGACGACGGATTGTGTAACAGGTTAAGTGCTCAACCGAATCTCGTTACATCGGTGTTAATGAAAGTGTAAAATTAAATATATTGTGGTTATTGTACTTTAGGTATTAAAGCCGAGATTCTGACACACCAATAATCAAGCTTTATTGGTTTATAAAAACTTTACGAACAATTACGTCTTTCACCATGCATGATTCAACAAGTGGGGGCTTACTCAAGCTTACTAAAAAAAACGTTTTCTCCTTTAAAAGTTTAGTATATAATTAATATAACGAAATCAAAACTTACCGCAGTCATTAAGAACTTATCTCATGTTTAAAAGAAGTCGACGCTAGATTTTCACACAAAACTCTCCACCGAAGAGATATTCTACGATGTCGTGAGTTAGGCTTCCATTTTGAGACAAACCTTAACAAAAGTTTTCGTTCGTTGTCCGTTTGTGAGGAAATTCTCACCAGGCTGCAGCACTGTTGTTTAAAAACTCAGCCGAGCTGCTGGAAAAACTCAGTAGATGGAAACACCGATCTAACGGTGAAAACTTGAAAACGGCAGCCTCTCCTATCCGCGGGTAGAGAGCAGCTCTCCTAATTACTTTAACTTTTGTACTGTCTTTACCGTCCAAAAAAAAATGCCTATACATTTACTAAACTCGCGCTGAATCATTTGACTCAGCACAGTCTTACAGCATTGTTAATTTCGTTTAGCAGAACTTGTACACGGACGCAGACGATAACTATTTCTGTATGAAAGTAAGCCATGTGTCAAATTAGAAAGTGAAAGTAGAATGCATCGATTTAAACACCAAACCCCTGAACATACATGCAATTATTTGTATAGTAATCAGAAATGTGTGTGAGAGAGAGAGAGAGAGAGAGAGAGAGAGAGAGAGAGAGAGAGAGAGAGAGAGAGAGAGAGAGAGAGAGAGAGAGAGAGAGAGAGAGAGAGAGAGAGAGAGAGAGAGAGCGAGACAATTTAATAGTTTGACTTTCCTACCACAACGCTACAACGGTAAACCATATTTTTTTTTAAGTCGCTGGTTGTTTCTTGCAATCATGAAAATTATTATTTAAAACTGATAATTGTTTTATTAAAATCTTACAATGGCGAAATATTATTATTTCATTGTTTACGATATATATTTAATTAATACAAAAATTACACTGGTCTGTAAACCATATTTCAGTTTGTGTACAGTAATCGCTTTGAATAAGGAACCCCTTCGGGTATATGACGTGCATCAACTTTCAAACGTGTACGCGTGCTACCCTACCGTCGTATGATATATATATACACAAGAAGAATTGTCACTATTTCTCATTTGTATGAGACACTAATCGTACAATCGACTATTGTGTGTATGTGTGTATAACAACAACATTTAAGAGGTAAGTACAAAGATTTGCATATGTTAATAAGTAAACATAATATTATTGAATATTCAGATTTTATTTAAATTGAGCTTATAGTCGTCTATTTTGATTTTTTGGTCTGTTGCCTAATGAAGCACATGTGCTTAGGTCAGTTACTGTTGTCTCTCGATAAGAACGGGGTTTTTGTTTGATAGGGGTTTGACAGATATTTTTGATGTGTTTGAAGATTTCCAATTTTAAGTGTTCTAAATACGTTGTCCTGTTTTTAAAAAATTTATTCCGGTATTAATCTGTTTGTTTAAACGTTGATCTATGTACGTGACCATACGCACTTGTTTTCGTAATGTTTGTTATAATACCTTTCATGTTCTGGATTTATGGTATGTCCTGTGTGTGTGTGTGTGTGTGTGTGTGTGTGTGTGTGTGTGTGTGTGTGTGTTTTGAAAGCCTTATGTATATGTATATATATATATGTAGCACATAATGTATATGATAACGAAGCAGGTACTGTTATTATTATAGGAACAAGAAGATGAATTCTTATCGGAACATTGAATGGTTAACTGCATCCAAACATACTGTCAGTACACAAGAGGGAGGCGAGCAGATGAATATGTGTACTTCTCAAAACATTGTACCCAAACACACTGCTAGTACATGTGAGGGTGATGAGGTGAAGACTAACTACAAAAATTTCAAGATATTCCTTAAAGTATGTCTTTTCTCTTCTTTGTCAATCGTAGACAATTATACAGTATTTAAAATTATGTATAGGCCTATGTCAACAATCACACCCATTCTCCCTCGTATTGCTTCAACTAATTCACATATACAATGATATATACACACACACACACGCACGCTCACATACACAATCACGTTCACTCAAATAATTGAAAAATATTGTTTGATATTTCTTTGTATTCATACACAGTCTTGATGATGACAATAAATATTGTATAATTTAATACTCATGTTACTTTAATTATTATTATACGAGGTTAATCTGTATTATTACATGAGTCATCAATCGTTTAACACGAACATCAATCGCGTAACACAAGTAGTTTAATAATGACTACGACTCAAGAAGCGATTACCAGGTATGTTTATGTACCAGACATTTGAGTTGCCGTTTAGACAGAATTTACTGACATCACGAGTAGGCCTACTTAAATACGTTCAATACAAAAAGGATTAATTGCACTACACCTGAGTGCTGTATTTTATGAATGCGCGCGTATTTGCTACATAAAGATTAATATAATTACTCACACGTCTGATCAATAAGATCTTTTGTAAAACTTAATGATTCCGCCTGGGTGATTGTAGATTTATTCTGTACTCAGTTTCTGAAGTATATCAATGAAAATACTGTGAGAGTAGAATATATCGAGTACCAAATCCATCAATTTTTTCAAATGTTAATGAAACTGAACGATTGTGGTTGTAGTTAGAGAACAATTCTGTAATTTACAAATGTAACAAAATTTAGAAATGCATTTTCTCATAACAAAATACAACGTACCCTTTCATTTTATATTCAAACTATTATTATCTGAAACAGAACATCGTTCAAATTTCGAATGTTATGTAGGACCATAATCAGTCGACACTGTGTAGTTATGATAAACATTGTGAATGTCTTTGTTTTAGTCGCGTATAATGTCTCCCGCAAGCAGTTTCGAACGTTACATGGCAGATTGGGTAGACAGACATGCGGCTCAAGTGAAGCATAACAAGGAACTATTATTACAACGTCGCACCGTTGCCAGTCTCAAGGCGAGACACAAGTAAAAAAAGACTTGTCAAATATTTATACGCAGTTCATTACCGACCATGCTGGCGGGGTAAATTATGGCAGATTTGTGGAAGATTGGGTGGGTGAAAATTACATACCACTCTTTCCGAGTTGTAATATACTTATTGTGTAAATACACATTTGTTAATATACGTTTCATATAATCTGTATTTTTGTTTTATTATTACTACTGATTGTATGTTTTATTTAATGCTTTTTGTCTTAGGTTTTACCATCGAGGATTAGAAAGTAGGACGCACCGAATCAATGACCTTGGCTTAAGTTAGTGAATACTTCTGTATCGTTGTGTGTGTGTGTGTGTGTGTGCGCAAAGCTTCAGGCGATGAAAAAGCGAATGTTGTTGATGTTGACGTGATTTTGTTCCACAGTTGAAACCTGCTCTACAAAACGCTTCACACGAAGCGTTATGTTATCACATAGAGAACACACTCCTATACACTGTCGTTCCCACAAAATCGATTATCATTGGTATTATATACGAAATATAAAAGTATTTATGACATATCTGATACTTAGTTAAAAATTGTATACGGCTGTTTTCATACAAGTACGACACAATTATATATAAACTTTTCGAAAAAATATCAATTTTGTAATGTATTTATTTATGAATTTATAAACTTTTCAAAAAAAAAATCAATTTTATAATGTGAATTTTAAAATATTGTTAATATATTTAATCATTTAAACAAATTATGGCTTTTTTTAAGTTTATTTCACTATACACCTCTGAACATGTGTACAATTAATTTTATTTTTTGTGAACTGTATTACTTGTGGGAACCGTTACATCAGAAGATTTGTATGAATTTCAACCACCGTTTTCATCTGTAACAACATGTGTGTATAATTTTAATTTATTTCGCTATACACCACCGAACCTATGTGTGTAATTATTTGTAAACTGCAACCATTAAACAGACGTATTGTACCAAATGTAGTACCACATGAAGAAGAGCGTATTGAAGATTGCTAGTGACAAAGTTGTCTTTAAAATCATACATTACCAACATCATTTGTATTTGCAAATAGTATATGTAATATATTTTATTTGTAAATATAACAATTCATATATTCTGTATTTTTGTTTTACATATTTTTATTTTGAACCCTTTGACGTTCACATAAAGTCATGTGATTTGTACATTTTACTAACAAGGACGCGTCTGTTCATACTAAATGTGTGTGTGTGTGTGTGTGTGTGTGTGAGAGAGAGAGAGAGAGACAGAGTTTGTTAAGCCGTTAACGTATGGATTTGTCATCTGTAACAGCACACGCACAGGTAATTACATTATAAACTAGGAATTTCTTCTGACGTCTGCGAGCGAGAGATGTTGTACAACAGATTTTGAGGAGTCATCTGTAACAGCACATACACAGGTAATTACATTATAAACTAGGAATTTCTTCCGACGTCTGCGAGCGAGAGAGAGAGGGACATGATATATCACTACAAAACCGATGACATAAAGAGAGTGAGAGTGTTGAATAAGGGAACTCTTGTCAACGTTTGCAGCGAGAGAGAGACATACACAATGTGTGTGTGAGCAGTGCGTACATTGTCCGACAGCGATTTGTATGTGTACACGCAGTTAATATTTGTCAAATATATATATTTCTAAAATCATATACAGACCCCCCTAACAAGGATCAATCACACTGACTGCATTATAAAACTATTAATTAATTATTTAATACAATGAAAAATGAAGTCAACGTTTTGACGAGTGAGAGAGAGAGAGAGAGAGAGAGAGAGAGAGAGAGAGAGAGAGAGAGAGAGAGAGAGAGAGAGAGAGAGAGAGAGAGAGAGAGAGAGAGAGAGAGAGAGAGAGAGAGAGAGAGTATAACCTCTTCTCTTGAGTTATAACTTAGGGAACCAGTAATAATTGGATGTGCCAATTATACCGGCTGCCTTCGTTGTGAAGCACTGAAAATAATCACAACAAAAAAGAACAATTTATATAGCAGGATATTAGGAAGGGGAGACTGTTGATTTATGCACTCATTTTACTCGATACTTTGATGACATCTCTTTATTACATTTGGTGATTAAGTTCTCTATTGAAAGTTCTCAAACAATATAGTTTACTATATGATTAAATATATAAATTACTACTTTACAAAGGGGCCTCAAAATATGATGTACATCCTTTTTAATTAATTCCACGGATCCGGGATCAAATATATTAAATGAATAATGGTCACCTTGCCATGTACAATATTGAAACTCTAACCATTTGAAGAATGGTTTTTTATTAATCTTCTAAAACAACAAATATTAGATTACATGTCACCTATAATGTCCGTTTTCTAAAGTCTTTAATGTTATTACATTTAAAGAATAATTTTTAAAGTCTTTAATATGATAATTTAAATTGTCTTTTGGGGTTATAATTTTGTAACTCTTAACCATGGAAGACAACCCTCCATGTCACCTGTGTTTTTCCTGAAGTTGCTGCAGAATTAGTTCTTCGGTCCTCCTGATGTTTCTTGAAGTTCAGTCGTTACATTATCATACTTTGGTGGTGAAGTTCTAGAAGTATGTGAAATCATCCCTGGTGTGGTACATTCATCTCAGGCGACTGTAGTTATTCTTAGTAATTCTTGTAGTTAGAACACATAGATAGAAAGTTTGTTTCACTGTTATACACTTCACATGATGATAGATTATTTTACTATCACCTTCTTGGTTGTAATCCTGTATTATTTACATGGTCCGTTATTTTATAATAAAGAGAGATGTCATCACCACACAACTTTACTTATTTAACAAGTCATTGTATCAAGATTTTCACATTTTTATAAACGCGTAGCGAAATAACGTTTTACGCTGCTTACGGCGTGAGCGCTCCATTCCAAGTGGCAAAAAATAGTTAAGGGGAGCGTAGTAATCTCAAGACAATTGCTAGGCTACATAAAAGTAGTTCCGTTTTCCTAATTTTAATTAAAGGACTACGGTTGATTAAATAATTAAATCGTGATATTCTTAGTTGCAGAAGTTATCAAAGTACGTAACAATGGTCTTATTTAATTATTTAAATAATAACAAATTTACAATAATACTTAGTTTATTTAGGGGTCAGAAAACAAGTTAATTCTGGTCAGTGCCTGTTTATGCAGGAATAAATAATAAGCTTTACCCTTTCTGTACAATGCAATTCCCATTTAATTTTATTATTAGACTTATATTAAATATTATTATTATTAAATGATTGCCATAAGATTTAGTTTACAATGTGAGATTTTATTAAGAATTTAAAATTTTTCCGCTTATATATTATCAACTTAATTAATTAACATATTTTTATTAATGAAATCGTCACATACTCCGCCGCTTTAGCCACAGACTCCGGTATAATTTTTTTTTTTTTAATATACCGAGAGTATGTTTAGGGATTTCCGTGTGTAATTTCTCTCACCAGTTTCTCTCTGTATGTAAATATGTACATACATACTGAATTGTTATATGTACTTACACACGTCAGTCTCGAATTGTTTATTCTTACTATCTACATATCATACTTTACAGACTAATTCTAACAGAACATAAAATTCACACATTATAAAACATATAGTTAACATTCTAAATTTTTTTAACACTACTACTTATGACTACTACCGGGTTTTTCTTTAGTTGGGAGTTATTCTAGTAATAGAATTACTCATTAAGTAATTTGTTACTTAATTATTCCTCATATTTGCTGTCAGCTGACTTCTTACTTTGCTCTACTTTCGAAGAATAGGATTCAAGGGTGATCAGTCCTCGTACCTATTTATACCATTAGCTAGCTAAACGTTACTCTAGTACTCCTTTGCAGTTGAGTACAAAACATATACCTTTCTTTTTCTTTACATTTATTTAACTTGCACTCTACCATTACCTTCTTCGTGATAATGTTTTATCTGAGAAATATGTGTCCTTCGTACATATTTTTGAGTAGAGGGTTCATACAGTTGTACGGTTACTGGAGTTAAATATTTGCGAATTTGATAAGGACCGCACCATCGGTACGATAGCTTGGAAGTGGTCTTACCGATTGCACTACTCGTAGGATGTGTTTTACACATAACTAAGTTACCGATTTGGTACTTTACTTCATTATTATTATTTCGCACGTGATATTTCCTTGATTTCGCTAAGTTTGTTCGTAAATTAGCGCGCGCTTCATTCCATATTTTCTTAATATTTTTATCCCTAATTTCAAGGGGTAACAATTCATGTATTTTCCACTTAGCGGATAATGGGTGGTTAGGTATATATTTGAACAATAATTCAAATGGGGTCGACTTATGTCCTTCATGATATGCAGAATTAAAGGCGAACTGTATCCAGGATAAGTTCTGGTCCCAAGAAGTATGGTCGTTAGCATGGTAGGCAATTAAAGCAGATTTTAGGTTTCGCAAATACCTCTCAGCTATATTACCTTGCGGACGATACTCTGTAGTGGTAATATGGTTTTATACCTAGTTTGAAACACATGTTCCTGAATTCCTTGGACTTAAACTGTGGTCCGTTATCCGACACTAGATGGACCGGAATACCGAATTCTTTAAATAATCTGTGCTGTAAAATATTTACTGTGGTTGTAGCTAAGGCTCTCCGCATGGGGTACATCCAGACGAATTTGCTAAAAGAGTCTACACAAATTAGTAACATTGTATTTCCTGATTTGGAACGCGGGTAGGGTCCTGAAAAGTCTAAATAAATTTTGGAGAACGGGGTAGCAGGAACCTCTGAGATTAACTGACTTATTTGGCTGTTCCTCGCTGGTTTGCTGAGTGCACACAACTTACACCTTTTTACAAAATTGGCGATCTCACTGTTCATATTTTCCCAGTGATATTCTTTACGAATTCGGTGTATAGTTTTATTTATTCCCATATGTGCTCCAATGGTGGAAGAGTGATAATATTCCATCAGCATAGGTTTAATAATATCAGGGGCAATTATTCGTAGATATTTTCCGTTCGCTATTTTACAACATAATACTCTCCTACTTAATATGTATTAACTATAGCTAAACATTCTAATTCGTATGCGGAGTATTTCTTTTCTTGCTCAGTCAGGGTGCGAGAAGCGTAACTAATAGGTAACCTTGAGTTATCTACTTCCTGATATATTACTGCACCTAGTGCGATACTAGAACTGTCTGTTTGCACTACAAATGGTTTTGTAAAGTCGGCTAATTGTAGTACGGGGGGTGATATTATGCTTTCTTTTAATTTCTCGAATGCGGTTTGGTGTTGCTCATTCCATTCAAATTTAATTCCCTTTTTTCTTAAGGTATTTAGCGGTGCTGCAATTTCGGCTAGATGTGGGATGTACTTATGGAAATAATTTATCATTCCTAAAAATCGGGCTATTCCTTTTGCATCCCGCGGCGGTAAAAATTCTCTGATGGCACGGGTTCGCTCTGGGTCTATGCTTACCTTTCCGTTTGCTTTTACGATGTGACCTAAAAATGAGAATTGTGTCACAGCAAAATTTACTTTACTGGGATTTACGGTTAATCCAGCTTTCTCCAATCGGGTTAGTACTTCACGTAGATGATTAAGATGTTGTTCAATTAACTCGCTGTAGATAACAATGTCATCTAAGTAGTGATACACATATTTAAATTTTATGTCATGAAATAACTTTTCTAATAATCTGCTACATACAGAACTACCTTGGGATATACCAAAAGGTACCCTGGTAAATTGGTACAGATTGAAAGGGACGGCAAAGGCGGTAAGACGTTTTGATTCTTCCGAAAGAGGTATCTGATGAAATGCCTGATTTAAATCCATAATGGTAAAGATTTTTGCTTTAGTAAAATAACGAAATCCACTGTGGATGTCGGGAAGTGGTATAGATTCAAATTCTATCCGTTTATTTAGTTGTCTGTAGTCCACCACTAATCTATGTTTGTCGTTACTTTTGGGTACTAAAAACGCGGGTGATGAATAAGATGACGTAGAGGGTTCGATGACTCCTTGTTCTAACAATTTATTAATTTGGTTCCTCATCACTTCCATTTTCGGTGGTGATAATTTGTATGGGGCTAAACGAATTACTTTGTTGTCGCTCAAATTTATTTTGTACTCTATCAGATCCGTCAGTCCTAACTCTGGGGTGAGGACGTTGGAGAATTGTTTTATTAAAGTCTGTATGTTCCGTCTATCTTTACTTCCTAGATGACTTAATTCAGATTCGTGATGCTTTATATGTGTAGAAGTGGTGCTAGTACTTTCTCTATTATTTGCATTATCATGCAAGTTATATTTCCGTGAACGATCGAATCCAAAGTAAAATATCTTCTCGTGAATGTCTAAAATTATTCCTGTTTTACTGATAAAATCAGCTCCCAATATTAATTCGGGTCCTAATTCGTCGCATACCAACATTGGAAAATACCACGTTAGATTTTTAATTTTTACTTTAAAAGTGATGATAAGCTTTATCATTAAGTTTTGCTTATTAGCTGTAGCGCATCTAATATTTACTGATTGACTGCGTTTAACTAAATTGTGTTTAAATAATTGATTGGCTAGCTCTTGACTAATGAAACTTCGCGTGGATCCGGAATCAATTAATCCGAGGGTGGATGTAACACCAATGTCAACTTGTATATACGGTAATTCACACCTATTGTAATCACATTTACTAATAGAGTTACATTTATCGATAATTTCCTAACATAGGGGTCTAATTTTCTTTTGTTATTATTATTAGTATTTGGTTTTAATTTGTGGTCTCTCAGGGGTTTACCTGTTTTGTTTTCACGATGCTGCGGAAGACACAGGGTTTCGGATCTCCCTGCCTTACACGTTTTTTGGATAATCGGTTTTCTGATGATACTGTTTCCGTTTACAGTTTCTACTGAGGTGTCCAGGTTTTCCGCAGTTATAGCATATATATTCTTTACGCGGGGTCTCACTGGTTTCGTGTCTAGGTGGTGCCTCTTTGGACTTACCTAGCCATGAACATAGGTTGGTCGCCGAAATGGTCGTCGTTCTCGTAGACTTCTTGTATCTGAGGATAGGGCTTGCGTTTCCTTTCTATGTGGTGTTGTGGATACCGGTGCATGTCGATGCTGATCTGCATACCACACATTTGAAGAGTGCACACTACATTGTTCAAGGTCAGCGAAAGTAAGGGGTCTACTTATTAGAGCTAAACGGGAGCGTTCTTCAGGAGATAAGCCTACCAATATAGTATCGACCAATTGTTTTTCAGTCCAGTCGACTTGCAGTAGACGTGAAGATTCTCTGATGTCTGCGATATAGTGGGGCAGTCTTTCTTGAGCTCTTTGTACTCGAAGTACGGTATTCCTTTTTATCTCCTCATATATTCCAGTGGGGATAAAATATTTGATTATATTTGCATGAAGTTCTTCTACCGGAAGAGTCGAGTTTAATGCTTCTAGCACGCGATCTCGTAAAGGTGGTTTACATTTGGGTAACATGACCTGCAGTATTTGCCAATCGCTCAATAGTTGTAGATCTTTTATTTGCAGTAGATATCTGATAAAAGTCAATAGAGTCGTGATGCTTAAGCCATCGGTGTAAGGAATTTCATTAATTATTTTCTCTACTGGGTGGGAAATCTTTCCGTAGAGGTCTACATTAAAACATACGTTAGGTGTACTTTTCGAAAGATTGGTGTTTGCATTGGGATTTGTAATCGCATATTTACTAGTGCGAGTATGCTGAACATTTGGCGGTGGGGGTTCTGACATAGTTTGGGTTTTTAATTCTCTACTAGGTAATTGTTCATGACTCTGTTGTATCTTCGATACGGTGGGTGATTCGGGTTCGAGGTGGAGGGAGGGTGTTCTAAAGTAGGGGATTGAACTGGGGAGATATATAATTTTTGTAAAGTAGTGCTCAATTTCCTCCATTCTCGATGAGTCTGATTTTCGTCGTAAGTCATTGATAATTATGGGTAATTGGCTTAATGCCTCCTCCGCAAATTCTGCACATCGCCGGGGATTATGGTGACGTCGGGCCAGCTTAATAAATTATTTAACCGGCGGGTTAAATGTTCTATACGTTGCGTAACGCGCAAAATTCCGTAGGTGATTCTTGTCCTCAAGGTTCTGAGATAATACTATCAGTTCCCTATATTTCGCATAACAGGTTTCTCGTTCGCCGTCATAATCGAGTTCACGCAATCTATCTAACTGCGAGGGTGTATCTGATCCGGTTTGGCGTAATGATTTTCGTAACTCCGACACGGTTACATTTACGTGTTTTAGGCCTCGTAAAAGTGCCTCGTAGCATAGCTCATCTTTTAATAACAGATCAGGATTAAATTCAGCCATTTTAGTAACGTGAGCGGCTATAACTAATTATTCTACTATTTGCATTAAATGCTATACAACGCTTCCTTTTTCTTTTACACAAAAATATAAAACTATAAATCAATCGTGTTCTTACTCCTTTTTCTTTTTACAAATAAACACTTAAAATGTTATGACAACCTTTATCGTTTTACTGTGAGAGAGAGAGAGAAATTTCACACATGCATGAATATGCGCACGACAAAAGATTCCCCCATTCGGTTACTAACACATAAACAGACACGCTTCTTATAACAATAGACCACACAAGGAGGGTGGCTTATTGTCAAACTCAACTAAACAATGACAATTTTAAACAAACGGCAACAGGAAACTTACACGTCCGAGATTGTCGAGAATGTGGCACGTTTATGAATGGGACTTTTAACAAGTACCGACATGGTTTGTTTACATGGGATTATATGCTAATATTACTTTACACAAATTATATTTACTAATAAAGTTATTTATACTATATTACTATAATATTAATTATTATTTTTATCTTATTAAAACTCTGACACATACTGAAATACATGAGTGAATAGATCAACAGCTTTGTGTGTGGGATATCGGGACGCAATTACTTCTTTCTTTTCTCTTACGCAAAATTAGCAAATCAGCAGCAGAATAGCAAAATAGCAGAGTGGCGCAACTTATAACCTCTTCTCTTGAGTTATAACTTAGGGAACCAGTAATAATTGGATGTGCCAATTATACCGGCTGCCTTCGTTGTGAAGCACTGAAAATAATCACAACAAAAAGAACAATTTATATAGCAGGATATTAGGAAGAGGAGACTGTTGATTTATGCACTCATTTTACTCGATACTTTGATGACATCTCTTTATTACATTTGGTGATTAAGTTCTCTATTGAAAGTTCTCAAACAATATAGTTTACTATATGATTAAATATATAAATTACTACTTTACAAAGGGGCCTCAAATATGATGTACATCCTTTTTAATTAATTCCACGGATCCGGGATCAAATATATTAAATGAATAATGGTCACCTTGCCATGTACAATATTGAAACTCTAACCATTTGAAGAATGTTTTTTATTAATCTTCTAAAACAACAAATATTAGATTACATGTCACCTATAATGTCCGTTTTCTAAAGTCTTTAATGTTATTACATTTAAAGAATAATTTTTAAAGTCTTTAATATGATAATTTAAATTGTCTTTTGGGGTTATAATTTTGTAACTCTTAACCATGGAAGACAACCCTCCATGTCACCTGTGTTTTCCTGAAGTTGCTGCAGAATTAGTTCTTCGGTCCTCCTGATGTTTCTTGAAGTTCAGTCGTTACATTATCATACTTTGGTGGTGAAGTTCTAGAAGTATGTGAAATCATCCTGGTGTGGTACATTCATCTCAGGCGACTGTAGTTATTCTTAGTAATTCTTGTAGTTAGAACACATAGATAGAAAGTTTGTTTCACTGTTATACACTTCACATGATGATAGATTATTTTACTATCACCTTCTTGGTTGTAATCCTGTATTATTTACATGGTCCGTTATTTTATAATATAGAGAGATGTCATCACCACACAACTTTACTTATTTAACAAGTCATTGTATCAAGATTTTCACATTTTTATAAACGCGTAGCGAAATAACGTTTTACGCTGCTTACGGCGTGAGCGCTCCATTCCAAGTGGCAGAAAATAGTTAAGGGGAGCGTAGTAATCTCAAGACAATTACTAGGCTACATAAAAGTAGTTCCGTTTTCCTAATTTTAATTAAAGGACTACGGTTGATTAAATAATTAAATCGTGATATTCTTAGTTGCAGAAGTTATCAAAGTACGTAACAATGGTCTTATTTAATTATTTAAATAATAACAAATTTACAATAATACTTAGTTTATTTAGGGGTCAGAAAACAAGTTAATTCTGGTCAGTGCCTGTTTATGCAGGAATAAATAATAAGCTTTACCTTTCTGTACAATGCAATTCCCATTTAATTTTATTATTAGACTTATATTAAATATTATTATTATTAAATGATTGCCATAAGATTTAGTTTACAATGTGAGATTTTATTAAGAATTTAAAATTTCTCCGCTTATATATTGTCAACTTAATTAATTAACATATTTTTATTAATGAAATCGTCACAAGAGAGAGTGAGAGAGAGGGCGTTTGTAAGTACGTACACAGTTAATATTTGTCGAATATACATAAACTTTCTAAAATCATATACATGCGCGGTAATGACCACAGAGAGGAGAAACGGTTTGAACATAACGTTTGACAACGAGAGAGAGAGAGAGAGAGAGTGAGAGAGAGAGAGAGGGAGAGGGAGAGGGAGGGAGAGAGAGAGAGAGAGAGAGAGAGAGAGAGAGAGAGAGAGAGAGAGAGAGAGAGAGAGAGAGAGAGAGAGAGAGAGAGAGAGAGAGAGAGAGAGAGAGAGAGGAGATACGGTTTGAACATAACGTTTGACAACAAGAGAGGGTGAGAGAGAGAGAGAGTTTTACTTACATTCAAATGTGAGAGAGGAGAAACGGTTTGAACATAACATATGATTTAGGGAGACCGCTTAATGTATCAATGTTTGAATTTTTCGCCATTGAAAGTTGATTTCGTCGTCGTCACAATCGACTAACCGCACACACATATAGGTATATATTGTAACGTACTGCTTTCTTGTTGTTGAGAGGCGGAGTAGAGTTATTTTATATGCCCCACGTTGTTAGCGTCAAACTTGTAACGTACTGTTTATTGAGTATGAGGTACTAGCGAAAACTTAGTATGTGGCTTATTGGGTGTTCGTCTTATTTAATTAAGCTCCCAATATTGTTATGCGCCAATCTTGTAACGTCTCGGTTTGAGATATTTAAGTTTCCGCCTCTCCGCAGTCGCCACTTCTGAATTATAATAACTGACGTTTAAAAAAAAATAAATAAAGGATTTTTTTAATGTATTACTCAATCTAAACAGAAATCGAGAGTGTGTGATTTGGGGTCAAGGAGGGACGTTGTTCAGCCTTATGAAGAAGAGAGAGTAAGTACCAATTATTTACACTTGGTTTAGACGATTCCGGATTTTTTTTTTCAAATTGTTCGCTGTGATTTAAATCAGCTGATGGTGAGATAAGTTTCTACGCTTAGTTCAACCAGCCTACACTATAGCAAAATCTGATCCGATGTGTTGATTTCTTCTGTTTTTGTGCTGAAACTTATTACAACTACCCACTACAAAAAAATTATAACACACTTTATTATTCAAGATTATTTTTCAATAATATTATTTATTTATATTATTGGTTTTTGTTTCCTGCCACCAAAATACACGTATCACAATTGATCTTTCTTTAAATAAAACATAATCTCGACTTCACAGAGCAAACATGGAATTATCTAAAGAGAAAAACAGATATGGTTTTATTTACCAAATTTTACTCTATTTAAAAACATCAATTAATATATAATTCTTAATAATTCCCCAGGGTTCAGGGTAAGTTCTTTTTGTTACGAGAGTGTCAGAAATGGATAATTACTAAGCTTTACAAATACCGAAAAAATTATTAAATAAATTTGTTTATTTTTCCGTGTAGTATGTAGTTCCAGGAATGTCCGTAAGAAAGCAGCGTGATTTTGTTTACTTTAAAAAAACATGTGATTAAATGACTATTTTGTGTTCTATATCAACGTTCGGAATGCGTTTTCTTCTTGAACTATTGAACGAAATGTTTATATTACCTCGCTCCATATGGTTCTTAATGGAATGAAGCTTTTTCTCTGGTGAGGTCCGTCTTGCGTTATAATTTCCTTACCGTCTGGCGCATTTTTCGATCGTCAACTAGAACTATGGCGAAACCAGGTTGAATCATCCGAAGGTTTTCTTTCACTGTTTTGTAAGGAATGTAACCATTTAATTTTGATAAATCATGGATGATTATATAGTGGTCATGTTGCTTGTTAATTTAGTATTAATTTTCACTCCTCCAAAGTTCCAAAAAAGGTTATTTTTATTATAATTGTAGTAGCATCATTTCTTCAACTCTATGGTTTTATTTCAAAATTTATTATTAACAATACTTGTTATTCCCGTCACTCTTAGTAACCCATAGTATTTTTATTATACAGGCAGTTTGTAATTATTATAAATTTATATTTTATTTACCGAAAAATAATTCTTTTCCATTCCGGTCTCTTTATTAATTTGTTTTACATAATAAGTTTTTATTCATTTTCTTATGACCTTGTATATAAATATTTGATAATTTTATTATCTTTAAATAAATTTATATATATTATTTATTAGTCTCTCATAGTATTCCTACACTGCACTACTTCCTGCTGCCATCTCCCTCATAGTATTATTTTAATTTTTTATTATCCTTTGATATTTAAATTTTTATGTTTTTTTTTTTCTTTTTTAAACGAACTAACCCTGGGTTATCCTATATTATAACACAAATATTTTAAAAAATATACCATTAACTTATGCATAACAATTGGTTGTCCATACAATATAAATATTACAATAAATAAATAAAAATACAAAATCAGTTAGTAGTATTATAGCCTACTCTCATAGTTTTATAATTTCCAAACCTACAGCACAGTTCTGTAATAAGTTACCTTCACTTTTATTTTTTACCTGAATGGGTACACTATAACTCACTTTGCACCGTATATCACTCGAATTGTTTATCATTTTTAATGATATACTTTAATTTAGAGCTAGTTACAGGTTACCCATTTCTGACCTTTATATTCTTACATGATTTAATTTATTGGGACCGGATTATGTAACGTTACATAAAGCCCCCCCACTAGAACAAATTTATTTTAGTTTAACTCGTTTATTAAAAATAAATTGTTGATTGGTTCAATTCTCCTAATAGTCTTGGCTTTATTTTCATAATAGTGTTTCATTTATTTCAAACTGGTTGTAAACTGACTGGTAATTCAGACTGGTGGTAATTGCTGTTTTCTTACTCTACTCTCTCTCTCTCTTGGAGGAAAATTCATCAATTATTTATTTCTGGGTATTGGTACTTCCACTTTTATTCGATAAGGACTGGTCACACTAATCATATTAAACTTGTTTTAACACTCATTTCTATTTACTTCTATAAATTCGCTTTATCAATTAAGCTTCGGTCTGCTATCTTCCTTCTATATTCTTCATCTATACTTCTGGAATCTAATATCACTCTTTTCAGCTATTTTATAATTATTATCCCTTAAATATTCAATTTCCCTAACATTTTTCCATATCCTGTGCGGTGGTACCAGTCGGGTGGCCACTCTGGGTCCATACTCCTCTGTCCATCCTTACACCTTCTGAGACCAGGGGAACATCATCCCTGCTCATAAAAATTATTGCTGGAACATTTCTACGGTCAATACATAAAAATAAAAAACTTATAAGTAGTAGTCAATTAGCGACTAGTACAAAACACTTTTGGGATTCTTCATACTGTAGCTGTTTGCATTTAATTATATATTTCTTCTTCTTCTTGATTCCTTCTTCTTTTCCATTAACTAATAGCATATAACATTATTGATAGGCCTTATGTTAAAATTCTTTTGACTTTACTTCTTGTGACATATTTCTCCTATCATTTCTTCTTATATAATCTTCAATTCCGAGAAATTCTAATTATTGTATTAATTATCATCCTCCTTCAGTTTCATTGGAGTCATTAAATTATTCTTTATTCTTCTTATCTGAGCACATTACCATCAATTGTTTTTGTTCATTTAATTTTTCATCTGTTTGTTACCATTAAAAATATTACTTTTTCCTATTATCTCAGTTTAAATCAGTTATTTATAATTAAATTATATAATCTGTTCTTACATTTTCTTGGTGTTTGGTCTTTTTATTTTAAATTATATTGTTTCGAAATATTTAGTAAGTTGTCCTTACATAGTTTTTATTAAATCGTCTCGTTCCTGTATAAATTGTTGAGTAAGTTGTTCTTACATTTTTTTAGAATTTTGGGGTTTTAGTCTCTTCATTTTAAATTATATGGTTTCAAAATAACTTGAGTAAGATGTCCTTACATAGTTTTTGAATTTTGGGGTTTTCTTTCGCTATTCAATGGGTTGCTGGGTCGGTTTTCAGAATTTCAGTCCCCTTTTCTGGTTGGTTATTGTTTAGTTCAACCATGGTCCATTAATTCAGATACTCCCTTTACTCAGATTACTGGGGTGTCTATAATGATTTTTGTCCTTGTTAATCTCCTTATCATCCGGCTCTCCCACTTTGCTGCTACGAAACCTTCATTTAAATACCGTTCTCCCTTCATATTTCGTTCCTTTTTAACTAACAAGTATTGTACCTCCTCTAACATAACATATTTGCTCATATTTAATCTCATTTTATTCCCTTTTACCTCTGGATTATTTACCAAATATTTGAATGTTGTATTCCGTCTTGAAGATACGACTGATATTGTCTGTTACACTTCCATCGTTGACACATTTAACTGGGATGTAAACTTAATTAACTCCCTCTGTTCGTTAATTGGAAGGTTGAATACCTTAATTAATCCACCTGTAATCATCTCCCATTCTTCCTTGGTATTTATTATTCTCTTTCTACATGTTTTTATTATTTTCTTGGTCTTCTTTTCCACGGTTTGAACATCCTTTTTATTGTGGCTATTTTTATTTTCCGATGGCATTACACCTTGGTATTCTGTAATTTCTATTTCCTTCCTCCTCTCTTCTGTATTCGGACTTACTTTAATACCTTCTGAAGTGCTGTCTGATGTTTCATCCAAATTCTTGACACTATGGTCCATTTGTTTATTTGTCTCCTCCTTGTATGTATCTGCTTTTTGGCTGAGCGTATTAACATTTTCAAACTTCTCTCCAAAAGTTTCCCATATCTCCTTATTGAACTTCTCCATCTTACCCTCAATCCGTTTTAAATTTTCTTCGTTTATTTTCTCAATTTGTTTTAAACTATCCCTCAAAGTTTCATTTTGCTTCCTAGAGTTCTCTTCCTGTTTCTTAAAATTCTCATCTATTTTGTCAAATTTTTCGCTCAAGGTTTCATTTTGTTTCCTTGAGTTCTCATCTATTTTATCAAATTTTTCTTCCTGTCTCCTAAAATTTTCTTTATTTTCCTCATTGGTTCGCTTATTATCTTCCTGGATCTTGTTATTCCCTTCCATTATAATTCTTAACATCTCCTGTATGCTTATATCTTCTTTTTGGTTGGATTTATCTGGTTGATCCCCTTGGGCATCCTCTTCAATTATTTCCGTTTCCGTATCCGTAACTACTTCGGTTTCTTCTGTATCGCCTGTCTGTTAGTCCATTTCACTGTCCGTGACTAATTCTATTTCTTGTTCCTGTCCACCTTCTTCAATCTCCTTTTCTTCTGCCCTCTTCTTCGATTTGCCTCGGGTATTATGCATTTCTTGTTTTCTCATAACTGCCAACGATAATTAGATTTTTTGGTATATGTTTTTATTAAATATCAAAATTCTTTTCTAATTACCGCCCTTTTACGTTGAGCGCCAATTCTGTAACGTAAAAGGTCTGATCGCTGTTGTTCAAGCCCCGCGATGGAAGCCAATTCTGTAACGTTCTGCTTTCTTGTTGTTGAGAGGCGGAGTAGAGTTATTTTATATGCCCCACGTTGTATGCGTCAATCTTTGTAACGTAGCGGCTATGGGGTATAGTAGAGTTATAATATATGCCCCACGTTGTACGCCAATCTTGTAACGTAGCGGTTATTGAGTATGAGGTACTAGCGAAACGTCCACCTTTAGTCAAGCCCCACTATTGGGTTCGCCAAACTTGTAACGTAACGCAGTGAGGTATAGTAGAGTTTCCGCCTCTCCGCAGTCGCCACTTCTGAATTATAATAACTGACGTTTAAAAAAAAAATAAATAAAGGATTTTTTTAATGTATTACTCAATCTAAACAGAAATCGAGAGTGTGTGATTTGGGGTCAAGGAGGGAAGTTGTTCAGCTTTATGAAGAAGAGAGAGTAAGTACCAATTATTTACACTTGGTTTAGACGATTCCGGATTTTTTTTCAAATTGTTCGCTGTGATTTAAATCAGCTGATGGTGAGATAAGTTTCTACGCTTAGTTCAACCAGCCTACACTATAGCAAAATCTGATCCGATGTGTTGATTTCTTCTGTTTTTGTGCTGAAACTTATTACAACTACCCACTACAAAAAATTATAACACACTTTATTATTCAAGATTATTTTTCAATAATATTATTTATTTATATTATTGGTTTTTGTTTCCTGCCACCAAAATACACGTATCACAATTGATCTTTCTTTAAATAAAACATAATCTCGACTTCACAGAGCAAACATGGAATTATCTAAAGAGAAAAACAGATATGGTTTTATTTACCAAATTTTACTCTATTTAAAAACATCAATTAATATATAATTCTTAATAATTCCCCAGGGTTCAGGGTAAGTTCTTTTTGTTACGAGAGTGTCAGAAATGGATAATTACTAAGCTTTACAAATACCGAAAAAATTATTAAATAAATTTGTTTATTTTTCCGTGTCGTATGTAGTTCCAGGAATGTCCGTAAGAAAGCAGCGTGACTTTGTTTACTTTAAAAAAAAACATGTGATTAAATGACTATTTTGTGTTCTATATCAACGTTCGGAATGCGTTTTCTTCTTGAACGATTAAACGAAATGTTTATATTACCTCGCTCCGTATGGTTCTTAATGGAATGAAGCTTTTTCTCTGGTGAGGTCCGTCTTGCGTTATAATTTCCTTACCGTCTGGCGCATTTTTCGATCGTCAACTAGAACTATGGCGAAACCAGGTTGAATCATCCGAAGGTTTTCTTTCACTGTTTTGTAAGGAATGTAACCATTTAATTTTGATAAATCATGGATGATTATATAGTGGTCATGTTGCTTGTTAATTTAGTATTAATTTTCACTCCTCCAAAGTTCCAAAAAAGGTTATTTTTATTATAATTGTAGTAGCATCATTTCTTCAACTCTATGGTTTTATTTCAAAATTTATTATTAACAATACTTGTTATTCCCGTCACTCTTAGTAACCCATAGTATTTTTATTATACAGGCAGTTTGTAATTATTATAAATTTATATTTTATTTACCGAAAAATAATTCTTTTCCATTCCGGTTTCTTTATTAATTTGTTTTACATAATAAGTTTTTATTCATTTTCTTATGACCTTGTATATAAATATTTGATAATTTTATTATCTTTAAATAAATTTATATATATTATTTATTAGTCTCTCATAGTATTCCTACACTGCACTACTTCCTGCTGCCATCTCCCTCATAGTATTATTTTAATTTTTTATTATCCTTTGATATTTAAATTTTTGTTTTTTTCTTTTTTAAACAAACTAACCCTGGGTTATCCTATATTATAACACAAATATTTTAAAAAATATAACATTAACTTATGTATAACAATTGGTTGTCCATACAATATAAATATTACAATAAATAAATAAAAATACAAAATCAGTTAGTAGTATTATAGCCTACTCTCATAGTTTTATAATTTCCAAACCTACAGCACAGTTCTGTAATAAGTTACCTTCACTTTTATTTTTTACCTCAATGGGTACACTATAACTCACTTTGCACCGTATATCACTCGAATTGTTTATCATTTTTAATGATATACTTTAATTTAGAGCTAGTTACAGGTTACCCAATTCTGACCTTTATATTCTTACATGATTTAATTTATTGGGACCGGGTTATGTAACGTTACAATATATACATTATAACGTGTTGCTAATAATGTATCACACGTTTGAATTTCCCTCCCCCCGCCACAGAAAATGTTGGCAAACCTGCTCATATAAAATATCTATACACTATAATAATAATACAAAGAGGATCCATGCAAAGGTTGGTACACCTGATCATATAGATTTAATATACATTATAACACGCGACAAATTTGAACTCATGCAAAGGTTGGTAACTCTGATCATATATTTTAATATACTGTACACTATAATGCATCAAGTTGGAACCTCCCACCCACCACCACCCACTGATATGCAAATCAGCTTTTTAAAAAAATAAAAAATTATATTCACGGATGCAGGTGGTCCATTGAACCTCATCCCACCCCCCACCCACCCCCTTGATATGCAAATCAATTTAATTAAAAAAATAAAAAAATCAAATTAAAAAAATAAAAAATTTATTCGCGGAAATTCGCGGATGCTGTGGTCCATTGGGATGCTGCGGGTCCAGCGGTGGCGGCCCATCTCTTAGATCTTGTTTTTTATCGTTTTTTATTGGTTTTTAAGAAAGGCGGCATTCCTTTGTGAGCCAGAACCCTTGTTTTCCCTCTACTGACCGCAAAAACAGTCCCGAAGGCTGTCATTCTAACCTTTTGGAAAAAGAGCCTTTTGATGTCGGACACCTCGACTGAGAGAAGGCAGACGAAATACTTAAGATATGTGGCCGTCATAAGAACGTTTTGACCGCGGAGCTTGGCCGGACGGACAGGTTGACGTATGATATAACCTTGCTGGATAACCGGCCTGTCAAGCTATCCCCCCCCAAAATGAAAGCCATGCGTGAGATTACGGACCAGCTAGTTAAAGAGGGCGTGATCAAGCCGAGCGTATCCCCTTATGCGAGTCCAGCGTTTTTGGTCTGCCGACCTGATAAAAAACCTCGGTTGGTTATTGATTACTGTAAGCTCAACAAGAACATCGAGATTGAAGTGCAGCCGTTACCGAATATCCATACCTGCTTCCAGTGGTTTTCAGGCGCGAGGTATTTTAGTATCCTGGACCTCTCTAACGCCTACTTCCGGATTCCGCTATCTGAAAAATCGATGCCCATTACAGCTTTCGTCGTTCCTTACGGGTTATACGAGTTTTGTCGGGTCCTTTGGATTGAGTACCGGCGCCCAGGTACTTACCAGGTTGTTGGACACGGTCTTGTCCGACATAAAGTACAAGTTCGTGTTCAACTATCTCGATGACATAATTGTATATTCCAAATCATGGAAGGACCACATCCGTCACGTGGACGAAGTGCTCGCGAGACTGGGAAAAGCCAAGCTCTCTGTAAATCCCGAGAAAGTACGTTTTGGGGTCAAGCAAATAAGCTTTTTGGGATACCTTGTGTCCGAGCAAGGCGTTTGCGTGGATCCGGATCGGACCCGCGCCACTCGGGAGTTCTCGCGTCCCAAGGACGCCAAAGGCGTAGCGCGCTTCATCGGGATGGTGAATTATTTCTCCAAGTTCATCCCCAAATTTTCGGAAATCGCGGCACCCCTGAACCGGTTGAGAAGGAAGGGCGAGAAGTTCCTTTGGGGAACCGAACAGGAAGCTTTTGTGGCCTAAAAGACGCAGTTACTCAACCCCCTGTCCTGCGCATGGCCGATTTTGACAAGACATTTATCCTCCAGACTGACGCCAGCTCTTGTGCGCTCGGCGCCGTGCTGTTGCAGGAGATCGAGGGGTGCGTCAGCCTATCGCGTACGCCTCCCGCGTACTTACCCCACAAGAAAAGAGGGCGTCGTCCGCGTACGAGTCCGAGTGTTTGGCAGTTATATTTGTAGTAGAGAAGTTTCGGCAGTATTTGGAACATCGAGAGTTTGTATTGGAGACTGATAATCAGGCCCTCTCGTGGCTGCTTTCCCATCCGCGCCAGTTGGGTAAGTTAGGGCGCTGGATCGCCCGACTTACTTCGCTAAAGTTTGAGGTACGCCACATCAGGGGCACGCAGAATCTCGTGGCCGACGCCTTATCCCGAATTTTTAATGTGGACGACGTCGAGGATTCGCCAGCCCTGTGCGCTGGCGTCCTGTCTAATTTTCCCCTAAGTTTTTCCGACCTGTATCAACAGCAGCGCGAGGATAACGACGTGGCGAAGATAATAGAGGACGTAGAGTCCGGACAGTGCACGGACAAGTACTGCCTGTCGAAAGGAGTCTTGTGTACGAAAGATAAAGCGGGTAAGCCTTATAGGATTTACTTACCGAAAGCGGTAAGAGACATGGTTTTTAAGTATTTTCATGACTCTCTCATGGGAGGGCATTTGGGTTTTTTTAAAACTAAAAACAAGATCTGCAACCAGTTCTTCTGGCCCGGTTGTCATAATGATGTAAAAGAATGGTCAGACGTTGCGACGTATGTCAGATGAGTAAGCCCGCTCGAAACGCAAAAATAGGTCTTCTGTCATCCTCAGTTCCGAGCAGACCTATGGAGAAGATTCACATTGACTACGTCGGCAAATTGCCCCGGAGTAGAAAGGGAAATCGATTTATATTGGTGGTTGTGGACGAGTTTTCTAAGTTTTGTTGGTTATGTCCTGTCCGCGATTCCACTTCGGCGGCTACCGTGCAGGCGTTGAACACTCATATCTTTCAGAATTTTGGCTTCCCTAAACACATGATCTCAGATAACGCTACCAGTTTCAGCTCTCATTCGTTTCGCAATTTCTGTTTTTCTCACGGCATCAGACACAGTACCTTATCACCCTCCACCCTCACTGGCAGAACGCTGTAATCCCAACCTAAAAGCCTCCCTTATAGCTTTCCATTCAGGGAAGCAGTCTTCTTGGGATGAGTCCCTACCCTGGCTGCAGATAGCTTTCAATTCCGCTAAGCACGAATCCACAGGGAGAAGTCCGTTTGATGTAATGTTTAAATTCGCTCCGTCCACTCCCCTAACCTGCGCTTGGGACATTCAGAGCCTTTTACCCGAGGCAGCGGAAGATACTCAGGTAGTGTGGCAGTCGGTGAAGTCCCACTTAATGAAAGCCCACCGCCGTGCTGCAAGCTCGTACAATAAGGATCGTCAGGCTTGTCATTTCAAAATAGGTGATTTGGTGTGGTGTAAGACCCATCCTCTTAGTTCGGGAGTCAACAAGCTTACTGCTAAGATGATGCCCCGATGGTCAGGTCCCTTTCGTATTATCGATGTCCTAACCCCGGTGACAGTGAATTTAGGACACCCGGAGACCCTGTCACACGTCAAGAAAAGTCATGTCAGTTTCTTGAAACCCGCGTTTCACGAAGATAGCTCCCATGCACCGGACACCGCCGTACCGGCGTAGCAACAATTTTCCCTTGTACATAGAGGCGCTAGTTTGCTGTGCCGCCTTCACTCGCCTTGCTAGGTGAGCGACCGGGGGACTGATCACCCCCTAGTCCGGTGTTCCGGTGTCGAAGCGTTGCTGTGCGCAGGCAGCGTTTCTAAGGCGAATAAAGGCGGCTCTCGAAATTGTCCTTAGGTAGCGGCAAATGCCGTACTGAGTGACTAGAAACATCTCAGTTTAGTACACGAAAGCTGTCTAGTTATCGAAGTTGACTTAGTTGATTGTCTCACAACCCTTTCCCCGCGCGCGCGGGACACCCATTGTCGAGACACCAATTCACGAGATGCCCGTTTACGGGATACCCATTTACGAAGTGCCTGTCTGAGGTACGCCCAATGAAGAATTGTTTATGCCTTGTTGTTTGTTTGGTATTTATTAGAGTATGTGTTCGGTTGTGAATAATGAAAACCGAGTGAGCAGCGAAATAGTAAATAGAATCATAACCGGCAATAGAGCCTACTATGCAAACCAATCATTACTGAAATCAAAGCTTCTAACTCCAAGAACCAAACTGATGTTATATAAAACACTGATCAGACCTGTTGTTACTTATGCATCCGAGACATGGACTCTCGTAAATAAGGATATAAGCGCTCTAAGAATTTTTGAAAGAAGAATATTGAGGCAGATATTTGGACCAGTGAAGGAAGGGAATATGTATAGGATCCGAAATAACAGTGAAATAAATGAGTTGATTGGTGGACAAGACCTGGTGAGGCACATAAAATCAGCTAGAATTAGATGGCTGGGACACGTATCCCGTATGAATGTTACGAGGATGCCCAAAACTATATTAAGTGGAACGATATTGGGCAAAAGAAGAAGAGGCAGGCCTCGAAGAAGATGGCAGCAGGATGTGGAAGAAGATCTGAGAAAGATGGGCATTAGGAACTGGAGACTGAAGGCAATGGACAGAGTTGAGTGGAGACGGGTCGTAGCGGAAGCCAAGGCTCACCATGGGCTGTAGTGCTGGAGAGTAGTAGTAGTATTTTTCACAATACTAACATTCTTTGTTATACATTATTCTTAATTATTCATCACCTTCACTTTTAAATTATCTACTGTTTATTATGATTTATTTAGTGTTTTTTCTTTATCACTTTACTTTGGGGTTTTTACACTTCCACTTTTGCACTTCTTAAATGTTTTTGTTTTAAGTGTTTCTAAATGGGTAATCGGGTAATCCCTATAATTACTTTCTCACTACCGTACTATCTCTTTCATTACAAAATATCATTAATAATATTAACAAGTTTATGTCTCTATTTTTCATCATTACATCTAACTCTAATTTGTCGGTTAGTTTGCTTTTATATTTAACATTCTTTAATTGAGTTTCATCAAATATCATTTACCTTTACTACTTAATTGATAATAATATTTATTTATTACTTAGGTTAGTTATTGGTTCCTTTTTCAATATTACATTGAGTGTACCATTTCTCCTGCTTTTATTCTTTATTACTTGTTTGTGTCTTATCATTTGATTTCCTTTTTATTTATTTCCCTTTATCTTAGGTTTGTTTCTTTTTCATTTTTTCTCTTTCTTCACTTTCAGTGTATTTGATTTATATCTTGGTTCTCCACCTTCTCCTTTGGTTTTATTTTATTTAGTTGCATTGAGTCATTCAATTCTTGTTTTGTTTCCTTTTGTTGGGTCAATCACTTTCTTCTTCATTTGGTTTGGTTCTTCCCTTCTTGTTTTGTTTCCTTTTGTTGGGTCAACACTTGGGTTAGGTCATGTCGTCGTTTGTCGTGTCATTGTCTTTTTATCTTCATTATTTTAAACATTTTATATTATGAACTACTTATTATATTGTTGATTCATCTTTTTTATCCCTGGTATTGGGGTGGCTTATTTGTGTTGTAACATAATGCCTCTCCTTCAAAATTGATCATGTTGGTAAAACACTAGTATAGTTTTTTATGAAATTATCAGTTATATATTATTTTTCCTTTTCTTTCTCCTTTCTTGTTTCTCTTCTTACTTGATTCATTCCACTTTAATTAGATCTGTTTTTATTTATTTCCGTTAGTGTGTTCTCCCTTTTATATAATTTTTCCCTAACTTTTTAGTAGCTGGTTTCTTCCATTACTACTCATTTTTTCTGAGACCAGAGGAACATCATCTCTGCTCAGTTTATTTGATTGCTGGACTTATTCTCAGTCAATCTTAAATACCTTTTTTATCAACTTGTGACTTAAATTAATAATAATATATTATGGGATTGTCCACTTTGTGGTTTGTTTTTAGATCACTTTGGCCTTTTACTCATTCTTCCTTCCGCTGTACCTTTGCTATATACTGTCATCTACTCATACAGTTGATTGTTATTTATTTATTTAGTTGTTAATTTCATCATTTATAACTTTTCATTAGTTTGTTTTTCTTTTCTTCTTGTGATCATTTTAATTATCTTAGACATCTTTTTTCTTTTTCTCGGTTGTTTACCAATATTCTGTTTTAGCCATTTGCTGTATATTTGTTTTATACATTATTTCTTTTTTTTTTTCTTTGAATACATTGAATTCATTATAATTTCAGGTATTTATATTAGCAGTTCGTGCTTGATTTTATTTTTGTTTATTTTATTTTGTTTGAAATATTATTCTGAATAATTTTTGTAAGTTTGTTTTTCTTACTTTATAGGAATTTTTGTAACTTATTCCTTTCTTATAATTTTTTATATTATGCCTCATACATCATCGAAATATTGTTGTAAGTTGTGCTCACATAATTTTTGAATTTTGGTATTGGTTTATTTACTTATTTTGGTTTATTTTTCCTCATAAAACTTTTTTATAGAAGCTTGATTGTAAACTCCTTTTATCTTTTCGGTGGTTATGTTACTTATTTCATAAGTATTGTTACCATTGTCTTTGGTGATGACATAAGGTCCTTTGTATAATAATAACAGTTTTTTGGCTATCCCTTCAAGTGTACTGGGTAGTTCATGGTTTTTTATTAATACTCTTTCTCCTTTGTTATATTTTATTATCTTAGGTTGGTTTTGTGAATACTTTACTTTTTGCTTCTCGATTTTCTCCATGATTCGACTATAACATTGGTTTTCATCGTACGGGTCTTCTGGGTTGCCTGGGAAATCTATTAACTCTTGTATCTCTCTATGCGGTTTTCTTCCAAACATCATTAAATATGGGGTGTTCTCAATAAAATGGTGGTAACTTATATTTAAAAATACTTCGGTTGAAGCTAAATATTTCTGCCATTCCTTTGGTTATCATAGCAGTATGTTCTTAGAATATGTCCCACCTCTCTTAACACTCTTTCTGCGGGGTTACTGCTAGCGTGGTATTTGGATGTTTTATAGGTTTTTATGTTTACCTTTAATAATTCATCTCTCCACTTCTTTCCTTTGAATTGTGTCCCATACATGAAAACCATACATGATTATAACAGACCACGGAGTCTGTTATAATCATGTATGGTTTTCCAACTTCTGTGATGTATTTAATTTTTATTATGTCTAATATTTTCTTCGTAGTTGCTCGGTTTATTGCGTATAATTTTGTGTACTTGGTGTAATGGTCCAATATTATTACTATAAACTTGTATTTATGTCTCCCTCCGCTACGTGGGAATGGTCCACATATGTCGAGAAACACTTTTTCTAGCTTGGTGTTTGAAGTGATGGGTATCATTGTCCTCTCTTTTCTCTAGTTATTTGTTTTGACCATCTGACATATTGTGCAGGTTTTAATGTTCTGATTTACTTTTCTAGTTATATTTTTAATAAAGATTTCCTCCTCCAATGCTTTTACCATTTTCAAAGTTCCCATATGTCCATATCGGACATGGTAATCTTTAATTATTTTGTTTTCTAATGAATTTGGAACTACAAGTCTCCACGTTCTTTGATTCTTTTTGGTTTTAATAAACAGTATATCTTTGTGGATGCAATAATAGTTATTTATTATTTCTTCATCTTCTAATAGTCTTCTTCTTATGTTTAATAATTTTGTATCTAACTTCTGATGTACCACTATTTCATTTATTATATCTTCCAGGTCCTTCCTATCCTTTAATATGTAATACACTTTGGCGATCTTCTCATTTTCTCCTTCAAATGTTTGGTTTTCTACATTTATTCTGGACAAAACATCTGCTGCAACGTTTTTACGGCCTGGAATATACTCCCATGTAATATGGTACTCTTGTAGAGCAAGTATCCAACGTGTAAGTCTCCCATGACTTAATTTACACTGTTCTAAGAATGATATAGACTTATGGTCGCTTCAGACTGTGATTGGATATCCCAAGATGTAAGTTCTAAACTTTCCACATGCGAATACTATGCTGAGTAGTTCTTTTTCAGTAACATTATAGTTACGCTCGCAACTGTTTAGTATCCTGCTGGCAAAGCTGATGACCAGGTGGTGTCCTTCCTCATCTTCTTGGTATAATTCGGCGCCTAGACTGACATCACTGGCGTCGCAATTCAGGTAAAATGGTTGTTCAAAATTGGGGTGGTGTAGCATTACCATTTAGAGAAATTTTAGTTTGATCAGTTTTAATACTTCTTCCTGCTCATTTCCCCAAGTCCATTTTTCTTTGGCTGAGAGTTGTTTAGAAAATTTTCCTGTAAGGTATGAGTAATTAGTTTGAAATTTTCTGTAATAGTTACATATACCTAAGAAGGACTGTAGCTGCTTCTTATTCTTAGGTGTGGGGAATTTCTGAATGGCTTCCACTTTCTCTTGGGATGGTGATATTCCCTGTTCAGTTAAGTTGAATCCTAAGAATTTGACTTGGTTTGCTATAAACTTCGATTTATCCAATTTCAGCGTAATGTTATTTTCGGATAACTTCTTTAACACTTGCTTGACTCGTTCACAGTGCTCGTCCCAGTCTGAAGATGTTATTAGCAGGTCGTCCACGTACACTGTTGTGAACTGCAGTGCTTCTGGACCTAAGACTTGGTCCATGCATTTGACGAACACTGCGACGGAATTGATGAGGCCGAAAGGTAACCTCTTAAATTGGTAATTTCTTCCATCGAAGATAAATGCCATGTATTTCCTACTGTGTGGGTGCAGCTCCACCTGCCAGTACCCACATACAGTATCCCAGGTGCTTATGTATTTGGTGCCATGAAACCTTTTTAATATTTCTTCAATTTCTCCCGGTGAAGTCCGGTCATTTATATCATTTTGTTGATCTCTCAGGTGTCTAAACAGATCCGTACCTTACCATTCTTTTTAGGTATAGCCACTGTTGGACTCGTGTATGGAGATTGACTGTATTCAATGATGTCCTCCTCCATCATTCTGTTGATTTCTGTTCTGACTTCATTTTTTAGAGAGTATGCTATTGGGTAGGATTTCCTATGGAAGTCTACGGGTTCACTAAAGTTGATTTTGCATTGGTACCCCTTAACCTTTCCTGGAGTATTAGAGAAAACGTGCTGGTATGTGTTATAGGTAGCTATGAGTTTTTCAGCCTGTTTCTTAGTTATTTCTTGTTGAGGTCGTTCTCCTTGGAAAGTTCTGATTTCTTCTATTTTCCTTTTCCATAAATCTCTATCTACCTTTGAGCGACCCCCGGGTTCTCTAGCGCTGCGGAGACCTGGCCTACCTTTGAACCATCTACTCACACCACAGAAGGAGACAAGCAACAACCAACAACACTGAACACACATAACATCAAACATCAATTCGACACACACGTCTCACCAACACATAACTCACAAAACCCAACTAGCAATCAGAATTCATAATTCGGGAATTAGTCGGTGACGGTATCGACTTCCGATCGGGCCATACCGCATCCCGCTAATGTCAGACGCTAAACTCCGACCCTGAATCCGCAACATTCTATCACCCAGGCCACGCTTGAGACTCCCCGGCAGTTCAACCTATCACATTTTCCGAACACAAATCCCCGCCCCAGTGGTGCGACCAGACTCACAAGTTATATGACCTAAACTAGCCTACACGGGCATATACCTAAAAAAAAACAATGTCATAACAATAGCATAGTATGTCCGAGTTTGCAAGCCCCGTCACACCCAAGGACCCAAGGGTTCAACCCTAGAATGAACCACGCTCTCTGCTACCATTTGTAACCCCTCTTTCCTTTTATGTCTTTTTATATGTATAAAACAGACTTCTTTTTATTTCTTTTTATATTTCCTTTTATTTAGTTTCTTTTTGAAAGAGAAGCCACAAGTTATTTAAAACTAGGCAGGAGCCTAGAGAAGCCAAAATGTGCTGGGTCCAGTATGACGGGACTTGCAATGAAACTCGGCTGTAGTATAACAATAACAGCTTTTATTGTACCCCATAATCCGTTACATGTAAATGAAAAATTATCGCATAATTATCACATAAGTTTGTCACCTAATATCAGGAGTAACGCACAAAATACATAATAAATAAATAAGCCCCATATTCTTAATAGTGTCAAAAGGCAAGGTCTGTATTTCAGTAATGATTATATATATATGTATATCAGATAACATTCAGTGATTATATAATTCCCCCCCCCTTTTTGTGACTAGAGCTTGACCTAGACAGAAACATAAAGACACATACACTCATAATTATACACAAATATTATAAACACGAATACCCTTGGAATACACATGCTCAACAGGCAGTGTTTCTACCAAGCCCTAAAACCGGCAGTCATAAATGTTCGCCCTTCAGTCACCGTCATTCATCAATTTCCATTATTTTAAATAAATAAGAAAAACCCCCGAAAGGATGATAATCACTCATAAACCATAAGAGAGACCGGACCGCCCATATGTATAGATAGCAACTGATAATTGCCCCATCATGAGCATATGAAATCTTTAAGTTTCTTCAACAGCATAAAATAAAAATAAAAAACTGCATCACCTGATTTTAAGCAATTGTTATGCGGTTCTAAAATGTTAATTTGTTTTACAAATTCAGATAGATTCATGTATCAGTATATGCTTTACAGGGTAGAAAAATTAATCAGTATATGCTTTACAAGTAAAAAAAATTAATTAGTATACGCCCAGAAAAATATGAAAGTTCTTTTCTGTTAAAGCCGAATGGCTGGATATAAATGAATTTATAATAAGGACTGTTGTGCCCTAGCAGATGTGGGAGCGCGCCAGCCTGTACTCAACCATGTGGGACAGGAATCGAACCTGCCTTAAACTGCATGAACATGTGCCTGGCAAAAACTATGTACCCTTTTATTCCCCCGAAAACAGCCAAAAAGAAAACAAAAACTCCCCAGCCCTTACATGTTAAACAAAAATGGAATTAAAATATAAACCCCGTTCTGCACCAGCCGGAACAGAATCCCTAACATGTGATATAAATTTTGTAGTAAGCATGGTGATAACTATTGGCTATAATGAAAATGTTTAAGAGTAAAAAAAATTTCTAGCACGCTCCCCCAGTGCCGCACACAATTACAAACATCGTACTTAGTTTTATGAAGTTAAATTATTAAAGTGTTCATTAACATTAACACATAATGTTCAAAATGAATGTTCAGCTGACACACCCTATAGCAGACTGTCTGGCCACGTGGGCACATGGTTTCAAAAAAAAATTTTAACTGTGAATCAGGAGCACGGCAGGCCCGGCCACAAAAAAAATAAAAGAGTTCATATCACCTTAATTATGAAGAGCATGCGATACATCCTGAGTTGGTCACCCGACTCCTTCTCCGAACAGGTGCGTTTCTGATGGTTCATGGCTGATGAAGATGAAGTTCAATCAGCAAGGCCAGCATCTCCGGCTTTAGGCGAGAACCCTGGTAATTCATAAAAATAGAAATGATGTTCATAAAAATGTACACCCAAGTTCACAGGTAAATAACCTCAGAACGGGCCTTCAACCAACTCAAGATAAATGCACACAGTTTCGGTTATAATTTCCTTGCACATTGCTTAAAGAGTAATAAAGTCTACCATGGAATGATTAATTCAAAAATAAAAAGATTTTATTAAAAGGCGTAGAGTAAAGTCATTGGCACGAGCTCTTAACACGCTCCGACAGAATCCCACAGGTTAGATTGCCACGTGGCGGCATCATTATTGCAATTTGCCAAAAAATGATTAACTACAAGGCACTCACAGTATTAATAATGTTTCAATATTAATAATGTTTCCTCTAAGGGTGTTCTCACAAGTTATTTTTACTACAAAGTTAATTAAAGAGAACACACGAGCAATCTGGTGCATGTATGTGCACAATTCAAATCCATGACTACGCACTGACTTTAGCTTAGAATTTATATAACATTCTATAAAATTACAATGACAATGACAATTACAGTGACTCTTACAATCTTATAATAATAAGAAAAGGGACTTAAGCTGTACATTCTGAACATTAAATAATCTGTCGGATCGCACCACATGCATTCGTCTTTCTCATACGGCTGCATACATTTCGTGAATTAAATTTAATCGTTTATTATTATTTTTGACTCACACAATAAGAGCTATGATCACTTACCGGGAAGTCTCGTAAATTTAGCCAGCCATCAGAGTAGAAGAAAAAACTGCGTAGAACAATCCGTTTGGGTCAGGAGTCAGCTGTTGCCTTTGAGTTCCGGTCGGTGACTGAATTATGCAACTACATTCTAACAGACAGCAAACCTCCCCACCGAGTGCGCGCGCAGTTTAACAGAGCCGTACAAAGTTCGCCGCTTTAACTGACCCTTGCGTTTGCGTTATTTTACAATTAAATTCCTTTTTTTTCCAAAACCTTCGACAGCCGGATTTACACCGGCACAATGCTGTAGAGAAAAAGAAAAGAAAAGAACTGAGAAAATCTATTAGGGTTGTCGATTTTTATGAAACTAAAGATTTTGTAATTAACTTAATTAAAGGTCAACGATCTGACTGGTACAGAGGTATTTTAAGAAGGCTTTGTGGTGTTAATGACTTGATTGCAATAAATGCTCGTTACCATGCAGAGTGTCTTCTAAGAATTAAAAATGAGATTAAGAATTCATCTATGAAACTTGACAATCCCTGGTCAAGTTAGTAATGCAATGGAAGAAGTATTTAAATATATTGAAGAAAATGACAATTGTCAATTCACTTTAAGAGAATTGCGGAATGTTATAACTTCAGAGTATGTCCCAGATGAAAGGACAATAAAAAAAAGGCTGGAAGAAAAATATAAAGATGAAATTGTCATATCAAACAAATTCGGAAAATCAAGTATTGTTTGCTTTAAAAAAAAAGAATATGAAATTGTGACTGCAAAATGGTACCAGGAAAGGCTGCAAGATGATACGCAGGAGGAATTTCGCATTTTGAAAGCAGCTGCTGAAATTATTCGTCGTCATATTCATGGAACACCTTGTGACAAGGAGCATTACCCGGCTAGTGATCAAGTGTTCACGAATATAAATGATTGTATTCCTGAACAACTAACTTTTTTTTAAAAGAAATAATTTTAAAGGAGAAAAAAGCGAACCAAGCAAATAACCAATTATATGAACGAAAATGTACCTCTGTAGCCCATGCTATTATGTCAGCCACACGTCCAATGTCATTCATATCGCCACTGCAACTAGCATTAGCAACAACTTTTCATCAAAAATTTGGTTGTAGGAAGATTATTGATATGTGTAACCATCTAGGGTTTTGCAGCTCATATTCTGAAACTCAGTTATATGAAATTTCAGCAGTGTTTCAGGAAACATTGATTTTAAAACAAGGTGCTTTTCTACAGTTTGTTGCTGACAATGCTGATTTCAACATTGATACTGTTGATGGTAAAAACACTTTCCATAATTTAGGATGCATTGAAATTATTACGCCTTGGCACTACATTAAACCACGTAACCCAATAAATCGACTCGAAAAAATCCCTCCTGAATCAGAGATTATTCAAAAAGGTAATATATCAATTCAAACATATAATGGTTCAAAGCAATATAATAATCAAATATAATAATCACATATAATATCAAAGCAAACGGCGGCTTGAAAAATTATTGGTTAAAGCACTTGAACAGGAACTTAATTTAAATTTAACCACAACAGGTAAACTGAATGTACTATGGATGTATTTAAAATATAAAAATGACAATAATTTTCCTGGGTCGAATGCTTTCATGAATATGCTTACAACTTCGTGCAGTGACTTTCAAATATCTACAATAAATTATTTACCATTTGTTAATGACGCACCGAGCAAGTATAACACATTATATACAGCTCTATTGAATGTGATTGATAAATCCATATCTTTGGGTATGAAGTCGTGTCTAATAACATTTGATCAACCACTATATATTAAAGCTCGGGATATTATTTCGGCCATGCGTCTATCTGACCAAATATTCATTATTATAAGACTAGGCTGATTTCATGGCCTCATGTCATTTATAGGGTCTATTGGCAATGGGGGGCAGTGGAATCAAAGAAATACTTAGCCTCAAATATGCAGAATGCACAGTTGATCGAATACTAAACGGTCATGCATACGCTCGAGCGTTCGTGCCCATACACTTTTACGATGCGCATTGTCAAAAGTCATTTTAGAAGATTTATGTAAAACAAATGCTGAATTTGCCTCTCTCGTTAAGGAAAAGGAAGATTCTGACATTTCTTATATGCTTAATATAGATGAAATTCAAAAATGTGAATCATTTCAAAGAATTGTTGATATCTTTGAAAATAAATTATTCGAGCTCGAAAAACGAGGCAAAACCGCTAAGCTATGGGTGCAATATTTTAGAATGGTGTCCATCCTAAAAGATTTTATCGCTGCTGAGCGTATGGGCGATTGGAACTTACATTTGCACGCGATAGAATTAATGATTCCATTTTTTCACGCCTCTGGACACTTCCACTATGCCAAATCTACGCAAATTTACGTTCAAGACATGCAAGATTTAAAGAATAAGATGGACCCTCAAGAGTATGATAGTTTCACTAAAAAGTGTTATTTTACGACAAGAAGGACAGATAAGTTTTTTAGTGGTAACTTTTCTGATCAAGCAATAGAGCAAACGCTCATGAAATCTATGAAAGTCGAAGGAGGCCCTTTTAAACGAGGAGCCACAGAAAGTGTAGTTTATAAGTGGATAAAAGGAGCTATTTACACCAAAGACGTTATTGAAGGAATAGAAAAATTTTGCCACATTTCCTTTAATAAAAGTTTCCAGCATGTTGATGGTACAGAGCCTCGAATTGAGAGAGATATGCAAGATTTGGAGAAAATCAAAGAATTTTCTTTCTATAAATAATCCTTTCCCCGAATGTGAAAATATTATGAGCATCGCTACAGGGCTAATAGGGAATGAAAAAATTAATTCCTATGATGCATTTAACGTCGGAATAAGTATTATGAAAAAAATTACTGGGTTGAATTTTAAGGATGTAAAACTGTCAAAGACGGATAACGTGCAGTCCCTTTTAGCTGTAAACAGTAAAATTGTAAAAGATAAGGAAGAAATTCCAGTAGACCCTTTGCTATTGTTCCAATGCATATGTGTGTTAAAGAAATCTGACGATGAACTGAAAAACTATCTTAATTTTGAACTGTCACCTTATCGTTTGTCTTTGTTTGATGAAGCAGGAATAATGCGGAAGACAACCAAAGCAACTTTTTATGATATTTTTTTGAGAATTACCGATTAATGTGGACGATGTTGATAAATTTAACTATGTGATTGATGGTGGAATGATGTTATATCAAGTAACATGGCAAACTAATGAAGAATATGATAAAATTTTTAAAAATTATATCCGATATTTACGAGTAAATTATGGGAACAATGTTGTAGTTGTTTTTGATGGCTACAATGCTAATTCTACACAGTCAGGCGAAAGAAATGCAGCAAGAGAATGGAAGTTTGAGAGAAGAAATATGATACTTGAAACTACTCAAGATAAATTTCTTGCGAACTATAAAAATAAAAATAGATTTATACAGCTATTGCGAGAAGTATTAGAAGAAAGTAACATAACTTCATATCAACATGAGAGTGATGCCGATAGACTCATCGTGCAAACTGCAATAAATATAAATTCCAAAAATACAGTTATAGTTGCCGAAGACATTGATGTTTTGGTGTTGTTAACTGCCCTGGCACCCGACGATAATGAAATATATTTCCAAAAGTTACCAAGAGGTAATGTGCCATCCAAAGTTTACTCATCAAAAAGTTTGGAAAAAGTGCATCCTGTGTGCAAAAATTTGTATTATTTTTGCATGCTTATACAGGGTGTGACACCACTTCTACGTTTTTTAATCAAGGCAAAAATAAATTTGCTAAAAAATTAGAAAAGCAAGAAAATTTACAATTTGCTGTGAAAATTTTTTATGAAGAGAATCAAGATCCTATAAAACTGATGCAAGCAAGTACGGTGTGCACTATTGCTTTGTATGGAGGTAATGATAAAGACGATTTGAATTCTTTAAGATTTAAAATGTTTTCTAAGGCCACCACACACAAAAATTCAGTCCAACTTAAGGCACTGGTACCAACCGCTGATGCTCTAAAAGAGCATTCGAAGCGTGTATATTTCCAAGTTCAATCACGGCTTAGAAATACACTAGTTCCTGAAGACTGGGGGTGGAAAAAAAATGGAGAAATACTACTGGTAGCGAGATATGAGAATAGCCCGCTTTTTGCGGGTGAAAGAGGGGAGTGACGTCACAAGTAATGTGCACTGTCTGTTCCGAGAATATTGGCTGTAGAATTTTTGACTGTGGTCTGCATTAAGTTTTTTACTATCTTTGTATCTTATGTACTTTGCCCAGATAACTATATTGAAATGGTTATGTCACGGTTATATTATATTCTTACTTTATAACATAAAGTACCACAAAGATAAGCTATTAATGAAATGGTTATATTGAATTGTGTATGTTAACAAAAGAAACATTAAACGATGTAGTCGTTTACTGATGAAACAGCTCAAAATTTGTTACTGCCTTAAAAAGTAAAACAATACGAACAGAAATTTCTACTAACCTGTTACGAAGAAACGCCATTAAAAAAGAAAGAATATGCGTGTTATTACACGAAATAAAATAGTTCCAGTAGGCCTAGGTGTAAGGGAATAATTGTATAGTTTTTACTCAGAGCTTAAGAAAAAAACACTTTCACTCAATTGTCTTTAAAAGAACTCACGATTTTACTCCAGTGGCCGCGCTAAATCACTATCACTGACAGATTCGTCACTTCCATCACTGCTCAGATCGGTGTCATCTTCATCACAACCCCCAACACTTACAATGATACGATCAGTCGCGTCTTCCAGTATTCCATCCTTTTGCCAATATTCACTTTCTATGTTAATTATATGCCAGTGGCGTATGCTGAGTTCGAGACCTGGGCTAGCTCACCTTAGAATTGAAGAAAATGCACTGGAGGGGGTCCCCCTCGTTCATATTTCAAGCTTTTTGAAGTGATGTGTTGTTGTGACACCATGCCAATGCATTCTAACTTATATAATAATGACTGATACTTCAACAATAATTATGAAATGGCATCATTAGAAAGACAAAAGCAAGCAAAGAACTTCAGTACTTCATTTATTTATTTATAGCATACATTTGTTCCGCAGAAGCCACTAGGGCCGGACGGCGGTAGTGAAACAAACAAAAGATTACAGAAAGCAAGAACTATATCATTGCATCATGAGGAAATAATATATAATTGTACTGAAGAAAGTTTGACTTACTTCGACGACGGCTCTGTGTAGACTTATTTGAACAAGAACTCCATTCTTCTCTCCTTTTGTGTGAATTTCAGGATTACACTTTCATAAAATGTTTCTTCTGACCACTTTTTCATATTAAGAAGAATGTTTTTCTCAATAGATATAACAGCCAAGTTGCTTAACCGGACTTGTCCTTGTGTGGCTCTGAGGTAAGTCTTAATCCTCTTTAGAGCGGAGAAACTTCTTTCAACAGTTGCAGTTGTAGATGGAAATGTCAATGTTAATTCTGCTAGTTTGTACACTTCACTAAACACTATGTCCAAATTATTGAGTTTCATATAAATAGTAATCTCATTCACTGATTTTTTCTTATACTCATCTAGAGTATAAAGCACATTTAGTTCATTTTTGAGGCGAACAATGTCAAAGTATGAACTATATGGTTCTTTAAGTTCTGTCATCAGATTTTGTGGGAAACTTTTACAAAATGTATCAAAATTGTTTGAATCCAATAAAGACACGAATTTAAGATCCTTTTGGGACTCAAACCTGAATTTTATCTGGGACATCACTGTGTCCAGAATTTCGTTAAAAATACGCTGCCATTTGGAACGGTCATCATTTCTCTGTCTTTTGTGTCTTGGTTCATATTCTTTATCTTCATTATCTTCATATTCAGAATTACTTGTAGCTTCTGTCCATACAAGATCAAAATCCTCATCTCTAATTTTCTGCAGAGTATCATAGAATTCATTGACTTTGTTCATGCAGTAAGAAATGTCCAAACATTTTTTTTGCATTATGTCAAAAAGAACATCAGAAATTGCAAATATTTTGCTGAAACTAAGAAGAAGAAATCTAGTGTCGAATTTATGTAAAAAACAAACAAAGCCTGAAGCAGTATTCACTTCGTCACCTGTCCAGTCACCGGGTTCATCTTCTATTGATGAAAAGAACATGATAAGAGGCCTTCTATATTCTTTGACAGTATTTACAAGCCTTGATGAGAAATTCCACCTTGTTGGTGCCACTCTCGGTAGTTTCTTCTCCATAAAGTTTTTTAGAGCAGTTGTGCGGACTGTAGAATGTGAAAAAAAGCTAGGTATTCCTGATAAAGTGATGAAAAACCGTTTACATTCTGCTACAAAATTTGTAGACTTTGACAAAACCAAATTCAGCCTGTGACTACAGCAATGAATAAAAGTTGCTGATGGGTACTTATTTTTCACCAAGGTTTGAAGTCCAGACACATGGCCGGCCATAACAGCTGCTCCATCGAAAGTTTGGGCTATACGTTTTTTTGAACATTCTAAATCATCCACAACCTTGGTGGCATGTTGGAACAATCCTTGTGCAGTTCGGTCTAAACTGACATCAGTGAAGTGCAAAAATCGTTCCTGACAGTTTTCTTCATTATCGACAAATCGTAAAACTGTTGATAATTGACTTTTATTGGTTACGTCAGTTGTCTCGTCAAGTAATATTGCAACGAATGTTGCATTAGATATTTCTGATTTGATTTTGTCTGTAATTACGCTACCTACTGCGTCAATTAAATCATTTTGTATTACCGGTGACGTTCCTCTAAAAATTGTTGCGGTTTTTAAATGGTTCGCTATTGTTTGCTCATACGTTGATAAAAATTCCAAAAGTTCTATGTACATGCCTTTATTTGTTGAATCGCTATACTCATTGTGGCCCCTAAATGGACATTCTTGCTTCCCTAGGAATGTTACTGCGTCAATCAGTCTTCTTAAAATAATTCTATTTTCCTTTACTTTTTCATTATGTAGACTGGCAGCAATCTTCTTCTATAAATTAAGGGAATGATCGATTCTTTGAAAACCGAATGTCTCTAACGTATTGAATGCTCGTATATGACTAAGTGATTTTTGATGTTAATCACAAGCCGTTAGCAAATAATTTAAATTACTAAATCCTGTCTTATTCCAAGGACTTGTATCGGTGCAAAAAAGCAAATACGCCCAGCAGTACAATTTATTAGTTGTACTCGATCCAGTTAACCAAGGGTATTTTTTGTAGTTGGCCCCACTAAAACATCTAGTATACACTCTGTTCTTTTCTTTATGTTCACTTTTAAGTTCTAGAAGGGATGGCTGAGGCCTACCTATCTTTACAATTTGAAGCTTATCCTCATACGGAAGCTGAGCAAATTGTGTCTTTGTCAATAGTTTATTAACTATATCACTCATCTTAATTTATTATTCAAACCGCACAGCACAAAATATCATTCACAAAATTATAACTAATTTTAAAATGAATCACTGCTTTGCGTGCCACACGGCGTACTGTCTCACACTGTTGTCTAGCTCTCTAAGGAGCGAAGCCTAGCCTACGATAAACGTCACTGCCCCCACCAAGTCCCTCACCGTTGTCATAGCAACGCCATTGAATCGTGACGAGGAAAGGCTTCGCAAGTTAGTAAAGCAATATGCAGCGATTCAGGCGCCGTTATATGCGAAGTTGTATTGTCTATAATTAGTAATTACGCTACTACGAAACAGAAGTAAACACGTGAGGGAACACGTCTGACTTCGATATATGAACAATTTTATGGAAATTCCTAATAGATGTTTTGTGCTTTAATCTTTGGGCTTCGCAGCTAGCCTAGAATATACGCCCCTGTTATATGCCTACTGTAACTAGACCAGTCTTCTGGTGTTATAGCAGCTAATCCTTCAGAAAGTATTTGTTGTAGTCTCGTTAAAGAAAAGTCCCCAGCTGTATTATGTGACCTTATAAAATATTTAAGTTTTGACCACGCCAGCTCTATAGCACTCAGATCACACATGTATGGTGGAGTTCTCAGCACCTCATGGCCGTTAAGTTGAAGTAACGTATCAACCGCATAAATTTTATTTTTTGGTCTCACTTTTTCTGTTTTTTCGTGGAGATCAGATTTTCTCATAGATGCATCGCATTCAATGCCTTGCTTCCATAACCAAGTTAACATGTCACTTTTCAACGAGTACTGAGATGGTGGTTTATCTTCTTGCCGGCAATGATACGGTGCATTGTCCAATATAACAACCGAATTCGCTGGGAGATTAGGAATGACCTTTTCACAGACCCACTTCTCAAAGTTTGTACTATTCATTTGGCCATGATAGTCACCTGTCGAATTACCTGCCTTAAAAATTAATTCCGCATTATTTAAAAATCCGTTTTCTGATCCTAAATGCGCTACTATTAAACGGTTTGATGCACTTATTGTCGTCATTGTACCGTCAACTTCTTGGTGTTGCCAGCACTTGTGAAACGTTAAATTGGCATCAACCCACGTTTCGTCTAAATAAAATATACATCTTCCTTGTTCCCTGTATTTCTTTAATTTTTGCAGGTAATTACATCGCCAATTGATAATGTCAGGCCTCTCAATGAGAATTTTTCTCTTGAACATGCACCTCTTCCACACAAACCCCATCTCTTTCATAATTTTTCTTAAAGTCCATTCACTCCACTGAAAGTTAATCCGTTCTTTTAAGATCGGGAGCAATTTTTTACAAGTTGGTACGGTTTCTTTATTTACATAAAAGTCGTGTATTATATTCAAAATGACACGACGGTCAAAGTTATCGACCGAAGCTGTCCGTTTCTCCGCACAACGTTTCTTACCAGGTGTTCCTAGTGTTTCACTTGGACGATCTTTTCCTTCTTTTCTTATATTTTTTATTGTACAAACTGACACGTTACAGTATAATGCAGCTCTTTTAGTAGCTTTGATTATTGGGATTGTTAACGATTTTGCGTCTTTCTCACGGTCACACTGTTTTATAACATTCCTAATCACTTGTCTTTCTTTGCTTCGAATTGTTTCACCTCGTTTACGTTCAACACTCATGATAAAATCAGTCTAAGATAAAAAAAAATGGAATTGTTGCTATAGACTATTTATACACACGCACACGATTAACAAAAAAAAGATCACGGTACGAAAAAAGAAGCAATTTAAAACATATATAACAAAATATTTACAACTCACGGAAATACACATTACAGGAACATGTACGTGCTGCATAAAAGAAACAACTATGAGTAACTGTGCTGCGGGCTGCGGGTTGATATATTTCAGACAGCGTTGTTATTCACTTTGCAAGCAGTGACCTTCACATTCTTTACACAGTGGACAGGATTGCGGGTCTATTCATATGTCACGTAGACAGTAGATCCTACCTATATGACTCAGCCACCAGCACCTGATAATGTCTTGAAAATGATATTTTGTGGGTGCAAGAAAGTATGCGGTTCTTCGTGTGGCTGTAGAAAAACGGGTTTATTTTGTATTTCCGCATGTACCGAATGTAGTGGTACAAGTTGTTTAAATTGTTTGCCTCCTGATGACGAAGATGACCTTATTATTGATGAAGAGGAAGAAGCAGAATGATGCGTTTATGCATTTAAAAAATATTCAATATTAAAATGAGTAAATATTTTTTAAGCATGTATATGATTAATAATTTTAAGAGTAAAAATACAATAATTTTATGCGTAATAAAAAAATACATGACGATTTTATTCGATTTTGTGTTATTATTTCATCTTACAATTATTCGAACACAGTGAATTTTAAAACCCTTATTTTAATTAGTCACTATTTTCATATTAAGTGATTGTTTGTAAGTGATCTATTAATACAAAATTTTATAATTTGCCGATCTCAAAAACATCATGGTACCATTTTTTGAACGCGACTTTTGATTATTTACTCTTACAGTAATTTATTTAATTTTAGTGGTGGCTTTTACCCTCAACTGGTGGATGAAAAACATTTCTGGCATCATATTTAAATGTGTCGACCTCAAAAACGCCCAGATACAAATTTTCAGCCGGTTTATTCGATTATTTATTTTAATAGTAATTTTTTTATTAATAGGGGTGGTTTTCACCCTGATATAGTGGATGAAAAACTTTTCTGGCATCTTATTTGAATTTATCGACCTCAAAAACATCCAGAAACAAATTTTCAGTCGTTTTCTTTAATTATTTATTTTCATTTAAATTATTTAATTACAGGGGTGGTTTTCACTTTCTTACGTCGTCGCCACGCATATTTGTGTCTACCCTGGACATGGTCTTACATAGTAGCCTTTAATATTGCTCTAAAAACTAATTATACACCAAAACGCGGCATTAAAGCATTAAAAATGCGAATGTTCTTATAACCACCCCCAACAAATTGTCGATATCACCCCAAATATAGAATTAATGTTAATTATCATGTCATATTTACATTCAGCACCCTTCAAACCTCACCCAAACAAATTTGCAGCCTCTAATTCCAATTATTCAGTCTCCCACGTATTTTTGTACTTTTGGGGGTGGTTTTCACCCTTTAGGGGTGAAAGCGTACAATTCTTTTTTTTTAACTTTGATCTAAGACCCAAATTGAGTGTATAAACAAAATATCACGTTGATACATGTACAGTCAAAAAACTTTTCTGGCATCTTATTTGAATTTATCGACCTCAAAAACATCCAGAAACAAATTTTCAGTCGTTTTCTTTAATTATTTATTTTCATTTAAATTTTTTAATTACAGGGGTGGTTTTCACTTTCTTACGTCGTCGCCACGCATATTTGTGTCTACCCTGGACATGGTCTTACATAGTAGCCTTTAATATTGCTCTAAAAACTAATTATACACCAAAACGCGGCATTAAAGCATTAAAAATGCGAATGTTCTTATAACCACCCCCGACAAATTGTCGATATCACCCCAAATATAGAATTAATGTTAATTATCATGTCATATTTACATTCAGCACCCTTCAAATCTCACCCAAACAAATTTGCAGCCTCTAATTCCAATTATTCAGTCTCCCACGTATTTTTGTACTTTTGGGGGTGGTTTTCACCCTTTAGGGGTGAAAGCGTACAATTCTTTTTTTTTTTTACTTTGATCTAAGACCCAAATGGAGTGTATAAACAAAATATCACGTTGATACATGTACAGTCAAAATTTTGTTACATTTTGGCGTTTTTTCCGCTCTCCTTACTGGACTATAAGTAAATGAATAATACACTATATTGTAAATGAGAATGGTCTTGCAGAAGAAACCTATGAAAAAATGTTTCACTGATTTCGTCTACATATTCAACTGGCTATAAACGACGTTCAAGTCAGTATTAGTGCGATATACTGACAGTGCGGTTCGAGAGTTATAGTTGCGCGTTCAAGTGGTTATTAGTTAAAAGAGTGGTGTTTATAATCGGACGGTATAATTGTAATACAATTGTGTTTAATTTTAGTGGACATTTTATTGCATGTGAACAATTTTCATTTGATCTGTTGTAGAGACTATGTTGTTAATTACGAACTGTTTAACTGTAAAAATTAAAGGTGTGATTAGTGACTTAATTGGTGTCTTGTATTTTGTTGTTTTCCACTGTACCTACGACGATCGAGTAGACCGTCGTAACAGTGGTGTCAGAACTGGGATAGAACAGTTAACAGTGGACACTTTATACAAGATGAGTGTAATTCGTAATTAATCGGTAAACATGGATCTCAGTCAGATGATGGAAGCTTTCCAAATGCTGCTGCGCCAGACACAGGAAGAAGGAGAAAGACGACAAAAAGAAGAATGAAGACAAGAAAGAGAAGAAGCAGAAAAACAACAGGATGAGAAAGGCAGACAAGAGGCGGAAGAGGCAGAAGAAAGACGTAGACAGGAGGCGGAAGAAGCAGAAAAACTACAGGATGAAAAACGTAAGCAGGAAGCAGATAAAATGGAAGCTCTCTTTGATGCTATGCAGAAACAGTTGCAAGAACACAGTACCGCAGAATTGGGTCTCCTACGAGGTGAGCTTAATAAACAAGTTACTAAAATATCAGAGGTACAAGAATCAATGACATTAAAAATAGCTGAAATAGAAAAATCTGTCTCGAGTGTTGAAGAATCGATGTCTAATAAAATAGCTGAAGTAGAAAAATCAGTCACGAGTGTGAAAAAAGCTATGTCAACAAAAATAGAAGATTAGATTACAAATATAAAAGAGCAAATTAAAAATGAAGTCGAGCAGTGCCTGAAGTTACAACAAAACAACTTTGTGAACAGTGTGCCAATAATAAAGACAGAAAAAGACGCAGAAAATAAGTTAATAGAGAAAGTCACTTTGCCTGCAGTAGGGACAGTTCATGTCAAAGCTCCAATCTTTGACGGAAGCAGTCACTGGGCAACGTACCTCCGCCAATTTGAAGCTGCTGCATGCGCAAATAATTGGACAGAGAAAGACAAGGCAGTCTCACTCGTTCTTGCATTAAAAGGACCAGCAGCAGAATTACTACAGAAAGTGCCACCTGACAGCCAGAACATCTATGCCGAGTTGATAAAAGCTCTAGAATTAGAGTATGGTGATAAACATTTGCGAGATGTGTACTGCACCCAGTTGAGAGCATTCCGGGGAAAGTCTTCAAGAGTCTGAAGCAAGTATCAACAGACTAATTAGACTGGCCTATCCTGAAGCGCCACAAGATTTTCGAACAAGTTTTGCGATGCAGACATTTACTGCCGGTGTCCGAGATAACGAACTACAGCAAGTGTTACGAATGGCAAGACACCAGAACAGTGCGGACGCCCTGGTACATGCTTTTCAATTTGAGACTGCCAAATCAGCGTCTGGTTGGACAAGTGCGGGCGCTAAAAGATCGTGACGGCACAGACGATGAGAAAGAAGAACAAGGAACAGACTCGATGGTCGGCGCCACAAAATAAAATAAGAAAGGATGGAAGACCAAAGTGTTATAGATGTGGGAAACCTGGACATCTACAACGAGATTGTCGGGTTAGAATTCAGCAGCAGGGAAACGAGCAATAGTCGGTACAACGGGGCGTGTGCTGACTAACTGGAGGAACAAATCCCCTAGACAGTACGCAATTTCTACACTTCAGAAAAACAGCGGGAGCTTGGTGGTTACTGGATTCGTTCAAGAAAGGTAACAGTTGACACAGGTGCAACAGTTTCCATTGTGCGGCCCAACGTGGTGAAAGATCTCAAGCCAATCTGGTGCTCTTGCAGCTTGTGAGCAGCTACTGGACGGCCTGGAAAAGTGGAGATACACCTACGCCTCGGTCGACTTGAGTTTAATCATCAAGTACTTGTTGCAGACATTGTGGATGAAGCAATTCTTGGTGTGGACATTATGAACGCATACGGATTCATAGTCAACTTCAAAAACAATGTCTTGAGAATCGGAGGCGAAGAGCTAATGATATCAACAATGACGACAGCAGAAAAATCGATGGACGTCATAAACCAAGTGGCCGTAACTGTTCCGCCAAACTCCGAAAAGATCATCATGGTTAGAACCGATGTAGATACTAGGGGCAACCAGTGCTCTATATTCGAACCCCAGATAGTCAGCACACCAGGCATACTAATTGCCAGAAGTTTAGTAAAACCTGACAAAACCGGAAATGTACCTTTTAGAGTGGCGAATATTTTGTATCAAGCTATCACTTTACAAAGCAATACGCTCCTAGGCAAATTGTCTCCTGTGGCCTGGGTAGCTGGAATAACGCAACGAAGATCCAGTTCTTCGGATACTTCCAAATTACCAGAGGAACTGCAAGAATTATTGAACAGATCTTCTAACGACCTCTCAAGTGGTGAGGTAAAAGAACTCGGACAGTTTTTACATGAATTCAAAGACTGTTTTGCAGTTCGGGGACAGTCATTGGGAAGAACCTCTCTTGTGCAACATCGCATCAATACCAGGGACACAACACTGATACGCCAACCTCCTCGAAGGTCTACATTATCTAAACAAGAGGAAATGTCTCGGTTAGTACAGGACATGTTGACAGAGGGAGTAATCGAACCTTCGTCAAGTGCTTGGTCTTCTCCTGTAGTGCTGGTAGCGATGAAGGATGGTGGATTGCGTTTCTGCGTAGACTACCGGAGGTTAAATGACGTTACAAAGAAAGACTGCTATCCATTACCTCGCGTTGACGATACACTTGACACGTTGTCCCGTAGCACAGTGGTTTCCCACATTGCACCTGAAGAGTGGATATTGGCAAGTGGGTCTTCATCAAGAAGACAAGGAAAATACCGCTTTCTCGACCCCAAGTGGCTTATTCCAATTTAACGTCATGCCATTTGGACTCTGTAATGCACCAACAACATTTGAGAGATTGATGGACCTGGTACTCCGTGGCCTGACGTGAAAAACTTGCCTTGTTTACTTAGACGATGTCATAGTGATCGGGAAGACTTTCGAATACCATTTGGAAAACCTTAAGGAAGTTCTAACTAGAATTCACGATGCACAACTGAAGCTAAGCCCGAAGAAGTGTTCTCCATTCCAGAAGGAAGTACAGTATCTGGGCCATCTGGTTTCAGCATCGGGTGTTAGCATGGATCCTAATAAAGTAGATACCGTAAGAGACTGGCCAGTGCTGAAGAGTAAACACGAAGTTCGGAGTTTCCTGGGATTATGCTCATATTACAGACGTTTTGTGGAAGGCTTCGCTACTATTGCTAAACCACTACATGAGCTAACGGAAAATAAACGAAACTTCCAGTGGTCAAGAGAGTGTGATCAAGCATTTAAGACTTTGAAATTGCATTATGTTCGCAGCCAATTCTTGCTTTCCCAGCTTCCGAAGGGAAGTACATTGTGGACACAGATGCAACCAATACTGGTCTAGGAGCAGTTTTGTCTCAAGTGCAAAACGGTGAAGAACGAGTAATAGCGTATTACAGCAAGACACTTTCTAAACCGGATAGAAATTATTGCGTTACAAGGAGAGAGTTGTTGGCAATCGTCGGAGCGTTGGAGCACTTCCATAAATACCTCTATGGAAGAGAGTTTTCACTACGTACCGACCATGCTGCGCTTGCATGACTCTTGAGATTTAAAAATCCGGAAGGACAGTTGGCAAGGTGGTTTGAACGTCTCCAAGAGTACAAAATCGACGGGGGCGCCTGCATGGTAATGCAGATGGCTTATCACGAAGATCGTGCCAGGAAGACTGCCGACATTGCCACAGAAAGGAAGAACAAAACTCAAGCGAACATGTTCACGCCATCACTGTAGATTTCCTGGAAGACGGCTGGACAACAAAAGACTGTCGACAAGAACAGATGACTGATGAAGAAATTGGACCAATCTTGACAGCAAAAGAGGAAGGTCGCCGCCCAGATTGGCAAGATATCTGCCATGGTTCCGAAGTGCTGAATGGCTACTGGGCACAATGGGAATCTCTTACCTTAGAAAACGGATTGCTGAAAAGGGCTTGGGAAAGTGCAGATGGACGAGAAGTAGTTGATAGTTCCCCGAAGTAAAGTGCAGTCTGTTTTGAAGGAGATGCATGATGGAACATCTGGAGGCCATCTTGGCGTTAACAAAACCCTTGACAAAATACGGAAGCGATTCTATTGGCTTCATCTTCGCCACGACGTAGAGGAATGTGTTGGGACGTGTGAAATATGTGCTGCAAGCAAGGGCCCACAAACCAGAAGCAGGGAAAACGAGACAGTATAACGTTGGACTGCCTTTCGAGAGAATTGCCATAGACTTTGCTGGACCATTCCCAGTTACTGACGATGGAAACCGGTACATCATGGTTGTAGGTGACTACTTTACTAAGTGGGTGGAAGCCTACGCAATTCCAAATCAGGAGGTTACCACTGTGGCAAAGAAGTTAGTTCACAACTTCTGTTGCCGTTATGGAGCCCCTATGGAAATCCATACGGATCAAGGGAGAAATTTCGAATCCGGAGTGTTTAAAGAATTATGCCATCTACTCGGAATTCGAAAGACCAGGACAACGCCTCTGCATCCTCAGTCGCACGGGATGGTTGAGAGATTCAACAGGACACTTGAGCATCATCTTTCGAAAGTTGTTGACGAGAACCAAACAGACTGGGACCAACGTATACCACTATTTCTTATGGCATATAGGTCATCCGTACACGACACAACCGGCATCACTCCATCAAAATTGGTGTTTGGGCAGGAGATTCGTCTTCCTGGGACTTGATGTTTGGATCACCTGAGACTCAGTCCCAAGACCCAAAGAACTATTCCTCACAATTAGAAAACCAACTGCGAGAAATGAATCGCTTGATAAGAGGACGGCTGAAGATAGCCAGTGATAAAATGAAAACTCGGTATGAGATTCGCAGCAATAGTGTGGGTTTCCAAGAAGGAGATCAGGTTTGGTTGTTCAATCCAAAGCGCCGTCGTGGTCACTCACCTAAGCTTCAGTCTAACTGGGAAGGACCCTACACTGTGAAAAAAAGAATAAACGATGTTGTTTATCGGATTCAACAGGAAGGACAGGAAAAGTTCAAGGTCGTCCACCTACATTGCCTGGCTAAGTAGTACTTCATACTTCAGAGACGGTTTGCCAGTTTGGGACGAACAGGCTTAAGGAGGGGGCAGTGTTACGACATCACAGAACAATCTACGTGTTTGTCGAATGTGCCAGAAGAATCTCGATGTAACGCGTGTGGCGTACGTGCTTGCCGACGCATTTTCTAGATGGTGCGAGAATTCACTGTCAAGGGCGCAAGCAATTACGTCATAGTTTAGAGGTAACACGTAGTATGTGGAATCGTCTAGATATTCAACTGGCTATAAATAAAAGAGACTGGCTATAAACGACGTTCAAGTCAGTATTAGTGCGATATATTGACAGTGCGGTTCGAGAGGTATAGCTGCGAGTTCAAGTGGTTATTAGTTAAGAGTGGTGTTTATAATCGGACGGTATAATTGTAATACAATTGTGTTTAATTTTAGTGGACAATTTATAAATATAAATTGTATAATTTATGTGTTCATTGTGTAATTTTATTGCGTGTGAACAATTTTCATTTGATTTGTTGTAGAGACTGTGTTGTTAATTACGAACTGTTTAACTGTAAAAATTAAAGGTGTGATAGTGACTTAATTGGTGTCTTGTATTTTGTTGTTTTCCACTGTACCTACGACGATCGAGTAGAGTAGACCGTCGTAACAATATTGCAACCTATTCCAGCACCCTTTTAAGCACTTCCTAAGTTTACTGACAGAACTTCTCTTTGATTTACAGTGAACCATTTTGGGTGTTCTATTTTTTCCATTCTATCAAGATGTCTTCTCACTTTCTCTTCTGTTCATTTATTTTTTAATTAATTTAACATATTTTCAAGTAGTTTCTTATGTGCTCATTCTTCATCCTACCCCTTCTTGTACACCCTTTTACACACCATAGGAATTTCATTTCCACTGTTTGTATGCAACTGATACCTTTTATTAATCAATATCGAGTATTTCCTCCCATACATTTACACTGGGACAGCTATGACTGTAAAATTTCAGTTGAGTTTTGTCACGCTTTCCCTCTTTAAAGTTGTCATAATTGATCTACAGATGGCTTGAAAATTATGGAGTTTAATACTGAAATCCCCGTCAATATCAGAGCTATCATAAATCAGCTAATTAAAATGTGAACTTTATACATTGACGATTTCTACATAAATTTAAACCTAATTTTTAAAAAACAGTTTTTACTCATTACCAATATACACATACTGCCTGAAAGCTTAAATCATCCTCTTTCATACGGTATCTGATAGGCAACATGTTACATGTATTACACTGTAGGCATCCAAATTATACCATTTTCCAAAGTCATTGTTACGGAATATGGAACATTCTCGTACAGTTGATAGTGTCATTCTACATGCTTCTCAACTAGCCCAGCAGGTGCGTGTTTCTGCCAAGGCCATGCTGCAAGTCCTCTAGACTTTTCAAGTGCTTGGTAAGTATGCATATTATGGAACCCTGCAAGCTATAAATAGCCAACAGCTGGCGCTTGGAAGTCAGTTTACGTTGGGCAATTACTACTCAGTGCCTCTCAAGTGGCTATTACTGAAAAGTGATATTGTGCAGGACTCAATTAGTTGACATTATTATTGCATGTGGGCAAATTTAATTTGAATTATTGTATGAATATAATCTGATTGAATAACTTGTTGATTACAAACTGTTATTTGTGATTACTTAAAGCTGTTGATTAGCGACTTCATTGGTGTCTATATTTTGTTTCCACATACCATACGATGATCAGCGAGACCATAGTAACAATATTTTTACAGCAACGTTTCTGCACATCAGTATCAATATTTTTCAAAACATCTTCGGTAAGCTATTTACACGAATCCATTATAATAAACCATGAAACTAATGCAACAAAATACTCAGTACATGTCACAACACAGCATAAACAAAGAAAGTAATTAGTTTGCTATCAAGCTGGTGCTGCCACGTTATAAATAAACGTGTCTGCCAGAAGATTACACCGCACTTTTCACACGTTTTCTATATTGAAAAAGGGTATTAAAACTGCCTACAAAATTCATACTATGTTAATAAAATACGACGAGAGTGAGAAGAAAACAATCACAGTCACGCTGAAGCTACCAGTATCGAACTGCTAGAGGTGTTGACTTATTTACTTTGAGAAACAGAATGATAGGTCAATTGTTGAATTGATGACTTTGAGAGACTACACGATTGTGCAGCAAGGAAAAGTCAAGATATTTCAGTCCGAGCATAGTTTTTGTTCAACTGTTTGGAATTTCTTATAAAGATTCTGTACAAAGCGTTTTTATAAACAGTACATACTGTCAATGGATTTTATGAAGGGTGTCTGTGAAATTCTCGATTTTCCAAACAGCACATCAGATAGTGCAACTAATAGAATGTGTAACATGGTGCAACCTAGTAACCTAGTGAAAACTGCAACGAGCTTTGCTTAGTCATTGTGCTGCCCCCGTTTGTAACGATAAAACTGATAAAATTGTTGCATCCATGTTACGGAAACCGCTTGTTCTAACCACTGTTTAAGAGGTAGCTGAAGAAATGAGGTTTTCAAAAACTGTCCCCACAACAGAGAAAAACAAGACAAACACAGCTTAACATTAAAGTCATGCTGACATTTTTTCTGATAAAAAGTTTATACTATCTTAATGAAATGTCTTCGTGAGGCTACCTGAAAAAAAAGCCCCAGTGCTTGAGGTCAGTGATAGATGCTCCGTACTGACAACCCTCTCACGTACACAATGGTACAAAGCCATCGGTTTTTGGTAAAAAACAAAAGAGTCAATCCACATCCGGTTTATTCATCTGTCCTAGCACCAGTTAACTTTTTTCTATTCCCCCAATTAATTATGATATAGAAAAACGGAGGATTGAAGGAGGATTCAATACAGGATGCTTCGCCAGTGGAATTGCACAATGTCCTGAATGAAGAGTTCCATAAATGTTACAAATGATGGAAGAAATGTTGGGAGTGGTGTATTCGAAGTGGACATTAGTACTTTGAAGGCAACAGGTTTAATTCCTTCTAATGTAATTGGGAATTTAAAAAAAAAAAGTTTTGTAATTTTACTTTCAAACTTTTTACTTACTTTACTTACAAACTTTCAAGTGAGATATACATTGTATTTCACTTTCGGTTTTTGTCATTCCACATTTCACCTTTGAAATGTTTTTAAATTCTTGTTTAAACATGCACTGGCATTAAGAGTCTTGTTATTTTCAGTCTGATTTTTTTTTTTAATTAACTACATTTAAAAATAGTTGTAGACACATGTTTGTACTAATTTTAATTATTTTGGCTTTTCAGTAATCCAGACTGGTTCTGGTCCCATGAAGTTCAGATAAATGAGACTGTACTGTACTGTTCCATGTGAACACAATATGTACTGCAATGGAACATCGCAGAAAAGGGTCTTTGTAGCTATGACTAAATGCTTTTATACAATTTATGATGTTATAGACATGTTGAAAATTGATTTTGTTAAAATCTTGTAAAATAGCTATACGTTTTGAAATAAGAAATGGGTAATTAACTGTTGTATATGTCACAATGCCCACAAATTTATTTTCTGTCATGTCAAGTGTGAATTTAGTGCGCGTGTTATTCGTATTTATATGAATAACTCTGGTGTAAATTAACGTATCGAATTGAAACTTGGACAGCTCATACTTATAAATTAGCACTACATTTTTCATATGTCAAAAACTCAAAACATATTATTTTAATATGTATTAAGAATCCTTATCTTCTAAAAGTCATTAAACTTTTAGATAAAATCTATACATGCTTTTGCAGTCTTCAGCAAAATTGATCAGGACATATGTCTATCTAGCTAAACCATCAATCACGTGCTATAGGTTTTAACCAATTGGAGGCTCCAATTTTCATTCAGTTTGGCTTCTAAGAAAAGGGCGGCAGAGGCCGAAAATGAAATCGATATGGGAGACAAGGAGGCAACACCCGTAGAAAATGTGGAAACATTATTACCCCCGGTGGAACCTAAACAACCCGCACCACCAATGGAACAACCTGAAGTACCAACGCAAACAGGGGAAGTCAAGGAACAGGAAAAACAGTTAGAAAAATCTACACGAACCGGGAAAGAGAGCATGCAAGATATGTTCAGGATAATGATGGAGAAAATGGAAGATTTGAAGGGGGACATTGGAAATACCAACATAGAATCCACAAAAGAAGATTTGAAGAAGGACAACCAATCCACGAAGGAAGAATTAAGCAAGAAAATGGATGACAACAACCTGTCCACCAAGGAAGAATTAAATGAAATAAATAAGAACATAGAATCCACGAAAGAGGGATTAAGAAAGGACATGGAGGAAAATAGTAAGAAGATGGAAGAAAAGATGGAGGAAAATAGTAAGAAGATGGAAAGCGACAACCAGCAATTGAAGAAGGAGTTAAGAGAAAATAACAAGAAAAAGTAAGAGAAGATGGAGGAAACCAGCAAGGAAATGAAAGAGGACAATCGATCTTTCAGTCAGAAAATTTATAAAACTAATCAAAAGATGGAGGAAAACAATAAGAAGATGGAGGAGAAACTGGATGAGAATAACCAAGAGAAGTCAACCACGAGAACATGAACAAGGTAGACGACAGAGTAGAGTTGGCAAAGGAAGAGTTGAGTAGGAAAATCAACGACAATAAGAGATCCATAAATAAAAAATTGGAACAAGAGACAATAATAATAAACCAACAAATCAGGGAAGTTGACTAAAGATGTCGCCAAACTGAGAGTGAAGTACAGGAAGTCAGGGAAGTAATAAATACCGAAATTACCCAGATCAAAGAACACCATAAGACAAAGTTGGAAGAAAACCGAAAGGAAACACGGGAGCAAATAAGTAAGGTGCATAACCAAGTTACAGAAAGGTGCGACGGGATGGAAGCGGTGATGACGAATATCACCGGGTAAGTGCGGCAGAGCCAGGAAGAGATGGAGGTAATCTGAAACCGACCAACTAACTTCACTAATTTCCCCGTGAATGAGAATCGAGAATGGCTAAACTTTCGCCAATACAAAAGGAAACCCATGGAGTTCTTGGCCCGGATAGAAGAGTATATCGCCAAACACAAGGGCAACAGATGGGTCAACAACCGGGAGTTATTAGACGAATCATTTCGGGAAATGACAGATCATTGGTGGATGGCCAACCGTAGTGATATCGAGGAGTACCAGCAATTCAAGAGCTTATTTAAGGCGAAATACTGGTCTGAGACTACCCAAAATTTAATACGTGACAACATCTGTCACGGCCGTTACAAACAACAGGTGGGTAGCTCAATGACAGCATACTTCCTTGGCAAAGTATGTATGGCTAAGCATTTGGAACCAGCCATACCAGAAGAATGCCTCATCAACAAATTATCATATCACTATGATGAAGAGGTAATTCGAGCAAGGAGAGGCAGCCAAATCAAGACCATACAGGCCATGACTGAACTTCTCGAAAATTACGAGAACGAAGAGTATTACCGACAAAGCGGAGGAGGAATGATCGGCCAAAACCCAGGAACAATCCGTATACCAACAACGGTACCAACAACAACAATGGCTACCAGGGAAACCGCGCCAATCCACCAAATAATAACAACAACAATAATAATAATAACAATAACCACGTTCAAGGTAATCAAGATAATAATAGAACGAATAATGGTTATCAAGGTAATAGAAACCAATATTACCCAAACCCCAACGTTAATAGTCAGAGAAACCCCAACTATAATAACACTGAACGTTATTATAATAATAATCGTGGGTATCAACCAAATAATAACAATAGTAATAATAGGTTTTCCAGACCGAGGGTGAACTTCATACGAGCTGAAGACGGTCGCCAACGAAGGTACTACCGTCAGCGACGCAACAGCTACCATGAATATGAGGATCGGCGGAAGAGCCGAGAACGTGACGATCCAAGGTATAGTCAGACTAGACGGAGTACCAGTCTAGACAATACGGAACGGCAAACAAACCGCGAACAACCGTTGGATCATCGCACAGAGCGGCAGGGACCCATTCAAGGTCTCCCGACTGATGCATCAATCAGTGCGACCCATACTAATTCCAACCCCCCTTAAAAACTAATTAATATCATGGAAAAAGCTTCTATTTAAAATTTGGAACCTCTTCTTAAAATTGAACGAAATATTCTTCGGAAAATGTATGGCCCCAAGAAGACCGAAGATGGGTACAAGCATAAACTCAAAGAAGATCTGTACAGGGATCTGGAAGATCTGGAAACGGCTTTCCAAAGGAAAATTTGAGATTCCTTGGACACATGGTTTGGATGGATCGGTCCAGATTAAATAAACAAATTTTTAACTATATTTGCCAACTTTCCAGTCTGAACGGATACACCAAACAACTCAATGAGGAAATGATGAAACTGGGTATTTCTTTGAACGAGTGTGTGGATAGGAATACATACAGAAACGAAATTCAAAATTTTGAGGTTCTGTGCGATGAGGAGAAGACGAGAAAGGGGTGGACAGTGTAAAGGAAGGCGGCGCATAATATGCGAATGAGGGCCTTTTGGCGGAAGAAGAAAAGGAAATGATATTCGCGCGGTCCACGACTGGCCTGATCGTGTAAAAAAAGAAATAAATACAAGTAAAATACATTTCATCTGGGGGGCACCTCAAGGGAATGTTCTTCGACCTATTCTACACTTGTTGTATACGGAAAATATCCCGTAATGTGAGAAGTGACAATAGCTATATGACATTGCACTAATAGCTAGCTACCAGTAACAATGTAGAATCAGTAACGAACAGTCTACAGATAGCAGTTAATAACGTCACTAGATGGAAAAAAATATGGCTCATGACATTGTTAGGACAATCGCGTGGATCACCGTCTTTCAGACTGTAGAATAGATAATTACAGACCAGAGAATACGTTACTCCCAACTTTAATAGCAGTTTCAATAAACAAAACCAATCGTATATAACAATTTTGTAAGTTTTTGATTGTCGAACACATAATACCACAAGAAATGATTTAAAAAAAGCAAAAATTATAAATGTCGGTACACGATAATCAACAACTCACATTTACAATATAAACCACTGTCCAATAACTCGCACCGGATTGCAACTCACAAATAGTCAATAAACACCGTTATTTGTACTTCGGTCGGGACACTGGTTTGGTGTAGTAAGAGTGTTCCGATAGTGAGTAGAATAAGTTACCAGCTTCCGGAAGGCCTAAAAATCTCAAAAGCATTCGAAATTTCCACGGCAGTCGACTTTGTAAACATCGAAACAAATGCCACGTAAATTGTCTATTTCAAAGGCGTCAGAATGTAAAAAGACATTTATATAACAGTAGATACTGGAAAACAAATAGGTTTAGAACAAATACAAAAATAGATATATCATAAACAGACTTTGTTACACGTTTGACCGCATAGCAGAAGTTGGCAATTAGTCACGTCATTTAGTGGATTTCAGATGATAAGATATAAAGAGACTACAACGACGGAGCTTTGTAAGATACAGTAAAGCTGACAGCATTTAGCAAAGAGTAAAGTCACTGGAGAATAACGTGGAAAGCACTACAAAAATAAGCGGGAAATAAGGATGATAAAGATTGTGTTGGTGATAATGATGATAACAATGTTGATGACGATGATGATGGTGGTGATAAATTGCATTACTTCTGACGATACTCAGACGTTTCATTACATTATTATTAAAATGTGTTTATAATAAGTAAATTTAAATATATTTTAAGCATCTCTTAATTTCAACTTTGTTGTGTTTACCTGTTATTCTCCGGACGAGGCCTTTTAGTGTCTCCACCATGATCAAGTCCTAAATCACGACAAACAAATATATCACTGGAACCCATGTGAATCCGCCTTCATGGCTGGTCAATTCATAAACAACTCTACTTGTCACTACCACATTGGCTCACCTCCGTTAAGCCACGCCCGTTGTGCCTTCCATTGGCTACATACAACAGAGCTTCGTCTCTCCCTCTATTGCCCTATTAAGACACACTCAGCTTTGTCTGTTCACCTACTAATCTCTTAATTACTGGGTAGCGTCATAGAAGTATTCAGGTCAACTAAATGAAAACATTTAAAAGTATTCCATTTTTAATATTTATGAATGATTCCCCTTTGGGATAGGATACATAAAGCATACATCTAAACCAACTGCATATGCGGGCCTGTAGCTCATTCGTTACTTACTGCTTTACTTTAAAACTGACAAAATAAATCTCTATCAAAGAATATGCGGTCAGTGTAGAAGTTTGCAACGACTTTATGATTTAGCATCCTTGGTAGCAAGAAGAAGACTGTAAAATAATAATAAGAACGTTTTGAGAAATGGTGTAAACGATTGTGTGCAAATGATTACAGGACCGGTATTTACACTACTAGGCCTAATTAGTTTCACATATTTGAAACTACTAATGTAGTAGCTACTAATATTAGCATACATATTTTATATTCAAAGTCCCGCATTATTAGTAATATGTCAATTAGAAGTCAGTTTCAGTAGTAGTTGTGAAATTAGAAAGCAGCTATGATGATGGTCATAATGAAAAAGAGATCGCTCCAGTAGTTAGGACATTAATGAGAATGGAAGAACGAAAACCAAAGTTTATTGCAGAAGGAGAGAATGGAAGATGGAAGAGAGAGACCAAGACTAGAATAGAGAGAATATATACTGGCTACTAAAAGGAAACGCCTCGCTCAACGTAGAAGGGAGCTTAAGAAATAGATGAAAAGCCCCAACACTTGCAGGGCCCGCTCTAGCGGTTACGTCGCCCCGGACAAAAAGACAAATTGCCGCCTCTTAAGAATATATATATATTTTTTAAATAAAGGTACATATTTTTTATTTTCAATAAAAATCAAATCATTTTATTTAAATTTTAATAAAAGCATATATTTAGAAAGAGACATGTAACATAACATAATATTGACAATCAAGTAGTACAAAACACTTTTTTTTCTCACTTTCAATTCTGCAAACTTTTTTATTACATCTTTTAAATTTACTTGATCAGCAATTTCATGCTCAATTGCCAAAATGGCCAAACCATTAAGACGACTTTGTGTAGTAGTCGAACGTAAAAAGTTCTTAATTTATTTTAACTTAGAGAAACTCCTTTCGCCACTTGCTACAGTTATTGGTATCGTTAGCAATATTCTTAAAGCAATAGTAAGGTTTGGGGCAAAATTTAACTTTGTAATTAAGCTCAGTACATTGCTTAGGCTTTCTTTTTTGCCCAAAAGCGCAGATACTGCTGAAATTTCCTCTGCTAATTCTACCCCATTTATGTCAACAGAATCACCATCAGTTAAAATACATTCTAAATTCTTACAGTGTTTTAGTAGCATTTCTTTGGACATGGTATTTAAATCGTATATATTATATAAGAATTGAAAATAGTTACTATGATTACTAAGTTGTTCAAATCTAGCATCTAGTGCATTTAGTGCTTGATCGATTGTAAAATAAAAAAAATCTATTTTATATTTTTCTTTTGGATCTTCGATCGGTTCATCTCGTGCTTCGTATGAGAAGTTCCTTTTTATTCTTCTTACGCGGTGTCGTGTTATTGTTGATCCAAAATTAGCCTCCACGTCAATTTCGGTAGCAAGTTCTTTTGCATCAATAATAATTTCATCGAAGGACGAATCCGATCGAAGATTCTTGAAAAATATTTTGCGGTTTTGTAAAAGATCAAGTGCAGAGGCTAGATCAAAATCTTTTGTTTGCATCAACTTGCTTATTGGATTAATGCAATTTAGAATTTTATGCCAAATAACTAATGAACACAAAAACTTAAATTGTTTAATACAATTTAATAAACCCGAGGCCTCGTCTCTTATTAAATTATCAATTTCTTGGTTTTCGTAAATGCTTAGCAAGGCGTCGTATACATCTCCCAAATGGAATCTCAAAGGCTTTAAGGCCTCTATCCTGCTCTCCCATCTAGTGTCACGCAATGGTTTCAAAGTTAAACCTTGAACATGTTTTAAAAGTATTGCCCATCGAAAAGTAGATGCCGAAAAAAATAAATATATTTTTTGGACCATGTTGAAGAAATTAGCGGCTTCCAAGGATGCTTTTGCCATATCATTAACAACAAGATTGAGAGAGTGGCTACTACACGGAACATAGAATGCTCGCGAAAATTATATTGTTTAATTTTAGATTGCACTCCTGCTTTATCGCCTCTCATATTGGACCCGTTGTCGTATCCCTGCCCCCTGATATCCTGCAAATTTAAACCAACTTTTACCAAGATATGTATCACAATCTCAAGAAATTAAATTAATGCTGGGATTTTCCGTTCTCCCCTGAAACGGAAAAACGGTTATTTAATTAAACATACCGCTCTTTTATGATTGTTTTCTTTAGAATCAAGAATTGTAAATATTTTTAGCTTTTAGACATAAACAATATAAACACGCTACGCACTGTAAATTTTTAGCGAACGAAAAAATCGATATTCGAAATTTTCTATTAATTGGGTATTTAACACATCAATATTTTTCTCACACTTACAGCCAAAATGCCGCCCCCAAATTTTGGCGCCCCGGACAAATGTCCGGGTTGCCCGCCCCTAGAGCGGGCCCTGACACTTGATGACAGAAGGGAATGGAAGAAGAATGGACGCCACATCGTTTAGATTGAGCAAAATGTTTGGCGTTAGCAACAACCAATAAAACATCCTAGTTATCAACTGGAAACGTTTTTATCAAATTTTTCACTTCAACACTTTTTTCTATGTCTCAATGTAAAATCATGCGTTGACATAAAACAGTAAGCGGCAGACGTCTCTTCGTGTAAAATAATAAAAACGTTTCAACCGGGTGAGGGCAAATTAGTTTGCACACACACACACACACACACACACACACACACACACACACACACTGGTAGACACGTGTAGAACTGCGTACGTTTTACTTTGTCGACAAGGCTATAAAGCTGTAACGGAGGCAGCAGCCAATTTCTATGTAAATGTGTACTGTTGTGTAACAAGTATAGTTCCAGTTTCGACATAAGCGTACACACATTGTACAAGGAAAATTGACATTTTTGAGTGTAAGAAAGGAACAGATAAAGAAGTACAGTAGTTACATGTCGCTCACCGTTGCAAGGACAGCTCTTTCTGGGCTTAGCACGCTTGTTATTTCGATATGCAAACGGTGCTTTTTGTAATCTGTACGGAAAATTAAGAAATGATAGAGACATGTTTTTTAATTAATTTAGAATGTCTCTTACCTCGTTCAATGAATTGGTTGTTATATTCCAAGACACTATTCTAGTCACCCAACATTTAGTGTAAAGCCTATCGTTTTCTGCTTAAGGAAAATCATATTATAGCCTATGCTCTCTGAATATGAAGACGACAACTAGGGTTCAAACTGAAAATTGTATATCGTTCATAAATAAGTTTCTCATAGGCCTAATCTGGTTTTAAGATATTAATTGACAAAGCTATTGTACTCTGTACTGGTTCGATTGTTCTGTGCTAATAAATGAAGTCTAAACGTACACAATAACAATTATAAACAGTAAGATAGAATTGTTGCAGTAAGTCTGCGATTTCAGCTTCGCGTCCAAATCATTGAAGTTTGGGATGAAAGCAACACAGGCTTCAATTTATTGTTCCTTCTAAAAATTTCTATTTGTAAAATCTTCGGAAGTGGGATACCATAGTGCTCTCCTGTTTTGGATTTCGTCAATGAGCCTTTCTGTATTAATGCATATTTACAAAACAAATTAAATAAAAATCACACCACGACCTTAATACCAGTGATTAGTTGCCACAGCTGGCCTCGCCTGCGCGCTATGCAGGAAGGTTGGTAGCACGGATGCGCAGAAACGGAACTATTACGGCCCATGTATCTAGACAACTAGTCCGACTTTTTATGTATTGCGTTTCCTGAGACACGACGATATGTTTTTGAGTTCGTAGCGATAAATCTATCTTGAGACAGTGCATAAAACGGCTCTCATGTTTCTGTTGTTGTACATGTCGTGCGATTATTTGTCGTAGATTATCGTACGGTATAAGTCGGATGTATAAAAGAGGCCTTAACGGTAATCGTTTCAGCCGTCCTCGAACTGAAAGCACTGATGTTGTTCAACGTAGAGGACGTTAAGTCATTTGATGTTTACAAACTGAAAACAATAAAACAACAACGCTGTTTTTAATATGGAAAAATGGCTAATAATAATTTGCAGGAAGCAATAGAAAAGATTAGTGCATGGACAAAAGGCTGGCGCATTAAACTTAATGAGAATAAATCAGTTCATGTCAACTTTACCAACAGAAGAACTGAACAAATACCAATCGTTTTAAATAATCATACTATTCCGTATGCAAACACAACAAAGTATCTAGGCATGAACCTAGATGCTAAGCTTAGATGGAAAGAACACATTAAAACAATTGGTTGTCTGTAAAGTCGGTTTACGGACGATAGTTTTACGTGATAACGTCATAAAGAAACATTGATGAAAAATTGCATACTTTTATGAATTGAATTGAATTATTATCACTGAATTATCATTATTTTGTATAATACAAAGAAGGAGTTAATTGAAAATTACAATTTTTTCGATAAATTAACATTTATTTACATTCGTTAATTCAAATATTTTTTTACTTAAATTATACAGATTAATTACAAGTAACAATGTGCTATTAACAATTTATTTACAACTTATATACATGTGTTATATTTAAGATCCTCCAATCTGCGTTATTCTGTTAAGGATAGGACGATGATAGGAAAAGTACGAAATCAAGGGGAGTGTTTCAAGTGTAATGTGTCTTGAAAAAGTCAAATCGATGGTTGTTCCTCTCAGCGTTGTTGACTTATTAACATCTGATACGCATTCGAGATTGTACGTATCTTTCATGTATTTGAGGAATGCGTCATCATTTTTCACGTTTGTGTTGAAGTCGCCACAAAGAAGAATTGGTACATCGGCATCAATATCCATGAAGAACGGTGGCACATACTGGCTGTTGTGCACATATGGAACAAGTGCTTGGTACAGCAACATACCAATATTTTGGATACTTGCTCCAGGATGAATATACACTGCGCCAAGTACAAATTTAAACGTTGTATCAGCAGTGAAGCATGTAATTTCGGCCAAGCACACGTCACCTGTGTTTTTGATGACACGACCTCTCTATCGCTTGTTGCGCGCTCTCGCTTGCACGCTCAGGCTCAGACGGAACGTGACACTTTTTCGTGTGTGCAGCCGGTGTTCATCAATTTATAAGACGTTATCACGTCAAAAGTGAGGAACTGAATCTCAAATTTAAAAAAATGTATTGGCTGCTTGGTGCAAACTCCGAGCTTGCAATACATAATAAAATTATACTGTATAAGCAGGTGCTCAAACCAGTTTGGACCTATGGAATCCAGCTGTGGGGATGTGCTAGTGCGAGTAACGTCGAAATCATACAACGATTTCAAAATAAAGTACTGAGAAATATTGTTAATGGCCCTTGGTACATAAGGAATAGTGACCTGCACAGAGACCTGGGTGTGGAAATGGTTGCTGACGAGATTAGGAAATTTGCACAGAAGCATGAAGACCGGCTTCATAACCACGTTAACGTAGAGGCAATTCAGCTGCTTGACCAACATGGGATATTGAGAAGGCTCAAGAGGACCAAACCTTTTGACCTGGTTTAGTGTGGTGTGTGTAAAGCAGACTACAGTGTGAAGTGTTGTGTATGTGTATGTTTTCACCAGTGGGTAAACCCAGTAAATATTTAGTTTTAAGATATTGATAGAGTCAAATTGCTCGTTAATTTATCTAAGATTAGTTGCAATGTAAAACAAAAAGGAAATATCGGTATGGAGAACCATACATGACTTCCATATTCTAAGATTTATATTTAAAATCATTTTCAGCCAAACAGCCAGGCTGTGTCTTACCTGCCTTTTTATTGCTGTATTAAATGAAAAATATTATATTACATTAAAATGAAAAAATTATAATTTTATTGCCTGGCAACAAAATTATTTTATTTTTAACAATTACCATTGTTTCAACAAGTTTAAATAAATTTTCAAGTACTTTACTCTTGTTAAAACGTATAAGGTTGCAGGTAAACTACCCCTTCCCCTTAACTGATCTTCACCAAAATCGAAAGTCATTGAGACCTCTACAATTCAGGGACGTATGCAAAAAATTATTTGATTCTGTTTGAATTTGCGGCTGTTATCGTTTGCCATAGAAAATACGCTTGATAAAAAAACGTTGCAGGTAAACTACCCCTTCCCCTTAACCGATCTTCACCAAAAACAATAGGTCTTGAGTACTCTACAAATCAGGACTGTATGCAAAACATTATTTGATTCTGTTTGAATTTGCGGCTGTTATCGTTTGCCATAGAAAATACCCTTGTTAAAAAAACGTTGCAGGTAAACTACCCCTTTCCCTCAACCGATCTTCACCAAAAACAATAGGTCTTGAGAAATCTACAATTCAGGGCTGTATGCGAAACATTATTTGATTCTGTTTGAATTTGCGGCTATCGTTTGCCAAAAAAAAAAATTTCCCTTGATAAAAAAAACCGTAGCAGGTAAACTACCCCTTCCCCTCAACCGATCTTCACCAAAAACAATAGGTCGCGAGTACTCTACAAACCAGGGCTGTATGCAAAAAATTATTTGATTCTGTTTGAATTTGCGGCAGTTGTCGTTTGCCATAGAAAATACGCATGATAAAAAACGTTGCTGGTAAACTACCCCTTCCCCTCAACCGATCTTCACCAAAAACAATAGGTCTTGAGTACTCTACAAATCAGGGCTGTATGCAGAAAATTATTTGATTCTGTTTGAATTTGCGGCTGTTATCGTTTGCCATAGAAAATACCCTTGTTAAAAAAACGTTGTAGGTAAACTACCCCTTTCCCTTAACCGATCTTCACCAAAAACAAAAGGTATTGAGAACTCTACAATTTAGGGCTGTATGCAAATAATCTTTTCATTCTGTTTGAATTTGCGGCTGTTATCGTTTGCCATAGGAAATACCCTTGTTAAAACATAAAACGTTACAGGTAAACTACCCCTTTCCCTTAACCGATCTTCACCAAAAACAATAGGTCTTGAGAACTCTACAATTCAGGGCTGTATGCGAAACATTATTTGATTCTGTTTGAATTTGCGGCTGTTATCGTTTGCCAAACAAACAAAATTACCCTTGCTAAAAAAAAACCGTTGCAGGTAAACTACCCCTTTCCCTCAACCGATCTTCACCAAAAACAATAGGTCGCGAGAACTCTGCAAAACCGGGCTGTATGCAAAAAATTATTTGATTCTGTTTGAATTTGCGGCAGTTATCGTTTGCCATAGAAAAAAAATCTACAGACAGACAGACACACAGACACACAGACAGACAGACAGACAGACACACAGACACTTTTCGGAAAACGACTTTTTTTCATGTTTTGAGTGTAGTAGAATAAGAATCTGCAATAATCTCGAACACGATTTTTTTTGCCATCACCATACTTCCATTCCTTAAGGAATATGGAAGTAAAAATCGCAATTATAATGTACACTTCTCATCAACTAAGTCCCCGCTCTGTCAGTCTCTGTCTGTCTCTGTCTCTGTCTCTCTCTCTCTCTAATTCTCTTCTGTGTACATATTGTTACGACACTCTTATGGATCGTCGTATTGTACAGTGGAAACAAAAATACAGATACCAATGACGTCACTAATTACCAGCTTAATTACTCACAAATAAAAATTTGACATCAACAACGTACTTTAATTCAAGTTAAATTTGATCACAGTTCAACTATTGGAGTTCCGCATTAATTATAAAACAATAATCACTTTCCATTAATCCGCAACAATCACTTGATCTGCACTCTACAATAACGTCAGGTGTAACTAACTTCTAGCTTGCCGTAGACCCTTACACAAAAGAGCTGTAGAATTATTTTCCATTCTTTTAGCGGCGTGCCGGTACATAAGAACAGGCTCGAAGCTACTTGAGTGCACAGAGACACTGCACCTAGCCGAGAAACGTGTACAACGTTTACGTAACTACACCTGCCGAGAGCGTTACGTAATTGGCATTGTTATTTATTTGGTTAATGTTTAGGTGAAACTCTGCTCAAGCCAGAAGGATAAGGATTTTTTTCAGAGCGGATGTTTATTTGAATCTCTACATCGTCGGATCGAACTGATACATTTTAGTGAAACAAAGAAACAAAAATCAAGTTGTTTTATTGGCAATTTAAACTGCCATTGTTGGCTCGTTTCACGAATGTCTGTTAATTTTCTTCCTAACTGACCGTTTGTTAACTAGCAATTGAATTTCTAACCGCCATTATCTTAATAGGCCTAGCTGTTTCATAAACGTCGTTTAGACTTGGTTAGTGATTATCAAACTCTCGTTAATGATACTAGCTAAGTGTGGATTAAGTTAAGTGATAAGTGTGGATTTTGCTTCACACAAGCTGGAAAATTAAATAACTTTTAAACTATCTGTAGGATGGCGATTCTGTTTCTTGATTTTCTACTTCACAAGCGTATTTGTGTACTTCTATACTTCATAGTACTCTTTTATTTCATTCCTGCTGTTGAATATATTCCCGTGTAATCTCAATTCTTCGGATAATTTTGAGAGTAATTTTTAAAAGCCTATTAGCGTTGTAATAAATTTAGTGTCACTAAAATGATCAAAATTGGTAGACCTATTTCTATTACCGGTGAAATTTGTTTTTCGTCTATGTTTGGATAATATTTAATACCAACATTGTTTTAGAGTACAAATTTTGTCTCCAAACCTTTTTTGTTTGTCACAATAGCTTGTACTGTAGGTAGGGCCTATACGTATTCGTAAGAGTTGAAAGTAAAATAAATTATTTAACGAAAGAAAAGAAAACATATAAAGCCAATATATTTTCTTCTGATCATAGAAACTAAACAAATATGTGCATGTATATTTTATTTACGTTTCACGAACGACCGCTCACGGAAAAAACCTTAGCCCTACATAAGTGACACTAAACGTAATTTTAAGGTTAACTCTTGTAGTTTTAATGGTCTGTTACCTAACTGGTCTAATGTCTCCGCTAAGTTAATCGACGATTTTAACGACCGATATCTTTAACTGAGCTTTGTGAAACGGATTATCTCCCTTTTAATCCGTAACGGGCGATTTACAGGCTGTCAAATTCTTAACGGAGTTTCGTAAAACGGGTCATGAAATGACTAAAACTTCATAACCTACTATGCAGCCCTCTTCGCAGACAATTTGCTCGTCTTGGCTTTATTTACGATCTTATGAAGGACACACACACACACACACACACACATACACAACCTAATTTCTATCAGCTGTCACATCTACACTGTTTGCGTACAACACTGAATTAAGTGGTGTAAAACTTGAGTTGTGGTTTTAAGATTCGAAATAACGACACTTAATTTTGGACAGGGTTTAATTTTAATATTAAATTGGACATAATTAATTTGTTTCTACTATATAATTTCATTTTAATAGAATAATTTGAGAATGAGAATCGGACATTTATCTCGAAATCGAAAGGTTTGCATTCGGATCACGTTTTCTGTAAGTGTTCTTAGTGCCAATCAGATTCTCCCGTTAGTAAGCTGATACCAAAGTATTCACTTTAGTCAGTTGGTAAGTTATTAGCGATATTGCTACAGGTAGTCTAAAATACAGCATCAACTGGAACTTATCACCGACTTATCGTGATGTCGTCATTCTCCGTCTGTGTAAGAGTATATTTAAGTGACGTACAAAAACATAGCAACAACGCAACTACAGGGGCGGAGCTTAAAAACAATTTATGACTGGTAACAGTTGCTTCGATTGCCGATGTTAACCAATTTATCAAATACTTATAAACATTGTAAAGTATTTTAAAGTATAAATATTATAAGTAAAATTATTACATATTACAAATATTTTAGGTACGTTGAGATACAAAATAGTCTACAGTTCTATAAAGTTATGGCAGTCTCTGGCTTGGCTTGATTGTATCAACGGCAAACTTGGCTGTAATGTTTGTAAAGAAGTTGCTCAACTTGGCACATTTAAAAAAGAGCGCATGAGCATATCAAAAGAATGGCGTTTGTTCCTAATTAGGTTTAATGGATCAAGTAAGACCTTTCAACTTACATCGTTGAGAAAAAAATATTTGAACATAAAAACTCTTTTGGTCACACCACAGCTGAAAGAACTGCTGCTGAAGCCAAAAAAGAGTCAATAGACAAGGTTTTTGATGAAATGAATGCAGCCCACTTAGTGACAACAAAAATTGTCTTTAGAACTGCTTACTTCATTGCGAAAAACAATAGGCCTTGCACTGACCATTTTGATCTGTTGCAGATGCAAAAATTGAATGGCTTGGATATAGGTGTGGGACTACACTGTAAAAGAATTGCAATGGAAATAATTTGTCACGTTTCTGACGAAATGAAGAAAAGAGTCGTGAAACAAATTTGAGGTGTATCAGGCAAAATTTCAGTCCTGACAGACGAATCGACCACTCTCGGCAGCAAGTCTACTCTGATAGTATATTTGAAGTGTGAAGTTTGCAAAGAGGACTCTCCACATTTCTTATTCTTAGATCTCCTAGAACTATCCGACCAAACGTCTAAGACCGTAGCAGAAAATCTCCTTGATTGCTTAAGCAAATACGGTTTTGAAGATAACTACTTAAAAGAAAACTTTGTTGCATTTGCAAGTGACGGTGCAAGTGTTATGCTGGGGAAAAAAATCAGGAGTCGCAGAAAGATTGCTTGAAACATATCTAAGCCTTATTATTTGGCACTGCATGAACCACAGACTTGAGTTAGCTCTGAGTGATGCAATAAACGAAGTGGGAGTTGTAAACCATTTCCAAATTTTTATGGACAAAGTATACTCCGTTTATAGCAGGTCTCCAGAGAATCAAAGGGAGTTAGCAGAATGTGCTAGTGCCACGTTGGGTAGCAAGTTCATTTAGAGCCGTGTCAGCTACTTGGTATGGATACGGTGCCTTAAACGGACACTTTGACTTTGCTAAAGCCGATAAGAGCAGAAATTTGACAGAGCGAGCCATGTACTGTGGACTATCAAAACGATGTTCATCACCTCAGTTTTTGCTAGATTTGGCTATAATGTATGATATTTTGGCTGAGCTGTCGATGCTGTCAGAATCCTTACAAAACCAAGAAACAACAGTAATCTATGCTGATAAACTTATACGACGAAGTGTCCGGTTTTTTTAGGCTATGAAGGAAAATCCCGGTACTAAGACTTTCGAAGCAAAAATTTGCATCAGGGAAGGAACATTTAATGGCGTTCCACTCATAGGAAATCACACAATTCCAACCGTCAATCATCAGCAGTTAATAACAAGTGTCATAAATAACTTAAAAAGAAGAATGTTTACTACAGTTTCTAGCCACGAACCCCATCGGTCAAGTGCGCCATCACATCATCATGAAGCTTACGAATCACTTTTAGATGAATTAAAAGTGCTGGAACCAGATACGTGGCCTACTGAAAAACCTGCAGGCTTTGGCGAACCAGAGATTGAGAAGTTGTGCAGAAGGTTTAAGTTAAACATACCCAAAATCAAAAACAGCTACAGGGATTTTGTCGAAAACCATACAACAATACCAAAACATTTAACACCTTTGCTTAACTGTACAAAACTGATCCCTTGCAGTTCAGCTGATTGCGAAAGAGGATTCAGTTTAATGAATCTCATCATTACACCCACCCGTACGAGACTGACAGTGCCACATGTGTCAAGTTTGATGTTTGTTAAACTACACGGCCCAAACTTGAGTGACTGGGATCCAGAGCCATATGTAAAAACATGGCTTCGAAAACACCGGACTGCAGACGACACCCGAACGAAACAAGCAAAACCAACCACTCTGGAAGAATCCAATCCATTTGCTAAATATTTGTGATTAAGGTAAGTTAAATTATGTTGTTCAAATGTTCAAGTAATAAATATGTTTTGTGAATATTACTAGTTTTTAGTTAGATTCCAACCATCACTTTACTTTCAGTGATATGTTATCCGTTTACAACACTGTGGGGTGTTATGCTATTACGCTACTGAATTAATTAATCTGTGATTAAGTAATTATTGAATATATTAATTTGCATAATGAGCTCGTGTAATCAATAAATAACACGTTAATTACTTTACGTTAGCATAACTATTGCATGGAGACTCTAGTTGTTGCATTAATAAATAAAATAAAATAAACTACCATAAATCACTCAAATGCCATTACTTTCTCGTTCTGAGGTAATTTGACAATGATGAACGCATATTGATAAAATAAACACTTATTTATTAAAATTATATCATTCATTAAATTCAATATATAAAATATGGATGATTCCCTGTAAATACATACATTCATAAACTCATGAAAAGAACATAAAAGAACACATGTTTATACATCAAATTACAAGGTAAATCCAATACGTTGTTTGCTGAAAAACATACACATACATATATATAATGTAATCGATCTATAGAAACACAAATATTCAAACAATAAATCCTATACTAATGCGTTCATCGTATGCCTCAGATGGATGGCGTTAAATTATGTTTATCATGTTTAATTTAAATGCTCAAGGGGTGTTTCTTGAAAAAGAGACAGGACAGTAGAGCTCCTTATAATAAGAATAGCATAAAGATTACTTGTTTAGATGAATTATCCGATATTTCCATCGGCGTAACTCCTCTCTGCTGGACCATGTGTGGGAAACTGTGCTGTCACTGACACTTAACACACGCGAAACAGATTCACTCGCGCTGTGTGTTCGTATTGTGTTGATTCTGCTGTTATTGTTCGAGTCATGAAATTATGTGTCGTGAAGATAAGTTCATCGTTAACTATGGTGTATATATATATATCTGTCTATTGTTCAACGTTTGATATGTTCATTACTGTTAGTGTTTTGATGCCGCGGTGTAATTGTTCCACATGATATTGTATCGCACCGCAACACTGTATAATGTTATTATTTCGCCGTCCGGTATTACATCAACGATAGTTCTACGCGTCGATTATTGACGTAAGCGTGACTGGTTAGTTCAATTCTGAATTAGAGTATAATAAAGAATTCTACAATTGTTAAGCACTGGCATATATGTCGCATGTTTTAGACACTGAAAGTACACTATTACCGGATACGCGCCAATATCGAAATGTCTAAGTCTCTTAGTTATATGACGCGTGGCAAAATTTCAAAGTCCCACTGCCGTCCGTATGTTAATCGAACTTTGACGACCGACTGTTGAAAATTATAAAGACTGTTCTACTGACCGACTGACTGCTCAAAGTATATGAGTAAAATTTTATGAAAGACTGTCCAAAGTATATGGTTGAAAAATTATGAGAGACTGTCCTCCCGCGTGCTCTGCAAGCAGTTTTTATCAAACATCGTGTACCACAATGCACCCTTCTGGAAAACACGCCTCAAGTTGAACATGATAGGACGGAAGATCTCCTACCCTTAAGCCAGAGTGTCGTTCTTCACTTCTCATTCGACGTTCCCGTTGCTATGCTGGCGACGGTCCTCTCCACCAGTTCTCTGGGTAGATGCTGGGTTGTGATTGGATATCCTGTCTCCCCACGGGTTCGCGTCGAAAGCCTCCGTACACTTTTCCTAGAACAGGAGCAATTTCATGCTCGTCTATCATGCTATTGTCTAAGCGTACTCCGGGTCTCGCTGCAGTTCTCACGAAAACAATGTGTCGTCTCTTGTTATTGTTCGCTGTGTTTGACCCTTTTTTCCTGAACGCTATCCTGGCGCAGCGTGACGTCGTTTCCAAAACGGCACACCTACCGCCTGTCGTAAATATCCGTTGTCGACAGTAAGTCGTTCCCCTGCTGTTTACAAGTTCGATTCTATTATTTTAGGTATCGATGTCCGTCCTCGTATAGGGTATATACTATTGTGTGACTTACACCCTTTTATTCTTTACTGGTACTCTACAAATTACCCGGCAGTGTGTCCGCCACGGTTTCTCCTCTAAATTGGTACTTGACACAGTTTCCATTATCTTACATTTGCAGGCTGTAAATCTCGTGTTTTAGACGAGTCTGTCACGGCCAACCTTGTCCCTATTGTACGACTATGTGAAACGTACTTGCATTGTCTGAAGTAAACGTTCACTTGACACTTCTACACACATTTCTTTATTTATTGCTCGTGGGCTGAGTAGGTGTGTCATGCTGAATGTAACGTCCTTTCAGTCATACTAAAATTTTTAAATTTTTGGTTGTTACATAGGTCCCCAAATCGGATTTGATGTTGGATTAGCGGAAGACACTCTAATCCGATTTCTGCGCTCTGTGTTTGTTGTGGGAGTCCCCTCTGATAAAGTCGCGGTCAATGACCTACTTTCCTCTGCTTGGGGTATATGGGTATATATTCCCTATATTTGGTCGTAAACTACCTCTGGGAATTTATTGCCGCGCATCTGAGGAAAGATGAACGCATTTTTTACATATTTGCATATCTAATTAGATATGGGATTATGTACAATAATAATAGCTGTGGATGGCTGTGCCGTCCGCTTATAATCTAACACATGAAATAATGATTTTCGACATGAATTACAATTATTCATGTATCGTTTAAATATCATTATGATAGCTAATGTGCTTAGTCTATCTTGACCATTTAAAATACAATTTACGACCTGTAAATACACATTGATACATTCACTAATTATTATTGAGTATCACTCACAATATGTGTTACTATCATCTATACTAATTATATTGATTAGAAACTTATATACATTATTCAGGAACAATTAACAATTCACTTGAGATCATTATGATTATAAATAACTTTGTTTTATATCACTCAGATTTGATTAATTAATCTAATATCATCGGGTGTCTATAAAACTCGTTATAACGTCTTTTCGCAATTTATTGCTGCACATTCAATTGAACTTTTCACATCATAATTGTCTTTTCTATTTAAATTTCCACTAACACTGGCTATACACATGTAATTAATGTCGTTAGGTTGCCACATTGTGACTTAAGAACTCCTTGTACAAAATATTTACATTATACACTAATAAGATATACATCATACTGGTTAGCTAGTTGGACCGGTTTTCGCGGGACATTCACCTTATGTGTTGATCCGCCTCCGAATCCACTAGTCTAACTGATTGTCGATGCACTTTCGTTTTCCTTTGAGACTTGTGATTTCGTCTCAAAGTATCTCTTCAGCGATCGTACGTTAAAAATACCTCTCAGTTTTCCATTGCTATCGCACTCAGTGAGCTCGTATGTCGCGTTACCAAGGACGCGATTAACCTTGTATGGTCCGGTGTATAACTCGAAAAACTTGTCAATCCTCTTCATTGCGGCGTCGGATTGGTGGTAGCTCCTCAACAGCACCTTATCGCCGGTAGCAAATTTAGTAATATTCTTACCATCATTGATACGTTTAGCATATTTCTCTCTTTTGTCTTTTATTTTTACAAACACATTAATATTGGGATTGTGTTCATTGTTGATGACATCTTTGTCCAGCCACTTCTCCCATGCGCGGGTCGGCTTCTTTCCTAAGTGTGCCTCGTGGGGTGTTATTTCTATTGTTTCGTGGTACGTTTCATTGATACATGTTTCAATTACTCCGACGTATCTTGACCATTTGCTATGTTGGTCGTGTACCAGGATCCTGAATAGATTTCCCAATTGGCGGTTAATCCTTTCCGCTAAGTTCGCTCGAGGATTCCTTATCGCGGTATATCTTGGTTGTATTCCCAGCTCCTTGAGACCTTTAACCCATCTTTCGGCGGTAAATTGCGTGCCGTTGTCGGTTAAAATGACTATCGGTCGTCCATACTTCGTACAGTAATCGTTGATCCGTCGTAGTGTCGTGGTGGTTGTCGCTCTTCTTAGTGTAAATAGTTTGACAAACTTTGTGAAGTTGTCCACCATGACAAGTAAGTATTTGACACCTCCTGTACCTGTTGGTAAGGGTCCATAGTAATCAACACTTACTATGTCACCTTTGGCTGATGGTATCATGGCCTTTGTTCCGCCAAAGAGCATCCTGTTGTTCGTATCCTTGTACCGTTGGCAAGAGTCACAAGTTTGGGTATATACTTTCACTTTCTTGATCAAGCTGTCGATCGTGAAGTGCTCTTGTAACATTTTTATACACCTTTTTGGGCCTAGGTGTCCGTACATTTGGTGTATCTCTGCAATTAGATCCTTCGACACGCTGTCAGGAATGTATAGTTTCCATTCGCCACGTCGTCGTCGGTACAACTTATCATTAACAATTTTATAAAATTTACTTAATTTACTATCTATAACGTTATTCTTAATCTTATCTATGAGCGTTCCAAGTTTGGCATCTTCATTTTGGTATTTGCCGATACCTCTAATTATTTTGCCTAATTGTTGACTCATTTTAATAACTAGGTGATTAATCAAATATTCGTGCGTCTCCTCGTTTGTCTCGTGTTGTTCCGTGTCAGCCGGGTATCTACTCAGTATGTCCGCAACGACGTTATCCTTTCCTTTGCAGTGGATAATGTCGAAATTGTACTCCTGTATGGCGAGAATCCATCTTGTAATTCTGGAATTATTTAAGTGACACTTGTGCATAAATGTTAATGCTTTATTGTCGGTGATTATCGTGAGTGGTTGGCCAAGTATGTACATACGAAACTTATCCAGACATCTAACAATACTCAGGAGCTCTTTCTCCGTCGTGAAGTAATTGCGTTCTGCTCCCTTAAATGTCTTGCTTGTAAAAGCGATGACGCCGATTTCTCCATCTTCATCAATCTGGTAAAGCTGGCCACCATACGCAAAGTTACTAGCGTCACACTGAATATAGTATCTTTGGTTCGGCCGTGGGAACCGTAGAGTTACTGTGTCGATAAATAAATTCTTGACTCTCTGGAAACACTCGTCCACTTCCTTTGTCCATGAAAACTTTCGTCCACCTTTCAGCAGTTCATGTAAAGGTTGCGTTGTTTCTGCGTATTTACTCGAGAATCTGTTATAAAAATTGGTAAGACCAAGAAAACCTTTGAGTTGTTTTGTATTCTTCGGTGCTGGGAAATCCATAATCGCCTTTACCTTGTCATCGTTTGCTTGTATCCCTTTTGTTGTAAGGCGATAACCAAGGAAGGAGATTTCTCGTCTGAAGAATTGTGACTTGGTGAGGTTGACAGTTATATTTGCTTTATTGAGGTTGTTTAGCAACGCTTCTAAATGATTTAAATGTGTTTGTATATTATTAGAGTAACACAAGCAGTCGTCCACGTAGATGATCGTGTTCTTCTTGACCTCCTCTTCGAGGGCCACATCCAATCCACGTGTCAACGCTGCAGAGCTGGTGCTGAGTCCAAATGGCGTCACTGTGAATCGGTAGCACTTCCCTTCATGCATAAACGCAGTGAAATCCCTACACTCTCGTTTTAATGGGACTTGCCAGAAGCTACTGGATAAATCGACTGTCGACAAGTACTGCATATCACCACATCTAGCCAATATCTCATTTACCGGGGACACTCCTTCGTAATCGGGCACGGTCACGCTGTTCACTTTTCTTGCATCAAGGCATAGGCGAACCCTCCCATCCTTCTTGATAACTGTCACGATTGGGTTGACGTACGGGCTGGCGCAACGTTCGATTACTCCATATCGTAACATCCGGTTAATCTCCTCGTTCACCTTGTCTCTGTAGGCAAGCGGCACAGGCCACCCTCGTTGAAAGTAAGGTGTCCTGTCCGTAACGTGAAACTCGTGCGTGTAACCCTCTATTCTTCCCGGGCACTCCCTAAAAACATTCCGGTTCCTTACCAAAATCTCCTTCAGGCGTTGCAGTATTCCTTCATCCACGCAGTCTATGCTCTCAATCTTCTCATCGATGCATCGCAGTACTTCCTCTTCTTCTTCACTGTTTATCACGTCAATATTCATGATTGGTATAATGTGCTCCTCATCACCAGTATCGTTTTTTAAACTAACTACTTTGTTTCCGATGTCGATGCGACACCCAACTTCTTGTAAAAAATTAATTCCTAGTATACATGGTTTCACTAATTCTGGTATTACCAAAAACACACATTCATATTGGATACTATCAATCTCAATGTCACACAATATTTGTCTCTTAACTAATTTGGATTTACTTCCTACAGCACTTATTATAAATGTATTCGTTACGGGTAGTGTCTCATATGGTTCGATACTCTTCTTATGGTTATTAAACCAAGTTTCCGATAACCCGTTAACAATACAACCAGTATCAAGTAAGGCTTGGACAGTTACATCATTATTAAATTTAATAGTAATCTCGGGACATTTCAATATTTGTTTATTTACAATCTCGTCGTCCTATTTTAGTAGGTCCTTTCGTAAATCAGGTAACAATATATTTACACTCTCAGTCGGAAAGAAGTCGCTTAGAAATTCTATCTTCTCCCCTCGTTCGACGTATTTTTTTTTTTTTTTGTTATTGTTGTCGCTGTTACCGTCCGCCCTTGGGGTAGTGTCAACGACCGTGCTACTGGGTCCTGGCTCAGCTGGTGTAAACTGTACTGTATTGACGTAGTGTTTGTTGTCATACCGACCCCTTGTTGGCTGTCGGTCACTTTCATTTTTATTGTATTGCGTTTCCCTTTCTCTCGGATTGTTCCTCCCTTCGTTGTAAGGTCTATAATGTGGTCTGCGAGTGTTATCTCCGCTCGACTGTATACTTGTGAATTCCGTAATCAGCGCTTCGAAATTTGGTATACTCGTGATACCACGTGTGACCACGGCGAGCTGCAAGTCCTTACCAAAGTGGCGAGCTAGTTTTCGTATCAGCTGAGTGTCGGTTAATGCTGGTGACAGTTGCCGACTTTCCAGTAAAATCCGTTCTACATACTGGACAGCTGTGATTGGTCCATTCCACTCATATCTGCCGTACTCCAGATTGTCGCGTATATTGTCCTGGCGTTCTTGACCCCAGTACTTCAAGGTGAAAGCTTCTTTAAATTCTTCGTACGTGGAGATTTGATTCCTTATGACGCGCCACCATATTCCAGCGTCCATCTCCAAGTGTCTTCCGATCCATTTAATGTCACCGTTGCTGTAGTACTGTTCCTGGATCTCTGACAATTCCTTCAGGAACTCCATTGGGAACCTGTCAGTGCCGTTATACTTTAACTCTGTATGTGTGTGTCCGTTAATTCTACTGATTATTCCAGACTCACCTTCAATTAGCTGACGCTGTAGTCGTTCTATCTGGGATTTTAATTCGTTAATACGGGTGGTTTTCTCTCTGGTGCTCTCGTCCAGTTTTTGTTCCGCCGACTTCTGTCTCCCATCTACCTCATTGATTTTCTGTTGCATTGTGTTGTTTACGTCTCCCTGTTCCTGTTGTAATTGTCTTACTGTTTGGAATAGTTCGACTCTCAATTCCTCTTGTTTCTTGTGATTTTCTTTTGCGTGTGTTTCCACTCTGTTGTGGATCTTTTTGATGCTCGTTTGAGTATTTTGGGCAACACTCTTTAGTTCCTGTCGGTCTAATTCTCTTGTCTCTCTCACCTCTTCGAATTTCTTATCGGTGTCCTCCTTTAACTCTTTTATGATCTCGTTCTGCTGCTTCTGAACCTCGTCTATCTTCTTATCACAATTATTTATATATTCACGCACTTCCGCGCGTATTTGTGTAAAATTTTCATTCTGCTTCTCGAACTTTTCATTGATTTCTTCTTTTTGCTTCTCAAACTTCTCTTCTAATTTCTCGAATTTTTTATTAAAATTTTCATTAATCTCTTCCTTTTGCTTTTCGAATTTTTCATTAACATCTCTTCTAATCTCTATAAAATTTTCATTAATCTCTTCCTTTTGCTTTTCGAATTTCTTACTCATAAAGTCCATTAATGCGCGCAACGTCACCTCTTCCTGCGGTTGTTGTTGGGACTCCTGTCCCCGCGCTCTGGCGTCTGACGTCTCCTCGGTCATTTGTGAATGAGTTGGTGATTCCTCTCGTTCGACACCAGGTACTCCCTGTTGGTTATTAATGTCAAAATTCATGGAATCTGTGCTACTGGTCGTCATTTTTGCAGCTTTACTACGCGTTAACATTCAGTCCCAGTCCAACTAGCTTCACACTAATAATATTTGTTCTTACAACTACTAACATGAAATATTAATATATACGCTTATCCTATCTCTACTGCCTGCTCTTTGCCGTGCGGTGGGCGCCAAATACAACACTGTGGGGTGTTATGCTATTACGCTACTGAATTAATTAATCTGTGATTAAGTAATTATTGAATATATTAATTTGCATAATGAGCTCGTGTAATCAATAAATAACACGTTAATTACTTTACGTTAGCATAACTATTGCATGGAGACTCTAGTTGTTGCATTAATAAATAAAATAAAATAAACTACCATAAATCACTCAAATGCCATTACTTTCTCGTTCTGAGGTAATTTGACAATGATGAACGCATATTGATAAAATAAACACTTATTTATTAACATTATATCATTCATTAAATTCAATATATAAAATATGGATGATTCCCTGTAAATACATACATTCATAAACTCATGAAAAGAACATAAAAGAACACATGTTTATACATCAAATTACAAGGTAAATCCAATACGTTGTTTGCTGAAAAACATACACATACATATATATAATGTAATCGATCTATAGAAACACAAATATTCAAACAATAAATCCTATACTAATGCGTTCATCGTATGCCTCAGATGGATGGCGTTAAATTATGTTTATCATGTTTAATTTAAATGCTCAAGGGGTGTTTCTTGAAAAAGAGACAGGACAGTAGAGCTCCTTATAATAAGAATAGCATAAAGATTACTTGTTTAGATGAATTATCCGATATTTCCATCGGCGTAACTCCTCTCTGCTGGACCATGTGTGGGAAACTGTGCTGTCACTGACACTTAACACACGCGAAACAGATTCACTCGCGCTGTGTGTTCGTATTGTGTTGATTCTGCTGTTATTGTTCGAGTCATGAAATTATGTGTCGTGAAGATAAGTTCATCGTTAACTATGGTGTATATATATATGTCTGTCTATTGTTCAACGTTTGATATGTTCATTACTGTTAGTGTTTTGATGCCGCGGTGTAATTGTTCCACATGATATTGTATCGCACCGCAACACTGTATAATGTTATTATTTCGCCGTCCGGTATTACATCAACGATAGTTCTACGCGTCGATTATTGACGTAAGCGTGACTGGTTAGTTCAATTCTGAATTAGAGTATAATAAAGAATTCTACAATTGTTAAGCACTGGCATATATGTCGCATGTTTTAGACACTGAAAGTACACTATTACCGGATACGCGCCAATATCGAAATGTCTAAGTCTCTTAGTTATATGACGCGTGGCAAAATTTCGAAGTCCCACTGCCGTCCGTATGTTAATCGAACTTTGACGACCGACTGTTGAAAATTATAAAGACTGTTCTACTGACCGACTGACTGCTCAAAGTATATGAGTAAAATTTTATGAAAGACTGTCCAAAGTATATGGTTGAAAAATTATGAGAGACTGTCCTCCCGCGTGCTCTGCAAGCAGTTTTTATCAAACATCGTGTACCACAATGCACCCTTCTGGAAAACACGCCTCAAGTTGAACATGATAGGACGGAAGATCTCCTACCCTTAAGCCAGAGTGTCGTTCTTCACTTCTCATTCGACGTTCCCGTTGCTATGCTGGCGACGGTCCTCTCCACCAGTTCTCTGGGTAGATGCTGGGTTGTGATTGGATATCCTGTCTCCCCACGGGTTCGCGTCGAAAGCCTCCGTACACTTTTCCTAGAACAGGAGCAATTTCATGCTCGTCTATCATGCTATTGTCTAAGCGTACTCCGGGTCTCGCTGCAGTTCTCACGAAAACAATGTGTCGTCTCTTGTTATTGTTCGCTGTGTTTGACCCTTTTTTCCTGAACGCTATCCTGGCGCAGCGTGACGTCGTTTCCAAAACGGCACACCTACCGCCTGTAGTAAATATCCGTTGTCGCCAGTAAGTCGTTCCCCTGCTGTTTACAAGTTCGATTCTATTATTTTAGGTATCGATGTCCGTCCTCGTATAGGGTATATACTATTGTGTGACTTACACCCTTTTATTCTTTACTGGTACTCTACAAATTACCCGGCAGTGTCCGCCACGGTTTCTCCTCTAAATTGGTACTTGACACAGTTTCCATTATCTTACATTTGCAGGCTGTAAATCTCGTGTTTTAGACGAGTCTGTCACGGCCAACCTTGTCCCTATTGTACGACTATGTGAAACGTACTTGCATTGTCTGAAGTAAACGTTCACTTGACACTTCTACACACATTTCTTTATTTATTGCTCGTGGGCTGAGTAGGTGTGTCATGCTGAATGTAACGTCCTTTCAGTCATACTAAAATTTTTAAATTTTTGGTTGTTACACGTTATGGAGTGACTATGTAGCCGACATTGGCTGTGGACCATAGTCTTGCCGTCTGCTAAAAAAAAAAAAAGGTTCCTTCCGGTACTGGAAAATTTACGAGTGCACCCCTGGTCTCTATGGGTGTGAATTAAGGACAACAACCAAGAAACAAGATCGTAAAATACAGGCTTCGAAAATAGCATTCTTAAGTGGGGTTAAAAGGTGTTCCAAACTTCACCGTGTAAGGAATGAGGCTATAAGAGAAGAGTTACAAGTTTTTAACTTGTATGAAAAGTTAAAAGATTACAAACAACGGTGAAAACAACACTTAGAAAGAATGTCAGATTCCAGACTGGCCAGACATGTCTGGACATACAAACTTATAGAACATAGGTGTGTGAGTAGACCCAGGAAGAGATGGCTGGAGTATTTTTGAAGGCGGGACAGGCAGCCTATGCCGTGTTGTGAAGATGACGACGATGACTTATAAATAATTAATAGAGTTTAATTATTTTAAAATTTCTTAACATAATTTTATCAACTACAACATTTGTATTTATTACGTATATTGTTAGCATGTCATATGATCTACAAGAGAGAAATGTTTTTTTACTTAAGTAGTCTTTCTTACAGCTCGTTGTAGCTCGCCTTGGTACTAGCAATTTTTGCGCGCTTTCTCCTTCAGCTGGGAGCACTCATAATTGTTTTGTACCTTTCACTTACCAACATTTTTCTCCCTTTTTGATTTTTCTTTCCCTTTTAGTCGGGTATTAGACGATAAGATAGTGAAAAGAAATTGAGGTGTAAGATTACCTTACGTATACAAATTACATTTTCTGACATTTGGATTTCCATGAGAATTTGCAATGAAACAGTTTTTGCTGACTGAAGACACCTTCTATTTTTGTTTTACTTTTTTGATAAATTTTTATATCCTGTTATTTAATTTCAGGCTATACAACAGTTTCTTTGTTCTGAATTGTCTCATTGCCTTCCAGTAACGAGTATCTATTAAAAGGAATTTAAAAACTCTACATTAAGATTACAAAGTTTAAACAGGCTGAAATAGGTGTACCTGAATCCATTATTGTTGATATATTATCAGACATCTCTCTCCTCGTATAGAAATATGGTATGCTATTTGTAAAAACAATTTACAGTTTTTACTACGTAGTTTGAGCAATTTCTTCTTTCTATAACGTACCAAAATGTTTATTTGTACTGCCGAAGACTTCCTGAGATAATATCTATTGTGTTCTGCTTCCCATGCCAGGCCTTCGCATACCATTTCTCTATGCCTCCCTCTTCTGCTCTAGCTTTTCAGTGTCCACTCCAGCTTTGTACTGTGTATAACAGCTATATTCTTTTCTATTATTATTTGCCTCCTGTGCCTTGTGCCTTCTCTCCTCGTCATGCTACTCATCATTACTACAAGCGTCTTCTTCAAAAGACGGCCTTGTGTCACTAAGCGCCCCATCCAATTCATCTTGGTTACTCTTACACGCTTAAGTGTCTGTCTTTCTTCGGAAACCGTTTGACGCACTTCTCCGTTCCATAACTTACCCTCCCACCTCACCATATCCACATCTTCATCAGCTCCAACTTTCTTACGTCCTCTCTCCTCATTCCACCACAACTACGAGATAGTGTGTCTCAGTGTAACTGCCTCATAATAACTGTAGTACACTAAATTTAATACAAAAACAAATCTCTTTTCCTGTTTGTCTCTTCTTCATTTTCTTTAATTTTTCGTACTGCAATTTCACTCATCTGTCCGTCTTTTAACGTTTCTCACAAATTAAACTTGTTTACAACAATTATGTTGAACCAGCCTCCATATTTATGTGTTTACCTGAGCGAGAAAGGCTTATGTGGGTATTTTAGGTTGAAAGCGGATTTCCAGATACGTAAGGCAAAGTGAGAGAAATCTGCTCAAATGTGCCTTTGTGTGTCCTTGGTTGTTAAATGTAGCGATAACATCTGACGACGAGAGTAAGGGTAGCCTTGTGTTTACACAGGCAACGCAAATAAGGGGAAGATATTACATTCAACTGTTTTCCTTAGACAAGCAAAACTCAGTTGAGCGAAACATATAGTGATTGCATTTCTTATCACTAAAACTATTTTGCTAGTAAAAAATATAAGAACTTGTAACCCATCAGCATCACATTTGATTTTTTTTTACATTGCTATAAAATTCTCTCATACGTCGATAAAGAAGTTTCACTTCAAATAAAATTTCTCTCATACGTCGATAAAGAAGTTTCACTTCAAAAAAAAAAAAAATTTCGATGTTCATAGAAGTCACTGATAAGAAGTATGAGCATTTTTCCAAGTACTAGAAAGTCTTTATTTATCAGAAGTTAATGCTTCCCTTTAAATAACCTGTGTCTTGAAGTCAGACTGAGACAAGAAACAGAGTGTCGTGCAGGCTTTCAGACAGCTGAAAGACGAAAAAGAGCTTCAGGTTTCGCAAATCTGAACACAGCGATCCAGTTTGGTACTTCTTGCCCATTTTTATTCATACCTAAAATCAATTTTATTCAGAAGATTGATCACTGATCAGGATGTATTTTGGACCAATGAATGCCTGAACAAATATTGTCACATGTTTAGTGAACGAACACGGAGCGAAGGGTAATATTAGCAGAATGGAAGTGCGAAATGAAGTCGACCTGCCCAGGTCGCGCAGTCACTTGTATCATTGAATCGATCGATCGATCAATCATCGACTTCTCAGTTACCCTGATTGTTTAATATAAGCCTACAACAAGTGTTCAGTGTTTTCCTACACCAGTTGTTTTTTTATCAGTTTATACATAACTTAGGCTACATACTTGTACGCGTTCAAGCCAAAGAAGGGGTTTACTAGATTGTACTTAAGATTCCAACAAAACTAGCAGAGAATAATAACCATGTTCGTATGGATAGCAATGTAGTTCTTATGTGTGTCGTTCAGCTATAATGAAATGCGAGTATTATTAAACCGAATATAAAACTCAATTTTGCCGAGAATGTAGATGATTTTTTTCTAGATCGTATAATACAGTGCTCTAGTTAGAATTTTCTTGTGCAGTATCATCTCCTTCTATACTACTCTCAATTGTTCGAAAGTCGATAAAAAAAACTGTGTAGTTAAAATGTGAGGAGAAACGTTTGTTGAGTTCCCAAATGGACTGACGGAAAGATTGATAAGTAAATAAGACACTGTGTACAGAAAGTACACTGTTCGACCTTCAACCGTGGACGACGATACTTCAGTCTACATACTAGAGAAGTTGATATTCATTCATTTATAAACACTTTAAAACCTTAAACATTTAAAAAGGAACAATAACATTTTTTTTTTAATATTGAAAATAATTCTTGTGTAACGACTTTATTACGCAGATAAGTATATAAGAACTATTAAAGTTTTGTTAAGAAGTTTAGTTATAAGAAGGACAAGTTTAGTTAGGTTTTGTTGAAATCAGCAGACTATACTTTTCTTTATTGCAAGAACATTAAAAAGAGCTTGGTGATTCACACAATTGTGTGTTAAAACAAACGCCATCAGTTCCAAAACGTCGTATTTATTTAAAATTATCTCCTGTCCATTGCCATCTCATTGTAACCCCTCACATCCATTCTTCTGGGTTTTCTAGCACACCATCCAACCAAATTATCCCAGCTCGGCCCCTCTTTCTGGTTTCTCCTTTTATGGAAGGAAGACTTGCGCCTTCAAGATTTTCTTTGGCATACGCTGATCATCCACCCGCTCTAGGTGATCTAGCCATTGTGTTTAATAATAGTGTTTAATAACATTGTAGGTGAACAGCATTTGCATTTAATAAGGGAGTTAAGCAAGGTGATGTGTTATCAGCCAACCTCTTTATGATTGCGCTACATTATACCAGCAAAGAACAATACTAAATAAAACAAGCCAAATATGTTGTGACACTGTTATTTGTGATACTGACGTCGTTGTGATAATAGCCAGATCAAGACAACGTCTAGTTGAGGTATACAAGGAGCTGAATCAAAAAACGGTTGGAATATTACTCAATGTAAATATCACCAAAACTAAATACATGCTGATCTCTACATCAGAAAGGAGAAGAAATCTATATAATTAAGAAGATATTTCATTTGATGCTGTTAATAAGATCAGATACCTGGGTAACATAACGAAGGGTACGTAAACACGACAATACATGCAGGATGCAAATAGGAAATAGGGTATAATATTCCAATAGCAAATTATTGAGAAGCAAACTTATTAGTTTGCAACGTAAAAATAAAAATAGGCCTATATAAGACACTTCAGAGCGTTGCTGTGCTGCCGATGTGGTGAGATCGAGTCAAGGTCACGGCTCGATTTGCTCGTCTACCCGCACGTACGCGGACAAATAATACGTACGTCTTCTCTGGCATACCCGGGCCAGATAAGTAACAAGGGCACACAATATACTACACATATAAAAACAACACTCTTCCCCCCCCACCGCACGGCTTGCCCCCGGGCGTGGGTTAAAGGTTGGCTAATATCTCTCTGGCTGGGGTGGGGCGTAAGTTCTATCACGGCCGGAGGGCACAACAGGTCTATGACCTAATGCCTGAAAGTGAAGATGATGATGATAAGACACTTATCAGACCAGTTGTTACTTATGGAAGTGAGACATGGACGTTGACGAAAAGAAACAAGTAACACTGAGAAGGATAGTAAGACGTGTTTATGGCCTGGTTAAAGAAGATTACAAATGGAGAATAAGAATAAACAGATGATAGATGAGGTATTGAATCATGAGGACATTGTAAGATTCAGAAAGGCTCAACGAACACAGTGGCTAGATCACCTATTTTTTTAATAAGATGGATGATCAGCATATGCCAAAGACAATCTTGAGGGCGCAAGACTATAAAAGCAGAAAGAGGGACCGACCTAGGACACTATGGTTGGATGGCGTGCAAGAAAACCTCAGAAGAATAAATGTTAGGGGAATGGACAGAAGACTTTGGAGAAGATTGGTGTTGGAAATCAAGGCTCACGTTGGGCTGTAGAGTTGAAGAAGACAATGACCTATATAGCTATTACTTAAAACATTTACATATATATATGGAACTCTCTGATGTGATTATGTTCTCACTATAGCGATACTATCTGAGTACGACAATCAGAAGATTACCTCGGTAGCAAATTAATAGGAAGATGTCTTGTCCTCGTGGATTCTGCGCTGTCATTATTAGTATTCAGCAACTGCAGCTTATTACACGTCGTGTCGTCGTCATTCTGTTGTGTAAGCATTTGTTTAAGTGACACAGGAACGTGATAATTATAACTCACTACGACAGAGAAGAGTTACTTTGAAGCCGACGGTAAACGGTTTCAACGGGTCTGCTATATAACACGTACAAGACATTTAATCTAAAGCTACGTACTGAACACACACAGACACACATACGTTTTGTATGAAAACTCTTTAGTTTCAGCTTTCACGTTTTCGTAAGAAAACGTCGCGTTCTTATCAGTGACATTTGCGTAACAAGAAACTTCTACGGTTGAAGCGAAAAGATGCTATCACTTTTTGTACCCAAACTCAAACTTCTGCTCGTTACTTTAGTTAAAATACCTTACTGCAAGGTTTTCTGTTGACATTCATCTCATTACTTTCTTTTGTACCAGTACTTTCAAAGCTAGAATAAAGAAAGTAATATTATTTAATTCTACTGTTCAATTTATAAGAACATTTATATCATCGCCCTATCGCCCTATCACCTATCATTGACTGTGTTGAAATATTTTTCATTTAATAGAATATTGTTACGTCTATTTGTATAACTTGTGTTGGAATACATTCAACTATCAGTTGTCTCTTCAAAATTCTCGTACACTTATATTTAAGTTTGACTAAGTTTTATTCGTAGAATTTACTGTTGTTTTTTGTTCACGAGCATTCCGCTAATAAAAGCAAACGCCATATCAAGCGTAAAGTTTATATTGTCGAACACAAAAATATGTTGTGTATTACTTAGGAGAGTACATTGTGAACGGCGTTTGTAGTCTACACACCTGCTGACGCCACAAAAGCCAGCAGTAATGTTCACGTATTGTTGCAAACAGTACTGCCAACCGTGTCACATATATGCGTATACATACACAAACACACATACACATTAGAAATGTTCGCAGTTTATAGAAATGCTTTACGTACGTTTTGAATAAATAAACTGCAAGATCAGAAAATCTGACATTTAAAGAATAGTCGATTCATATTTCTACTGTAATATTTCAAACTATTGTAAAATTTGCAAGTTCTGAAACTCGGAAGCCTGGGACACAAGTATAGGCCTACGTACAGGAAGCACGCACACCGACAGATACCTGCACAAGCTGTCCAATCATCATCCGAGATAGAAGAGGGCAGTTTTTGAGACCTTGGTCGACAGGACGAAGAGAATCTGTTATCCCCGGTATCTCGACGAGGAGATGCGGGATCTCGAACATTCACTGCGAACGAATGGTATTGCGTCGGGGAAGTGAGGTCGAGAAGATCTGACATGCCGGCTGAGTCGGTGTCGCAGGAGGCTGTTGGCTTCGCGGTCTTGCCCTACATTCACGGAGTAACGGACCGCATTGGCAGGCTGCTGAATAGGCGGGGCGTGAAGACCATCTACAAGCCAATCAGAATTCCTGAGACCGGTGAAGGACGCAAGGGACCCGCTCTCGTCTCGTACGTCGGCACCACGAAGCCCTGCGTCTGCTCACGCGTTTGTGAGCACAGCCGCTGTTGTCGTAGAAGTCTGCGATAGCCGAGCCTGCGCTCTCCAACGCTGACCATCGCATCCTCTTTGAGGAGGCCAAGATCTTGTTCTCGGAGAGTGCCTACTACCCTCGGCTCCAAAGTTTAAGAGTCCGTGGAAATCTTCAAAAGTGGGTCCGTCGCGATGAATCGAGGGGGAGAAAGCCTTCTGTTGAATAGGATCTGCTGTATTCCCAAGCCAATGACATAGCACTTGATGCTGATTGGTTGATGCTGGTTTTCAGCTTAGATCGTGCTGATACAAAAGTTTATAAAAGTGGACCTTCTCAGGCAAAACAGTCTCTACATCATGTCTGTGGTGAATTGGCGGATACCGTGCCAATCTAGACACTGATGAGGGCCTTCTATGGTGGAGGCGAAACGTTTGTCGATAACGACAACTATGGACCATGGCCTAACAGCCCGGCTGATAATAATAATTTTAGCAATGTTGTCACATTTGTTTATCCAATCAACTGTTTTATCAGGTCTATAAAAATGTTAGATTTTTAAAAATAATAGCCTACTTGCATTTAATAAGAGAGTTAAGCAAGGTGATGTGTTATCAGCCAACCTCTTTATGATTGAGAGAGAGAGGGAGAGAGAGAGAGAGAGAGAGAGAGAGAGAGGCAGAGAGACAGAGTGATAGAGAGAGGCCGAGAGAGAGAGAGAGAGAGAGAGAGAGAGAGAGAGAGAGAGGCCGATACAGAGAGAGATAGAGGGACAGAGATTGACATAGAGAGACAGAGAGATAGAGAGAGGCCGGGACAGAGAGAGACACACAAAGAGACAGAGAGAGTGATAGAGAGACGCCGAGACAGTGAGAGACAGAGTGAGGCAGAGAGACAGAGAGAGGCAGAGTGAGACAGACAGAGGCCGAGACAGAGAGAGACAGAGTGACAGAGAGAGACAGTGAGAGACAGAGTGACAGAGAGAAACAGAGAGGCCGAGACAGAGAGAGAGAGAGAGACAGAGACAGACCGAAACAGAGAGAGAGAGAGAGAGAGAGAGAGAGAGAGAGAGAGAGAGAGAGAGAGAGAGAGAGAGAGACAGACAGAGAAAGAGAGAGCCCGAAACAGAGAGACAGAGTGAGACCGAGACAGAGAGAGGCCGAGAGAGAGAGAGAGAGAGTGAGGCAAAGAGAGACAGAGAGAGACAGAAAGAGGCAGAGAGAGGCCGAGAGCGAGAGACAGAGACAGATAGAGAGAGGCCGAGAGAGACCTCTGTCTCTCTCTGCCAATCTCTCTCTCTCTCCTCTCTGTCTGTCTGTCTATCTCTCTCTCTCAATCTCTATATGTCTCGGCCTCTCTCTGTCTCAACGTAGATTTGTTGTTTTACATAGTGCTTACTCAGAGACCTTAGGATCAATTCAGTGGATAACGACCTCTGATATCGTCTTGCGTGCGCGTGTTTTAGTTTCGCACAATTATAAAGCTCGAGAGCATGACTAAAAATTATTATGTACTACAGTAATTGAAGTAACATGTTTTGAAACAGTATAGGCCTACTTCAGACTGAAACAATATAGGCATACTTCAGTATTGTTTTTAAAACTGTCTGTTGTGTCTAATGTGTCACATCCACACTGGAGTTTCACGTCGGAAACGGCACACATATAGTTATAAACTCATCTATTAATATTTTACGTTGCATAACGGTTCTGTTTACACGCACTCCGAAAACATTTTTAAGTTAGTGTCTTCTGTCGTCTGTAGCGTACCGGTACTATTAATATTTACACTACAACTTGTAAGTTGTAACGACTTAACCACGTGTTATACCCCGGACTAATCGATTTCTAACAATTTTTGAGACTATTTATAAAAGTTATAACTTTTCAAATAAAGGTACATTGATGGTCGATCGCCTATACAAGTTCTGATTTGTCTGTTTTCTGTTCCTCACTTCATTTAAAGATAACGGAAATCAGCATTGGGACTTTTGTCACCAAAACAATGCCTTTAAACTTTACTGTTACATCTACAGCGTCATAAAAACGTTTAGTCATAATTAGTTAACTGAATTTGTTACCAAAGTACGTTAAGTTAATTTTAGCATTACGACAATGAGAAGGTAAAATAACAATGAAATTGCGTAAAGAGATGCAAGTTAATATTCTTTAAAGTTTCATTGTTGCTATTGTAGCCAGCCTTAATCGACGAAGTTACACAAGTAATATGTATTTAATTTACACAAACTAAAACGTTACACGTCGGTAGGTATCCTCTGCACTGCCGCAGCACATTTTATCTGACGCTAATCTCACGCTCAAAGGCGTACTCCTCTGTTATCTCACGCTCAAAGGCGTACTCCTCTGTTATCTGACGCTAATCTCACGCTCAAAGGCGTACTCCTCTGTTATTTCTGATAATCAACATCTGTGGAAAAACTCATACATTCCTTTTAGAAAGTTTTAATAATAGTCTAGGATTATGTCATAGTTTTTGGAATGTGCTACAATTAGGAAACTTTTGAAAATTTTTGTGCTTCCCGATAGGAATTTAGTTTATTCATAAAGAGGACATTCGTTTATTGAATAGAATGTAGTTAAAAAATTAAAAAAAATTCTCTTTCTTCCGAATAGTCTTTTATAATACAGCTAATGGCGTATATTTTTCATATATTAAATGTTTTCTATTGTACGTAATAATGAATACAAAAATGACATTTAATAAATTGCTGATTATTGATTTTATATGTGACAAGCTTATTTGCTGTTCAAGAACCCTTCATATTGTCTATTTGAATGAGACGAAATAAATAAATTAATAAGGAACGCACATATTGATTGCAAGGTTTCCAGCCGTACTGTAAGTTTGTATTTCTCCGTGACTAGAGCAACACTGTTTAATAATCTTATACAGACAATATGGAAAGAAACATTGTTGCGTCAATGATGCCCCTAACAATATTCTGTGTCACTTTCGGCTTCCCAATACTGGTTACACGGCAGCCAAAGTTACGAACAGTGCAAAATGTATATTGCTTGGCAGTTGCAATAGTATGGTGTGTGTTGATAGTATACCTTACTGTACAGCTGTGTAGCGTCAACTATCGTCACATTGTCAATCAAGTGGATTTGTGTTTGATCACGTTACTTTTGGCAATAACGACATACTACCGGATAAAATACTACGTTCGTCAAGATTTTACCTGTAATTATGTTGCTAATATTGTTTCCGTGGATCAGTTTTTGCAGTCACTCAACGTTGTTGTGCCACACACCAGAAATCTAGTCGAGTGTGCATCATTTCTAATTGTGTCATTAATACTCCATGTACTGTGGATGTATGAGCAGTTTTATTATACGATTTTATCAATTTTAACACTTGACTTAGACAAACTGTTAAAATTTGTATTCATTATGACTGTTTACGTGTCCTTTTTCGTATTATTTGTTCATTCACATTATGTAATGTACATCATAAGACAAAGAGTTTGGCTTATGCGTCGAGCAGTTGAGAAGTTTGACAAACTTAGTGACAGGAATGTTGCTTGGAGTGAACGTATAGTTGTAGCAATTGTCGACCAGCCGAGGAACGAGAACTTCCTGACAGAAGTACATGAAAATTACAGACTAATTGGCATTACTTATCGCTGCTTATACGATACCTTTAATACAGTATCACGTTTGTACGCACCATTCTTCTGTGTGTTCATGTGTACAGATATTATTGCACATTCAATAGCTATATTTTATAGTACTGCGGACTTGAACAGGGATCATAATAACATAATTAAGGTAATCAGTTATGCTGTTAATTTTGCTATATACGTTATATGCGAATCAATTAGACGTGAATTACGGAGACTCCAGTGTCTGATAAACAGTTTTTATTATAAACAAAGACTTAGGAATTTACAAAGTTTCACCAAGTCTTTGGTTTATCAATACGCGCATCGTGAAAGAAACGTTGATTGTGCTTTCTTTGATTTAGACTTTTCACTTTTTCCAGTTGTTTTTGATTTAACTTCGTTGTTAGTTTTCGCAATTCTGGGAAGTTCCTTTGATTTTCAACAATTTTAAAAATATCATGAAACAATTTTAAAATGTCCCTCCCAAACATATTGGTTATGCTAATGGATACCTAAAATTGTAATCTTAAATTACAATACAATGTAGAAGATACCAAAAAATTAGCACAAATTTTCTCTCTCCTGTAGAGCCTCATGATGTTGACGTTTGGTATTAATTTTTAAAAGTTCCCAATATTGAGAGTGTGACTGTTAGTGTTTGCAGTAAATAGAGTAAGCTAAGTGTTAAATTGTCTAACATTTATAAATAATTAATAACTGATTTTTATAAAATTAACTGTGGAGGCTCTTCAATGTGAACGTTTCAAATCACAATAACGGAGTTGGCAAATATGGGGTTTCTTCTTTGTCTCTATCTTTGAAGCCCCTAAACCCCGCTATCTAATACGCTAGCATTAACTTGTTATAATTGTGATTCAATAAAGGATTGCCTGATGTAGATAGCAAATGATAAAAAACGAAGGTATGAAACTATAGTTTTAGGTCAACAATAATATAGATGTGTAAAATGAAATTCAACTATGGTTATTATGCTTTGAAAATACAAAGTTTTCAAGCCTAATTCCATATTTCAATAAATTTTATCTTATCCCGTTTTCTGTTATGTAAGTCTGAAAACATTTTTTTTACAGTAGATTGTTTTTACCATTCTGTAAGTTGCAGGTGTTTTGTAGAAACAGCTTCATGTATCTGACTTTTTTGTGACTGTAAGGGACAGAGCAGTTACTATTAACATGAGGCTAGCTGGAGAAGCCTTTGAAGATCAATTATAAAATATAAATTTTGATTCTGCAAGAGGATATTCAGACTTTTATTACTGGGCCAAAAATCCAAACTCCGTTAAACTTTTTCCTTGGGATATTGGTCGAGTAGTATTATAGTTTCTCTTGCCAGGATTCAGTGTTATTGTAGAACTGGCTACATTAATTGAAATTGTATTATATACTAGTAGGACAGTTTAAAACCAAGACTCCACGTAGTCGATAATTGTTTGCCAGATTGATGCGGTGAGGGACAAATTCTGCTAGGATTGGGAAAACTTGATGAGCCTAATGGGTGGCCAATTGTCGTGATGAACTGAAAGTTTTGAGACTGCTCTGTAACCAAGAAGTTTGGCAATTGCATTGATCGGACCTATGCTATTGTCTATGTTATATGTTATAACTGACAATTTATTCAATAAAAACGCAATGTCAATTCCACTAAGAATCGTGCTTTTGATGATTATAACATACCTCTCATGGAGCTTTTTCATTTTTCAATTTCTTTATAGCCTCTTTTACTTCCATTAAGGTTATTTCATTATTCTCAATAAAATATTGCTCTCCTTGGTTTTGTTCTACAGCTCTTAAGTTTCCCTCTAAGAGATCTTGAACGCGCACATATTCAGGTAAAGTAATTTCAACGAATAAGAATTTAAAATTGTATTACTACTTACAGAAATAAATTTATTCAAATGTATATATTTTTATGACAATGTCAAACAATTTGAACTTAAATAATATCTTATAGAAGTAAATATGTTATGAGTTAATTTTGTCGTGCCAAGGAGCTGGGTATGCCAGTGGTTACTTATTAGTATAATAATTTTAAAGGCAATACACCGTTATAACTTTAATAACCGTTATAATATATTGCATTCAATACAAATACTTCTTTATATGTTATACTCTAAATAATGTTACATTTTATGACAGTCCTAGGTACGAAATATTTTAGCTAACATATAAACTTTTTTAACTATACATAAATTTACAACACTATATACTAAAAACTATACTAAAAATACTGTGCTTTACTGAAAACAGTCAAAGAAATAATTCTTTAACCAAGCTAAATTATACGGCCAGAGAGACGCCTTGCAACAAGTACGTAGGCCTATCGTAGGAAAGTACTGTCACAACTATATTTAAGAAGCAAATTACTAAACTTGCTAAAAACAAAAATCGTAAACTTCTCCATCCTTATATTGCTTCCGAAAGTATTCAACTATCTACGTATTTTTTAAACACGTTTCTAGATGTTTCCATTGTAGATACACTCAGTACACAACTGAATATCATTGCGTTTGCTTAGACACCTATACAACATAATCGTATTTGAAAATGGAAAGAAGACTAGTACATATCAAGGATGTGTATTTAGATAATATGCTTTCGAAATTTGTCATCAGAGCAATCAATGTTTATAGAGAGCAGATCTGTGGATTTTTCTTCGTCCAAACTAACTAACTATTTGGACTTGGGTACTAACAGAAGACATACTTTAAAAAAACGCATCTTGATAACAAAAGAACTGCATGGTCTACAATTACAAAAGCAGCACTGGTTGATTAGCACGGAGTTCACGATAACACAGGAACCATAAAATTTAATCAACAGAGCTATCATAAAATCTGTCGGCATTTTGGGGAACCGCCAGGAAGGCTTATCATTGAAAGATTGAAACAATTTCTAAATAATTGTCCTAAGAGCCTTAACAAACACGCTACAGTATGAGTTCAGAAGAGTATTAGAAATACATTCACAAATGACTTTGAACTTTCACCAAACAACTGTTGATCAATAAAGTATACGTAGGTAGTATAGTAAGACGCTTGTCTGTAAGCAGGTATTTTCTGTAGTGTTTATAGTCAGACGCTTGTCTGTAAGCAGGTATTTTCTATAGTGTTTATAGTAAGACGCTTGTCTGTAAGCAGGTATTTTCTGTAGTGTTTATAGTAAGACGCTTGCCTGTAAGCAGGTTTTTTCTGTAGTGTTTATAGTAAGACGCTTGTCTGTAAGCAGGTATTTTCTGTAGTGTTTATAGTAAGACGCTTGTCTGTAAGCAGGTATTTTGTGTAGTGTTTTTAATTTAGTTATATATAACTTTTTACCCATTATGGATAAACTGTATGGACAAATGAATTCAATAAAAAATTAACAGCTCAATTTAATTAATTTTCTATTTAATTAAAATAAACCTTAACAATTAACAAAAATTGATTTTTTAAACGTTATGAATTTTTTTATGTCTCACATTTGTATTAATATTAGTTGGCTCTTAAGCTATTTGTAATGGGTAATAAACTGAGAGAGAAAAGTCAAATTTGGAAGACCAAGATAACGATGGTGTTGAATGCGGCAATAATACAGATAGATTTAATGCTGAGGAGGAGAAGAAATGATAAAAAAGAAGATAGGAAGAAGAAGGAATATAAAGTCAACTGATTTTCAGTATTTGTCTACTTTCGATTCTGTAATCTAACATATATTTCTAGTATATCGTTTTTCAACCCCCATAAGTATATGATAAATTTTTGTAATTTAAATATTCTTTTGGACATTATTTTGACGTATAATTCTGCGTATAACCTATGTGGTAAGTGTTAGAGAATTTGTGCCAAAACTGTAGTTCACATCTTCTCATAAACACACACATACACACACACACAACACAATTCTCAGTTTCAGACGAATACTTGTGATTTTTAAAACATTTCATAGAGATACCTGGATTAAAACTACTTTATTTAATACTATTATGAGATGGCAACATTCTTTATCTTTTTCATTAGTCCAACAGATATTTTTAGCTTCTCTTGGACTGCTATCACTCTATCTTGGCTTCAGGATGTTTACCATAGAAAATTTTAGTCAACCGAAGATGACTAACGGTTACCTTCATCAAACAGTACGCCTTCCTCTAGGTTGCTGCAAAATATTTTCTCTGTCTCCAAAATCTTATGTCACAATTAGCATCACAATTGCCTAAAGAAATAGTCTTCTTCATTTTCCACCAAATCTGTTGTCAGTTCATTTGGTTAGATAGGATTGTCCCACAAGTTTTCTAATGAATGTTTTAAAAGTTCGATGATTTACTGTGAAATTGATAATATACTGTTCAAAACAAAGTGCAGAAAGGTAGTGAGTACTTAATGATTATAATAGTCTTATATTATAATATTATAGGCCTATTATATTATAGTCTAGGGGCACATCCATTTTTAGAGGTGCACATCCTTTGACATTCCCGCATAATTCATGCAAATCATTACGCAGGAGACCCAACTGTTATAGTAGTATGTTTGTGCATCTGTTATGGCATATTTTTAAAAAGAGCTATCGTTTCCTCTCTAATTTTTCTTCTGATTCCAAAATTTGTGTTTTCTGTCATCCCTGTGTTTCCTCTGCATCATCTTTTGTAAACCTGCGTTTTTAATCCTTTTGTTTTCCTGCTTCTTCTGCTTTCCGCTTGTCTTCTTCTTTTTGCCATTCCTGTGTTTATAACAGCAGCACTTTGAAAAATTCCAAAATCTGGCTGATATCCACTTAAGTAAATTAATTTCCATGCAAACCAAACTCTCCTACAAAGTTTCTTATGTTTCCAGAGTAAAAGTCATGTCCCACTTCCAGAACCAATGTTACGATGGTTGTAACGGGACAAACTAGGGGATTTATTTTAATTCTATCATAATTGTAATAATTTTGGGTCACCCACACTGAGCCTCGTATTGTTCACAAAAGCTTGACTTTTGTGAACACCCAGTGGTTACTCTATCAAGAATCCAGCGAAGTTGCGGCGTAATCTGGAGCATTGGAATGTGTACGAGCGCATGTGTGCCACTTTTAACAGCGTGAAAAGCACGTACCAAATTTCCTTACCGCCGTCTACGAGATTACGAGAATTAGCGAGACGCCCGCCATCCAATCAGAAGGCAAGTTGCCGAACCAAGAGAGACTCTAGCCACTTTGAGACGCTGCAGTCGGCGTCTAAACTCGGAACCGCGCAGATGCGTTAGCGCGCGATTCATAAAAAAATGTACTCAAAAATGTAATCAACCATCAAAATGTGCGTGTAATGATATGGAAATCATGGTAGTGTGAAATATCGTCGCCGAAAGGACAGTGTTAAAATTAAAAACCCGATAAAACAACTTTCAGAGCATTTACGCAAGACAGTGGCGGACAACATGCGTGAGCACGTTGGCGGAACCAGTGAGCACGTGCAATAAGAATACCCAATTTCAATATCTGGCCAAACACGAAAGAATTTCATTCTAAATTTGTGAAAATTGTCCATTATAATGGGGGTGGGAAGATAAAAAAGGGGTGACAAGTATGAAAGAGAGTGAATGAGCGAAGTACTGGATCGCCTTCCATTAGAAATATATATTATTATAAATAAGTTAACCAATATTTCTGTAAGAGATATGATGAGATAAAAACCACCTTTGTAAAAACCACAGATAACAAGAAAATAAGAGTTATGCATACACAACATAAGGGGGTAGTATAGTGCCGTCTGCAGCGGCTGCAAACATCATGGAGGTTGACGCCTTTGAAGAGTTCATGACCCTTTCAGGATATTTAGTTCCCCTCCGTGTGATTACCTTTTGTTTTCCCGGATCATCCGTAAGGTTGGTCTCGTCATAATTTATTATATTATACGGCGGCACATTCTCTAATTCGTTTGACAGTTCATCGAAGTAACTGTTGATGGTTTCTGGTGTTACACCGGCTCTGGAGCTTTTATGTTTTGGCACATTCGCACTGCCAATTGATCTTTGTGTCGTCTCATAAATGATTCCACAAAATCACGACTGGGGAGATTATCCTTAAATCTTTTCACTTCCTTCCCCCTTCTGTCCAGAAAGTCCTTTAGTAGAAGTCGTAAGGTTGTAGAGTCGATAGGATAGCCCCATTCGCTGCATATTTTCAATCTATCTACAAACAGCTTTTCTTCTTCAAAAGACAAGGCAGTTTGTCCACCCTGATGTTTAACACTTACCTGGCTGAGCAATTCTGGGTCTGTCAATCCGTCACGTCTGGCCATTTTTCACACTTTCTGACATAGTACATAATCAACAATATACTTATAAGTAATTCAAGCTTTATTTTGTTTGTTAATTCAACAATTCTCTAAAACACTATATAAAAGTGAAACTTATATTTTAAATAAAATTTTTTCTATATCATTACAAAGTTGCCATGTTTTTGCAAATAATAAAAGTTGAAATATCATTACAATTAGGCTATAACACAACATATTGTCACAAAACTACTGAAACTTGTCTTCTGAATATTCACTAATATTGTTTATACACTATATACACAACTTTGTTTACATTGACTAAAAATTTTTTTTGGTATGGTATGTTTCGAAGCACTTATCAACACAGAGGCCAACATCACATTTCCCACATTGATAAAGAGTGTCTTTTCTTCCAGCTTTACCTGTAGTTGGGTCTTTTAGTTGTTGTGAGCAGACGACACATTTTCTTTGTTTTCTTGGTTCATAAAGTGAATGAAGAGGTTAGAAAGTGTAAACAAAAACTTACCTGATGTTTCGTTACAATCGGGAATAAATTCCGGATCACTGTCATTTTCTGAGAACACCTCTACACTACTTTCAGAACAAATACTATCACTATCAACGTTTAGTAACTCCACAATCTCATTTTCACTCAGATATTTCTTGTTTACAGACATCATTCTAACGATAACACTTACACATTTAACTAAAAAAGTCATGTGGTACAACACAAAGCATACGCGAATAGAAATGTATATATTCCTGCGATCTAGGTGCAGAACTGTGAACTACTAATGTCAGTCTGTATAGTTACATGATTACACATCGTCGAAAAGCGTAAATCAACGGCTTTCGCCGTGTAAAACAATCCTATATGCAAAGACGTACATGTACGTCTCTCGACAAAACTCGGAAGTTACGTAAGCCGTACATATACGTCTTTCGCCAGCAAAGTGTTAATGTCTGGGCCTCTTTTAGGTGTCTGTATAGTATACTATAATGAATCCCATGTTTTTCAGCTGCTTTCCGCAGGCTAACGCCAGATTCGATGTCAGAGAGGGCATTTTTTATATGATCAGGACTGTGTTTTTTGTAACCGCCTCCAACGATAGGTTTGTATTTCCGTGGAATATTTGAACAGCAACTCTGAAACAACACAGATATGTTAGTTATGCATATAACATAACTAGAGAATGGATAATAGGTTTTTATATAGTATTAATATGGCATACTAGATTTTTTGTAATCTTGCTGTTGTGGGGTGAATAGAAACACCAGAATTGTTATGTTTCTATTCACCCCACAAACTTTAAAAACGTAACCTAAAAAATATGAAAATTCTCAGAGCTGATTTCATTAAAAGTAAAACAAAAACCAACCCTTACTGTTTTATATTGATGTTATAGGTAGTATTTACAATGCCATTAACTATCACATATAGAATACATATTTACTTACCAGATAAGTTCAAAGTAGGTAGGAAAACGTCTTGAAAACTTTCAAGACAGACACTAGGATAAACGTCAACCTACAGTGCTGCCACACAAACAAAACATAATTTCCTTGTTGGTCTAAAGTGTTGCCAACCCAAAAGCAATAATAGTTAAAAATAATTTCCAGTAATTATATATATATTCAAAGTAATATATGTATATGAAGTTTTGTCTCTATTCACCCCGTTTTACGGTAGACTGAACTTTTTTTATATGACATAACGCTGTTGAGGTCCATGATGCTTCATTCTTTTATAATTTTGATTGTTTACTATCTTTAAATCTCATTGTTCAAAAACGAATTCTCTACTTGAGCAGATTATACTGCACAATATAATTGATGTAACATAATTTTCTTAAGAAGTTAACAGGTATTACAATAAGTTTAATAGTATACGCAAAAACGTAAATACAGACACGTTACGTGAGCGTAAAAAAAGTTGCCTGATTTCTGACGGAATGTGTGTGAACTAAAACTGCAATAAGTATCATAAACATACGCCGTGCTTGTAAAACACATAGCCTAAACGCGCGCGCCCGCGCCCAGACACATACCACATGCAGTCACTCTGTCCCTGACAAATTATTATTCTTTTTCTCCCCTCTTTTCTCTTTCTCTGAGTTAACCATTCTGCCAGCTGAAATTATATGTATTTAAATTATGTTGAAATTAGGCATAGAAACTGCACAGGCTTTTACATGTTTTTATACAAATGCTTATATGCAAATATATTCTTTATGACCTTAATTTCAACAGTCTTTGAGGCTTGTTTTTGTTAATTATTATACTTTTTCGACTACGTAAAATTTGAATATCAATAACAAATTGGAAACAAGTAGCCTACTGAGTGTTTTTTAATTATGTTTGTTTTAATATTTCAGAGCTTAACATAATTAAATTTCAGTCATCCAGTTAAATTTATCAATGTAGTATAATGCTGTTACAACGTTTTTTTGCCAATATTTCATGTTACACACTTAGTTTATAAGTGTACTTTTACACGTAAGTTTACTGAACACAGCGTTAAATATTTTCCTATATTCAAATACACAATTGTATATCGTCTACCGAAGACTCACGTTTTTGTTGGCAACGTAAGAAAACTCCAAGACCGCGTGAATTTAGTACAGTGTGCCCTAGCGCGAAGCAGACAGTACGTTGGAATGACTGTTACGCAGCGCTGACATAAGTGTGGCGTAGGTTAGTTAGTAGTGACCGCTGTAACGCTTAATTTATATATCTTAATATAACTTTATATAAAATTTATTTGTGTGTATATAGATTCAAGACAGTTGAAATTATAGTGCGCAATAAAAAAAAGCTAAGAAAATGTTTATATATTACATAAAAATATGGAGGTGCCCTTGGCCGCTCAGTCATGCAAAATTTCTATGTCCTCACATGCGCTCATAGCATGGTGTATATATAATATATATTATATAGATTTGTGAATTCTCCGTTTTCTAAATAACATTTGGATGGAAAACAAAATTCCGAAAGAATGGAGGTGAGCAAAAGTGATTTCGTTATACAAAAAAGGATACAGAAGAAATGCAAAGAATTACAGAGGAATAAGCTTGCTGGACTCAACGTACAAAATATATACAAGAATTCTCAATCAGAGATTAAGAGTCATTACAGATGCATTACTTCTTGAAGAGCAAATGGGGTTCAGAAAGAGTAGGTCGACTGTGGATTGCATTGTTTACATTATGACAGATAATATAGAAAAAGGCGGGAGTATAACCAGGAAATTTATTTCTAGACCATTCTTTGTATATACTCTTTATAATTTCCTTAACACAGAACTGAGATCTTTCTGACTTTAAAAACGTTTCTCTTTTCAAATTTCTTCTTCCAAAAGAAATCCGCTTTTTCTATTAGATCATAGTTTTTAAGTATTCATTAAAAACATTTTTGAATAGTTACAAGATATTAGTTAAATACTTTTCTCTCAATAGGATGTCATAAATACTTCTTCAAGATTTGGCTAATGGGAATTTACTTATACATCCATCCATAAATCTGCTTATAAATTTGCTCATAAAAGCCGCCCCTGTATCTTATTTGAGCCCCCCATACTTGGGACAAAAAGTATAAGTGACATTGTTTAAAAATTAAACACATTAGAATTATTTAAATAACATACGTTTATTCACTTAAATTTTGTGTTTAACAAAATATATCAAAATATGGAATGTTTGAAAAGTTTCCTGTACATGGCTTATATAAATATTTTTTTTATTTTTAATGTGCATTTAACATCATATCTAAGCAGAAACATTAATCCTCTCTTGTGAGGGTTTAAATGTTCTGCAGAATACTCAGGTAGTTATGTTATGTGTACCCACTTGTTACATCATTACTTTATAGAAGTAATCACTTGCTTTAAACTCAGTAGCTCATCAGCCACTTAATGGTGTATCAATGGATTGCTCTAAGACAAGTGCTTTTACAGCTGCACCATGTTCTGGCCACAAACCAGAAGATGACACAAGTGCTGAGAGCGCTTGTCAGAATGAATTTCATTAATTAACACATCCATTTCAATTTGACAGATGGGGCCACAAACACTTCAAGAAAATTACATACATTCTGGAAAATGGATCATACACACAACTTGTCCTTTTTTTAAGATTGAATCCTGCATTATGTTTTGCGGATTTCCACAATGTTTCAGCAGATCCATTTCTGCCATCTTCAGGCAGATCCCTCAGTGACTTAGGACAGAAAGTCACACAGCTAAACAACGTGATAATCAACCCAAAAAAAAAGTACACATCATATCAAATAGATATATATGTAACAAACATATCATCATATACCAAACACATCATATAAAAGGATACAATGGCATAACCTGGGGGGGGGGTCAATTCCCTCCCAAAGCTATTAAAAATTTTATGAAATTCCACAAACACTTAATGTAGTCCTATTTCTAAGCAAGTTGCATGTGTCAAAATTAGGCTTATAAATAACCGTATAACAATTATATGAGAAGAATCTTAAATGTATCATTTGTCTTGAGGAAAAGGGGGAGTTCAACATTCAAGCTAATCAACCCCCCCCCCCCCCCCGAGGCCAGCTCCTAGTTACGCCACTGAAAAGACACACATATAAACAGGGGTAAAAATGGAGGATAAATTCTGTTTAGCTGGATAATAATCTCATGAAATATATATGGTAACTGTGTGATACCAGAAATTAAACAGATCAAATAAATCCTTAAATTACTACAAATACTAAACACATTATATGAGGTATAAAACAATTGGTACTATACGTAACAATAATATTAGAATAATATAATAATTATTATAAAAATATATTTACTACACATCAGTAAAAAAATATAAAATCATACTGTATAATACAAAGTGCAGCAAGGAATAGGTACCGGTAGTTTCTGACACTCCACAGGCATCTGTCATAATCTCCTTCCTTCATGGCATTCTCCTTGTCATGCTGTAGCAGAAGATTGGTATCCCATGTCCTTTTCGTAGTGAAACATTTTATGAACTCAACAACAATTTTGAATGTACTGTATAAGCATGATGACAGCATGGTTTACTTTCAGTATTAGTTTTAGTATGGTTACTTTAATTTCATTATAAAATCATAGGTGATGATCATTCACTGTAGAAAAAGGTTTGTGATGAACAGGAAATGTCAAAGAACACTATCTACATACCAGACATATCCAAACTGTGAGGAAGGACAGCTGTGATAAAAACTCAAGACATTTAACATAGCAGCAAATAGTAGCTTTAAACATTTCTAATCAACAGTGCAGATCGATGTGACTTTTCAACCATCCACAATTAATACTGTTCACAAAATTAACTTTGAGATACGCGTACTATACTATAAGAACTTTTTAATAAAATAAAGTTGACAAAGTATAACTAGGCTGAACAATGTCTTAACTACTGTAGTTTTCATATGAGGTACTATTTTATCTCAACAGCATTGTGAACAAATATGTTTATGAAAACCATCATAAGTTTCATGAAAATTGGAAGAGTGATAGCAAATGTGTATTTCATCACAAAATTCATTAAGCCACTTGATTTTAAAAATGAAACTTGAAAAGCCAAAACATTTACATCAGCAATGCTACAGACTGTTTTACTACAAAACTGAAAAAATCCTATTTTAACAGCCTTTCCACTTACAGCTCATATGCAACCAGCTGCATTCCCTACCATGTTATTCCAAAATACAGTGCCACTTTTAGGTCTGCATACTCTCATATGTACTACTCATTAATTCCTACAGTTTTACTTAACACCATGTCTTTATTTACTGGTCTTAAAAGAATAAATTTTTAAACTAATTTCAATCTGCTCCTAAAATAGCAATACAGTAGAGTCTCGGTAATTCGAGCCCCGGTATTTCGAGGTTCCGTGTAATTCGAGCTGGAAAAAAAAAAAAAATACAGTCAGTAAATGTAAACAACATTCCCGCCATATCGTGACTCATGCCAGACCAAGTGTCTACAGCATGAAACGCTAAAAATAAATACGTAAATAAATCAGTAGCGGACTGACCGCCTCAGCTGATACAAGTGTTGTACCTGTGCGTTACTACTAAGCTTCGTTACTAGTGTTTGCTTGTTGTTTTAGTTATTTTACTGTACAGTATTTTACTGTACAGTATATTCAACGTTTAGTTTTTCACTACAGTAAATTGTTATTTATACTGTATATAATGAGTTACAAGAGTAGGCCTAAGAAGAAGTTTGTGCCGCTAAGTGTTAAATTGGAAGCCTTAAAAAGATTAGACAGAGGTGAAACGCTAAAAAATCTTGCTGCTGATTATGGAGTCGGCGAAGTGACTGTTGGTGACTGGCGTAGGAACAGAGACAAGATTGAAAACTATTCTTCTAAAAAGTGTATGGGGATTTTAACCTGTAAACGCAAATCGATGAAGAAATCTGATTATGAAAAAACGAGTGCAGCTTTGTTCACTTGGTTTAGTCAACAGAGACAAAAAGGAAGTCCTATTTCAGGTCCAATGTTGCACGAAAAAGCAATGTTTTTCAGGAACCAGTTTAAGGAAGGCGAGGATGATTTTACAGCAAGTTCAGGATGGTTGGATAGATGGAAAAAACGATACGGCGTAAGGCAGCTTGAAGTGTGTGGTGAAAAGCTATCTGCGGATTCTGAGGCTGTCACACAGTTCTGTGAGAGATTTAAAAAAATTATAGAAGAAGAAAACTTACTCTTGATCAGTTGTACAACTGTGATGAGACAGGACTAAATTTTAAAATGCTGCCTACTAAAACTTTAGCTTCAAGGGAAGAAAATGCTGCGCCAGGCCACAAAAAATCTAAAGAAAGGGTGACAGTTCTTGCTGCATCGAATGCAAGTGGAGAACATAAACTGAAGCTAATGTTAATAGGCAAGTCTGCAAAGCCTAGAGCTTTAAAAAACATCACTCCGTCTGCGCTTCCTGTTACATACATTAACCAGAAATCTGCTTGGATGGATAAAAATATTTTTAAGAAGTGGTTTTTTGAAAGTTTTGTTCCTGAGACCAAAAAGTACCTAAAGGAAAAGAACTTGCCTCCCAAAGCAATATTAACCCTTGACAACGCTGGATCACACCCTGACGAAGAAGAACTGAAATGTGGCGAAATTAGAGCATTGTTCTTACCCCCAAACGTGACGAGTTTAATACAGCCGATGGACCAAGGCGTTTTTGAGTGCTTGAAAAAGAAATATCGTCATCGTCTGCTGCAGAGGCTCCTACAAACTACAGAAGGCGAGGGAACCATAGTGGAATTTCTAAAGAATACTACAATGAAAGACGTAGTTTACTGGGTGGCGGAATCATGGGATGACATAAAGACAGAAACACTAAAGAAGTCTTGGAACAAGATTTTAAAAGAAGAAAATAACAGTTGTAACACCACAGACGAACATGACTTGGTCTTAGCACGACTGATAAAAAAACTTCCCGGTTGTGAAAAGTCAAATGAAAATGATGTTTCAGAATGGTTGAATAGTGATGAACAGTTTGAAGTGACCGATGATTCAATCGTTGAAATGCTGAATGAAGCAGCAGAAGAAAATAGTGATGAAGACGTGACTGCAGAGACTGTACCCGTGATGACTCACGCCGAGGGGTTGGCAGCGCTCAGACACTGCATTGCGTTATGTCGAACAGCAACCAGAAGCTACACCGACCGACACGATGCTACTTAGAAGATGGCATGACATTGCTGCTAAAAAACGAGGCTCTATTTTAAAAGAAAAGACTCTGGACAATTTCTTTAAAAAATAAATTTGTGTGCCTTTTATCTTTTGAGTTTAAACTAGTTCAGGTATGTAATACATTGTTTGTTTTCTTATCCGTAAGCAATAAACGTTTGTTTATACATTACTCTTTGTTTTTTTCTTCATCCGTATAATCTGAGTTTTTCCAAATTCGAGGTTGCCTCAGCCCCAATTAACTCGAATTACCGAGACTCTACTGTACTTTCAAAAACACTTTACTGTGCCTTTACCAATAGGTCGTATGCAAATAAAGACCATATTTATAGTAAAAGAGCCGACTAGAATTGTGCTGGTTTTTAAAAATTCTACACTGGGTTGTACAGACCACAAAAAACCAACATTCAAAATTCAAAAGCACTACTGACAGGTTAAAATTGTCTGCTTCTCAGCTACACTTGTATAACATTAAATTACTAAAACTATCAAATTCTTTTTATAAAATAATATATTTTGAGTCTTAGAAAATACATTTGTCAAAAAAAATTACCTCAATAAGTCATTACAATACTTTAAACACTACAATAGACCTGCAAACCTATCAGAACCAATCTTTTGAAAAACAACACTGATCACCTAATAAAAATATTGTACAACAGAGCTCAAAATTGCAAATATCATTTATTACTGAAATGTTAAAGCCGGCTACGCACTACCCATTGCCGCTGACGGATGTGCGCACCACACTGTCGTGCAACATGCCAGACGTTCTTTACTTCTTGTTGTGTTTTTATTCATGTAATCTGCCAAGGATACGTCCCACAGACATCTAGTTATTTATATTTTTTGACAAATTTTGATGTTATTTCACGGTCCATTGTGAATTATAATAAAAAAAATTAATAATAACAATATTAAAAATAATAACTGCTAATTATATTTGAATGTATTACATAAACGAAGAATAAAATAAACTTGTAACGGGACAAACTATTGGGATTTATTTCTTCTAAAATAAATGTAAAATGTAATGGCCACTCAAACTGAACAACATTTGAATCATAAACGCTGGACAGTTTTTTTTTAACACCTTGCAGTCAGTGCGATACCATGCGAAGCCGTAAGTAGGTGTTGTTGTTGCACAAACAGCAATTAACGAGTCTGGGAATGTGAAAGTTAGCAGCGAGGGGGCGTATTCGCGCGTACGCGCGCATGAGTGTGACACTGAGAACAGAGTGAGAGACACGTACGAAACATTCTAGAGCCAAAAGGGTGATGGAAACAAAGAACGCAACGCAGTACAATCTGCCCAGTCGCAATTACGCTCTAAAACCGGCCAGTTGTAACGAACAGTTCCGGAACAAAAATGCGGGCCCGTATAATAAAAATGTGATTTTAATTCAAATTAATAAGTTTTACAGTTATGAAGGGAAATGAAGTGACAGTTTCGAGTGACCCGGCGAAAATTACGGCAAAGAACGAAATGTGCAGCATGGTGAAAGAAATAGAAAACGGACGGAGGCTGGACTGAATTTTAGGGACGAAATGGCAGATAAGAGAATCAATTATCTTATTCAATTATATTCATAAATTAGGAAAAGAAGAAATTTAAAGCAAAAATTTATAACCATTCAAAATTGAACCTTTTTAAAAATTTAAATGAGCTCATAAGGGAAATTTAAATATGTATCGTGAGAGAGTAAATGGGCGTGTGTAATAATCATGTAATAAAATTAAGAGGCGCTGGTTTGTGATAAAATGGGGTATAACTATTTCTATGTTATTTTAAATATGTCTATTGTAATCAAGGTAATACCAGTATATACGAATAAGTAATCATTATAATTTTTGTTTAAGATGATATCAAAATTTAAAGTGAGAAGGGATACTTCATTTATGATGGGGTTGTAACAGCATCTAAAATTGTCTGTTGTTTATTTAAATGCAATTGAATTGTTTTGAGGTAATAAAGAAAAAGATGAGTATAAGAGTAACAAATATGTTTAATTTCAAAAAACCAGTTCTGATTTTCCCGTTCGCTGATTCGAACCCTGGCGAGTGAAATTTCAGGTTGCCAGACAACAACATGGCGTCTACAGAGCCAAAATACATAGTAAATAAACAAAACCTATTTATTAATTTATAAAAAGGTAAGTAAGATAACAATTGGCGCCCGAACAGGGACTCGACATAAAATTTTATTTTATGTAGAGTAAGCCTACTGGAAGGAGCGGAAAAGTTACTTGAGATAATATACAATTTGGAGATACGTAAATATAGATGTAAAGATAAGGTTATGTTGTGACTACATGTGGTAGGGTAAATAGTTTAAATAGAATATTTTTTTTATGTATAATAAGGTTGTGTAATATTACAGGATAAAATTTTGAAAAGAAACATATTTAAAACATTTTTTTTTAAAAATGGCAAACAATAACGAGAATGTCAGCGTAACTGACCAAACGTTTAAGAGTGAAATGGGAGTTTGTTCAACGCCAATAAGTCAGATCGAGTCGAGTGCGACCGAATCTGTAGAGTTAGATAGAATACCAGTAACACCCATCTCAACTCGGTCTGAAAAGAAAACAGATGAGACAAATGCCATGATACAATTATTGTTACATAAATTTGATGATAAGTTTAATGAACAGAGTGTGAAATTAAATAAATTTGATGTAAAGATAGATAAATTTGATGTAAAGTTGGATGAACAAAAATGCGATTCCAACCTGAAATACGATCAGATAAATACCAAATTTGATGAGAAGTTTGACGAAGTAAAAGAGGAAGTTAAGAGACAAAATTTTAATTTTAACAAACAAATTGATGAAATGAATGCACGTTTTGATAAAACGAAAGAAAAAAATAGTAGTGCTAGTAAATGAGAAGTTCGATAGACCAAAGAATAAATTAGACGAGAATTACGAGAATAAAAGCGGGGTAGAGAATAGTGGAGAAACAGGTAAATTAAACGTGAATAAAGACGGTCAGATGACAAATAATAAGGTAAGTGGTGTTGAGAATTATGACAATACAAATAAAAATATGGTGTTGGAATATAATGGTGGAATGTTGGTGTGTGTTGATGAGTCAGAGAGAAAGTGGAGAGATAGTATACTTGTAGAGGGGTTCCAGGGGGTAAATTTTTCCCGTAATGTTGTAGTCGGGGGTGAAGAAAAGGCTTCACGTGCGTATTTGGAAGACACATGGTCTACAAATAGCCGTCCCTGGATTTTTTGTGCACTTCATAGGTGGTGCAGTAATTATGAGTTAGTGTCCCCTGCATATATTGAGAGAGAGAGAGAGTGTAGCTTGGTGTTATAGTGAGAGAGAGAGAGAGAGAGAGAGAGAGAGAGAGAGAGAGAGAGAGAGAGAGAGAGAGAGAGAGAGAGAGAGAGAGAGAGAGAGAGATTTTTAAAGTAACTAGAAATTATGAAGAGTTTGTAGAAAGGTTAGATGGAGAGAGAAGTAATAATAATAACGAGTACTTACCTTATAGTGAAACTGAGATAGCAGTAGATGATGTTAGTAAGGATGACTTTATAACTTACCTGGTTGTAACAAATTATACCAAAGGCGACAGGACCATACTCTATGATGATGACACGATATATGATAAATTGATATGGAATAAGCCTATTAATTCAAACGACATTGTGGAAAGATATAAAAATTTAAATAAGTATTATATTGATAATAATAATATCATATATTTAATAAAAAATAATGTATGTAGACCTAAGATTCGACTGTTGTTCGATGATGGTGGATAAAGTGTTTTATTGTGTATGAACATTTAACTATGTGAACAGTGTGGTTTTGAGAAGGATTGTTTTATGAACTGATTTTGGTCAACAATAACAAATAATAAGTTGGATTGTATATTTTTTGTGTATTAATGTCAATATATTGGTGTATTCTTGATGTTGTGTATTACACGTATTTTTATGTAAACCATGTATGTAACAGGAAGTTATAGTTTAATTGATTTAATAATAACAATTAACATTTTTTTTTACTAAACAAGTGATGAAAGTAATGATAAAATTTTAAATAAATGAATTAAATAATTGAAGATGTAACGGTACAGAACTGTAGGCTACCACAGTTTTAATTTTACTTTATATTAATTCAGTTCAAGTTTCAAATTGTTAACTTTCACCTGTGAGGTACCCCAGTAACCAGCAATGCACATTGTTAGCCTAAACAATTGCCCAGACGTATTGCGTAACCGCCCAGTAAGCAGCAGTCTTGGTGAATCACAGTCTGCAGTTTGTCATCAGAGAGTGAACAGTAGTAAGCAGCATCAGACAGTAAAGTTTGTGATTTAAAATTAAACGGTGGCCTCGGGGTTGCAATATAGGCCGTAAAATTAATTCGGCCTATCTTTTAAAGTATAATAAATATTAAAAGTGCATAAACAATAATGCGCGACCAGCCTACGACAACATCTAAGGGCAAAAAGTTATGTCGGCCGACTTGATTATATTTTAGAATGTGAGAATAGTAAATCCGTAAGAATCATGAAACTAAAACCGTAAAATCAGTACCAACAGTGGCGTGGGTGCAAGAGAACTCAGAAATCGGTCAGCTAGTGAACTTGTGTCACGGTTATTACACGTGAATAATATGGGTGTGCATTGGAGTGAAACCATTATTAGGATGAGTACCACTTTTTAAAGTTTAATTACTATATTATAAAATTTGCTTTTATAGATACCATAATAAGGAACAGAGATCTCTAAGAGAGGGGAGTTTATTTAAATATTAACAAAAAGAGAAAGAGTGTGTGTGTGTGTGTGTGTGTGTGTGTGGTTATATACTGGTTCATTTTCAATCTTCTTATAGGTACTTAGTAATGTCAATTATCATAGTAGTTTCAAATAAAATTTAACAAAAACACTGTCATTTGTAGAAAGTAAAAGAAGGGTGCGATTTTCGATAAATAAAATAAGTATGTATTTTAGACAGTAGAAAATGTGTTAACGTAATTATTGCACATATCAAATCCAAATAATCCTTTCTGTAGCTGGTTTCATCTGAACGACTCTGGACCCGAACCCGAAGGTAAGAGTAAGATTATAGTATTTCAATTAATTAATATTGTTTCAGTGGCGCCCGAACTGGGACTCGAGTGTAGGTTTTACAACCTATATCCGCCAGACCTAACCAAGCTGCAGAACAGGTTATTTGGAAGTGAGGGCGATTATGGTGTAGTTTGCTAAGCATACATTTATAAGTATACATTTACTCAAAATGGAGAGTAACAGTGATAAAGTCAACAATATTGATTTGACTAGTACAAGTACAGACAATCAAGTAAATACAATAATAACGAAACGGTAATAAATGAAATAAGCCTAACAGAATCAGTGACAATGGAGGGCGCTAAGATTCATTCAACGCCTATCCAAAACAAGCAAAATGACAATAATGATATAGTTAATATGATCAACTAATGTTAGAAAAACAAAATATAATGTTAAGCAATAAATTTGATGAACGAAGTAATAAACTTGAAACCAATTTTAATGAATTTAAGGGCGAAATTAACAGTAAATTAAATGCCTTAAATAATCGCTTAGACAATAATGAGAAAAAATTTGAGACTAAATTCGATGTAACGAGTATCGATATAAACAAACGTTTTGACACTAATGATGCTAAGTTTGACGTATTAACTAATTCATTGTGTAGTATTGATGAACGAATTAATGAAATACGTAGTGAAACAAAAAGAGAAACAGATGAGTTAAGAGAGTGTGTGTGTGTGTGGGAGACAGTAATACAAATGAAAATTATAATGACATGTGTAACAAAGTGGTACTAGATAAAGAGTTAATAAATGATGATGATGAGGTCGAAAATAATGAAAATAATATTGAGAATAGTAATGTAACTGAAAAGGTAGTATCAGAGAGTGATATGTTGAAAAGAAATGATGAGAGTACTGATGAAGTTGTGGAATGTAATAATGAAATGTTAATGTGTGTTTATGAGTTAGAGAGAGAGTGGAAAGATAGTATAGTGGTAGAATGGGGGCAGAGGGTAAGTTTTCCCCTTATTTATGATGATTTAATGTGTTCGCAAGTGTTGTTTTCGAAGGGCAAGAGTCCCGTGTTAGTAGAAGATTTGAGTTGTTTAATTTTTTTGTATAAGTTTGTACCCTCTGTCTGGAGTAGTATTGAAAGTGTGAGATGGTGTTATGATGAGAGAAATTTAGATAGAGAGTTGTGGGTTGATAAAGAGACAGAATTGTATAATTTAAAGAGAGATTATGATGAGCGGAAAGAAATGTTGAAAGTGTATTTAAACAAGAATAATTTAATTGATGAGAAAGTAACTGACCCGATAATGAATATAATTACTACTGGAGACTTGACAGAAATACTTAATGTTGAATGGACTCATGATTATTATGATATAACGAATGAATTTGATTTTTATGGTTATGACACACGAAATAGCAATATGTGTGTCAATATAATTGAAAAGTTTTCTTTGAAACAGAGATTAATCTTTGACGATGGAGGTTGAAAAAAAAAACAGTGTATGGACATTTTAAATACTTTAGTATATGGTAATGACTTGGCTGAATTAGATATTGAAGCACGGCAAATAATAATTGGATATGACGAAAATTTGTAAATAAATAAATGTGTTAGTGTTGAATGTATTGTGTTAATAGTATTCTGTTGCAATGTATATTATAGCTTATGTGTAACCTATGTTTGTAATGAAAGGGAAAGGTATAATAATAAATAATAATATTTAATTCCACTAAAATAATTAATAAGAGGTAATAATGAAGTTATTTTGAGTTATGTCCATATTATGTTAACCAAAACCATGAGTAACTAAAATCAAATGGTTTTTAGTAAAATGTTATTCAAGTAATTGTGGTAAATCAAAAGTATATCCGATTTGAGTAGAAAAAAATAAGAGATAAATATGTTAACTAAAAGATTTAAAAAAAAAAAAATTGAAAAGTGAAGTACAGGTGTTAGTATGTGGTAAGCAGAATGTTTAGACTGAATGAGTGTTTATAACACCAGTCTGCCAGACTATTGTTGATGTAAACAGGTGTGTTGTATGTTGTGACTAATGTCTAGTCATGCTTGGTGACAATAACAAAAATGTTGTAGTCTGCTGAATCATTGCTGGTAGGAAAATCCTATTATGAAATAAAAGAAACATCTGATGGTAGGTAATATTTATGTAGGATAATTTTGAAAAATGTAATTAATTCTGAGATTACTAATCAAATAAAATTAAACTAATTTGGTAATTAAATTAATAGAAAAGATGATTTTTAATAATGAACTTAACTTTATTTTCATTTGAATTCAAATTGGAATTATAAATTAAATACTAATTGATGAAAAAAAAAAATTCTTGTTTATTCTATATAAATATAGTAGGCAAGTAAGGACATAATTTGTATTTTAGGTACGATTCCTATGAGTTAATGTAATCCTGTATAATTAATGTGTCATTTTGGTTGGGCAATATTGTACGGGGAATATTATTCAAGATGACTGGAATTTATGTGTACCATTGTAACCCTATATTGTTTTATTAACACTATGTTCTAGGGTTAAGAGATATTCTATAATATAAAATGAGCCAGTATGTTGTCAATGAACCAGTACGGCTAAGAGGAAACAAATCAGTTGTGGGATATGGAGTGATGGAAGGCCGCTTGTCGATTTTTTAATTGAATGCTTCAAAGTCAGGCGATACTGGGGCGGGCATCTGTCAGAGCTTATGGTGTTGGGATCTCGAACAGAGAAGTCCAGTAAGGTCGGATAGGTGCTGTCACAGTCACCAGACTAGGGGGGTAAGAACCCATGATTTTAGTAGAGTGTTCAGGGGGGTTGCGGCGCCATATCCTCACTGATCCCCTCAGGTTTAGGCAATAAGAGTTTGAACGCTTCGGCTTTCAACCTATTATTGGGGGGGGGGGTATTGTAACGGTACAGAATTGTAGGCTACCACAGTTTTAATTTTACTTTATATTAATTCAGTTCAAGTTTCAAATTGTTAACTTTCACCTGTGAGGTACCCCAGTAACCAGCAAAGCACATTGTTAGCCTAAACAATTGCCCAGACGTATTGCGTAACCGCCCAGTAAGCAGCAGTCTTGGTGAATCACAGTCTGCAGTTTGTCATCAGAGAGTGAACAGTAGTAAGCAGCATCACACAGTAAAGTTTGTGATTTAAAATTAAATGGTGGCCTCGGGGTTGCAATATAGGCCGTAAAATTAATTCGGCCTATCTTTTAAAGTATAATAAATATTAAAATTGCATAAACAATAACGCGCGGCCAGCCTATGACAACATCTAAGGGCAAAAAGTTATGTCGGCCGACTTGATTATATTTTAGAATGTGAGAACAGTAAATCCGTAAGAATCATGAAACTAAAACCGTAAAATCAGTACCAACAGTGGCGTGGGTGCAAGAGAACTCAGAAATCGGTCAGCTAGTGAACTTGTGTCACGGTTATTACACGTGAATAATATGGGTGTGCATTGGAGTGAAACCATTATTAGGATGAGTACCACTTTTTAAAGTTTAATTACTATATTATAAAATTTGCTTTTATAGATACCATAATAAGGAACAGAGATCTCTAAGAGAGGGGAGTTTATTTAAATATTAACAAAAAGAGAAAGAGTGTGTGTGTGTGTGTGTGTGGTTATATACTGGTTCATTTTCAATCTTCTTATAGGTACTTAGTAATGTCAATTATCATAGTAGTTTCAAATAAAATTTAACAAAAACACTGTCATTTGTAGAAAGTAAAAGAAGGGTGCGATTTTCGATAAATAAAATATGTATTTTAGACAGTAGAAAATGTGTTAACGTAATTATTGCACATATCAAATCCAAATAATCCTTTCTGTAGCTGGTTTCGTCTGAACGACCCTGGACCCGAACCCGAAGGTAAGAGTAAGATTATAGTATTTCAATTAATTAATATTGTTTCAAAGATTAATTACTTAATTAATGGTGTACAAAAGAAAGTTTGATAATGAAGTTAAATGATTTTATAAGATTTAGATTCTAATGAATAATAAATGATTAAGCACGTAATATATTTGGATATTGAGATGTATTGTTATTAGTAGGTGAGGGATGAATTTTCTAATGCAATTGTCAATGATCACAGTAATGTAAAGTGTTAAAAAGGGATAGAACCTGGGTGATAATTATTAAAATAAAGGCATTTGAGTTAATCAATTAAAATTAATGGGAGTTAGATAAATAAGAATTTTGAAATACCAGTAAAACACAAAGAGAGTATTAGATATTTTAGGGACACAGTGGTGTTAGTGATTATATGTAGATAAGGTGAGTAAAGTAAATGGTAAATATATTTGTTGATGGTGATATTTTGTAGTAAGGGTAGTGGTGTAAGGAGTGATCAGCGTGCGGCGTGGCCAGTGGACCAGCGTGCAGCGTTGTGGCAAGTGATAGAGTAGTTTAAGGGACTGTTTGCCCGATATCTGGTGGGGGGCAAAGGGTTAGGAATGTATATGGCCAGGTGGGGTACACACATCCTAGCACAAAGAGGAGAATAAATTGAGGTAAGTGGAATTAGTGAAGGGGGTTATAATTGAGAGATTGGTGTCATAATATGTAAATCTGGTTGTTAGTGGTTGTTGTTAGTAGGAAGGAAGGTGAGTAACGTTAGATATATAAATGCCTATTCAATTGAATCATTGTGAATAACGGAGAATCGCCCAAACTAATAGGGATGAAAAGGTGAAATAAAAGAAAATTCATAGTTTGTAATAATAACTGAGAAGTAATGTAAAATGAAGGTTAATATTAAATTTGAAATTGTGAAGAATTAAATGGTAGTAAATGATAAATAAATAGTAAATAGTAAATGATTAAATAGTAAATAATTGATGGCTAATTAATAAAAGTTCAATTGAAATTAAAATGTAATGTTTATAATTTTATACGCAAATTTAAAGATGTAGGGTGTGTAGATTTTGACCAGCATGGTGACGAAATGGCCGCATTGTTTATTTAAATGCAATTGAATTAGAAAAAGATGAGTATAAGAGTAACAAATATGTTTAATTTCAAAAAACCAGTTCTGATTTTCCCGTTCGCTGTTTCGAACCCTGGCGAGTGAAATTTCAGGTTGCCAGACAACAACATGGCGTCTACAGAGCCAAAATACATAGTAAATAAACAAAACCTATTTATTAATTTATAAAAAGGTAAGTAAGATAACAAACTAAATATTAAACTGAAATTTTATCTGAATTGTTACTTATTACATATAAACTCAAAAATGAATATAACATAAAATTAAACAGTAAACATTTATTAAGCAAATGTGCTCTAAAAACATGTACTGTACTTGCTTGAAAATGACGATTTGATATACAGCAAGCGTACGCATGATCAAATATGCACGATACATGATTCCTTGACATCCGTCAACACTACACACGATCCATCCGCACGTCGTGCGGCTTGAGCAGACGGTCTTGCTGGACTCATTTTTCGTCGTGCATATCCTTCAAAAATACATGACATGCGGATGGATGTCAAACCTACGCACTGTCGTTTTTGACTTGCTGTCCATCGTGACGTCCAGCGGGGATGGTTAGTGTGTAGCCAGCTTAAGTTTTGTTATGAAGAAAAGTCTAAATGTTATACTATATATTTCAGGCTAGTCAGTCTGTTTGGAATTTCAGACTATACATCAAATTATATAACAGAATCTGACAAGTTTAATTGACATATAAAATTGTAGTTTTTGGGTATTAACAAGCTATCTTCCTTCTGAAGTATTAGATCATTTCTGTCAAGTTTATGTTAGTGATATATTTTTTTTATTATGAATGCATTTTACTGTGAATCAATTATTGATACACCACTCAAAGGCTTTATGAAACATCCACAGCCACGGAGATTCAGAATTTTTTTTCCAGCCCGGGGGCAGGTATGGCCATTGCCACATTACTGTACACCTCTCTGGATGGGGCATCAAAGCTAAGTGACGTCCATCTTCTGAACAGATCCCAGCAATTCCACCTAAGACATTTTTTAAATAATTAATATTCTGTACATATTTATAATCTGTTGTTATAATTACACCTAAACTATATGTATTCGATTACTATATATTTTCCGTTACCTTTATTATAGGCAAACTCATCACGACATCAGTAATCTGATATTTTTAAAATTAAGAAATACATCAATGCTACCATGAATCAAGTCAGTATTAGAATAATAAACAGATTTCAGTAGCTTAAAGAATAATATGATGTCATAATTTAATACAAAAAATAAATCTCAGAGGTCCAACGAAGTACTGATGTAGGTTCACAGTTGGTTTTAATTACAATTTTACATACTAAATATCAAATCTAGTACTAGTGTTTAATTATGGCTTTTAGAACTATACTTTAATTTTTTAGCAACTGGAGATCAGAGTAACTGCAACTAAAAATTACATTAACAAAAAAAAAAAAAACATTCACGCCTTCATTTTTGACCAACTCTATAAGAAATATAAATTAAATGAATTAAGACGTTACAAAAACTGCTCAACTAAAATTCTTAAAAAATTAATCTTTGTTTTTTAATTATTGCTTCAAATTAATGAGTTATTCACATTGGGATTCGAGATTGAAAATTTGGATTTCGATACTGATTTAGATTTTGTATAATTCTGGATGCAGCCCAGCTCAAAACAGGACAATTCAATCTGTTCTATCACTTTCCAGTCTAGTTTGGTGAAATCATTGTGTTCACAACTTTGAATCACTTTTTGCCAGCATTTATTACTTTTATTTCACAATGAGATACATCTACAATAGATGCTCTAAAACTTGTCATGAGTTCATGCCATTGAAATTGTATTAATCACTGGTGACAAGCATTTCTGTATACCACAAATTTTAATAATATTTAATAGAATTGTGGTTAAAATTACACAATTATAAGTATAACCCTATTGTCTCGGAACATAAGGTTTTTATTTGTAAAAATGTAAAATGTTTACCTTTTAGCCTGAACCAATTTTCACTTATTATAAGCTTCGTCAGAGGCTGCCACTAGGACTGCTGTCTTGTTCTTGGTGATGGCATCGTTTGAAAGATCGATGTTGTGTGTGTGCGGAGTGATATTTCGAATAGTATGTTTGATTCGAATTGTATCTAACTGTTTAGGATGTCATTTTTATGTGTTTTTGCGTGTTTGTATAATTCTAGTTGTTCAAGAGTGTCTAGTTTTTGGCCTTTTGTGTTTACGTGTACACTATGATAAAAACGACATCCTAAACGAACAGACACAATTCAAATCACACATACTATTCGAACATATCACACTGCATACACACAACATAGATCTTTCAAACAACAGCGTTGTCACCAAGAACAAGACGGACAGCACTCCTAGAGGCAACCTCTGACGAAGCTTATAATAAACGAAAACTGGTTCAGGCTAAAAGGCAAAAATTTTACATTTTTACCAACAAAACTTTCTGTTCCGAGTCAGTAGTGTTATACTTATAATTAGTTAATCAACGTCATGGACAACAAAATCCTAAAGTTAAACAGTGGTACATGCTAATTACATACAAACAGAATACATACCCGGACTGCCATTGGGATTCATTGGATACTCCTCTGTTGGTGATCCATTATCATCAACATATTTAAGAGGTAGGCAATTTTTCTTTTCCAGTTCATTTTGAATTGTAGGTTCCCGGAAACAAAATTTTCCTACAAAAAACAAGTCAAAATTTAATTTACGCCTTATACATATTATATATACATATCCATACATATTATTAAATTGTAACAAGACAAACTAGGGGGATATTTTTTAATACCATAATAATTGTAATAATGTGGAGTCACCCACACTGAGCCCTGTATTGTTCACAAAAGCTTGACTTTTGTGAATACCCAGTTGTTAGTCAACAATGCAGGGAAGTTGCAGCGTAATCTGGAGCATTGGAATGTGTACGAGCGCGCGTGTGCCGCTTTTAACAGCGTGAAAAGCACGTACCAAATTTCCTTACCGCCGTCTACGATACGAGAAATAACAAGACACTCGCCTGCCAATGAAAAAGCAAGTTGCCGAGCGCCGAGGGACGCTAGCCATTTTGAGACGAGTCAGTCGGCGTACAGTATTCAAGACAATGTAAACCGACCAGCCAAAATCTGGTAAATTCTTAAAAATGTGTTAATAAGTATCAAAAAATTAACAGTTGATAGTAATCCTGGGGATTATTATGTGGGTGTAATGGAACAATGGGAAAAATAAAATAGTTGCTATATTGATTGATAGTGATAAAATGAAAGTAATTAAAAGTGAATTGTGTTATAAAAACATAAGATTGCTGTTTGATGATGGGGGGTAAACATTTGTTACTAATGAACATTTAATTATTGAGTTAATGGTTTTTGAAAATTGACTGAATATGTAATGAGTTTGGTTAACAATGATATTTGAGACGTGAATAGTATATAAATATGTAGTGATGTTAAATGTATTTGTGTAATAGGTTATGTTGTACTCTGTATTTTATGTAAACAATGTATGTATGGAGTAGGGATTGATGTTATAATAATAATAACAATATTTTACCAGACTAAATAAATAATGAGAGTAATTGTGAATTTTATAATGAAATTGACTGAATTGAAATAGTTTTGAATAATGTAACTAAAGTAACTTAGTGTTTTAGAAACTGATGGAATTAAATAATTGGAGATGAATTAATTAATTTAAAATGTTGTATAGATGAATTTTGGTAATAAATTTAAATGATTTTTCTGAGATTGAGACTTTATAATAAATAGTAAACGATTAAACATACACTGTGGTTAGGTATTGAGTCATATTGTTATTACAAGGTATCAGAAGGTACATATGGTTATGTACATTATATTTGTTGTAATAAAGGTTTATAGTTTTGAATTTGTGACAGCAATCGTAGTTTATTTGATTGAATTATTGACCATGTGTCAGTATGAATTTTATAATGAAATTGATGTTTTGAGAATTAAATTAAATGAGTTTGAAAAGTATATTGTAGATAATTTTGTATTTGGTTTACATGTGTTAAAGGTACTTAAAGTAAGGTTATGTTCATATGCTGATAAGATATCAGCTGATGCATGGTGTTATGTGTACCGTATATTATATTTTGTGTAATCGATTTATAGTTGCAGGTGATTTTATAATAGTAATAAATTTTGTATTTGAATAATTGTCAGTATGTAGTAATGAATCTCAATAATGACAATGAAGTTGATGTAAAATGTTTGAAAGATAGAAATTTTGGTAGTAAATTGTTTTGATTAGTTTGGATTTGAAGATTATAGAAAATGATAAATGAATTTCATTATGAAAGTAAATGAATGCAAGAAGAAATTAAGTGAAGTTATTTTGAATAATGTAATTAAAATTAATTACAGTATTGATTATAATGTAATTAAAGTTTATGAGAGGGTTTTAAAGTTTATGAAAAAAAATTGTTTTGTTAATTAATTTAAAATGTGAATTTTAGTAATGAACTTACTTATTTTGATTTGAATTGTAAAATAAATGATAACTGATGAAAATGCAATGATTGAAATTTGAATAATTTAATTTTTGATTTGAAATGATAATGCTAGATAAACAGTTAAAAATTTTAATTAATAAAAATTGAAATAAAAAGTTGTATAATGCTAGTGAATTGTAGTTAGATGCAAAGATGAAATGTTTATGTTAACCTAAAGTTGGTAATGTTTATTTTGAGGTTAGGTTTTTGTGAAATAGGAATGTTTATTTGAATAGGAATGTAACATGTGTAACGGTACAGAATTGTGTGCTACCCCAGTTTCAATTTTATTTTATATCAATTCAGTTTTAATTGTCAATTGTTAGCTTCCACCTGTGAGGTGCCCCAGTTTAACCAGCAACACAACGTTAGCATAAACAAGGATGTCTAGACATATTGCATAATAGCTTGCCAGCAGTCTCCCTTGTGAATCACAGTATGCAGTTTTGTCATCAGAGTGTTAACAGCCAACAGTAGTAAGCAGCAGATGGTAGTCTGCTAGTTCTACAAGTAAAACAGTGGCCTCGGGTGCAAGATAGGTCGAAATCATTACAATCGGCCTATCCCGTAAAGTGTGAACATTGTAGCAGTATTAAAATACCGTTTAATAGCAGTGGTAACAGACAGTGTACGAGTGAAAGAAAGTCGGACTAGAATAATGTATATTACAATGTACATAACGTATCCACCAAACTAATGAGTGAACATTAAAAAGACATACTAAATTCAATCCAAACAGTTACGTGAGTGTGGCAGAATGACACGAGTGTATGACTAACCACAGGAACCCACAGCGGATGGGTAATATGTACTGAATATTTTTATTAACAAAAACCAGCACCATTAAAGATTAAATACAAGTTAATAGTTCCAAATTAAAACATTTTATGAGTAAGATCTCTAAGGGAACAGCTATAATTCTAAATTACGTACTGGTTCAGCATAATCTGTCATAGGTTAGAAATATTTATTTTATTAATGCGTAAATTCAGTTTTGTCTTAAAATAAATCTAGATTTTGTTTAATATATAACCATGTGTTAGAGTAAGTTATTACACCATAACCATTTCCTATTCTGTGCTGAAAACCTCGCCTAACGTTCTTTGGGATTTTTCTGATATTTGAGGGTAGTTAGATAGCGGGATTTTTATAAGGGCAAGAGTGTAAAGGTTTCGATATTGAACCATAAAATATCGTGGCGACCTGGGTAATTTAAGAAGGTAAGTTAAATGGGATTATGACGGTAAGTGAAATTCTGGCAGCAGTGAGCAGTAAGTATTATTCTGGAATCTTCTGATGGTAATAAGATTTAAATAAAAGGTAAAAAGTCAGTACCTTCACACATGTTTGTGTTAAGAAGGTACAAGGTGCTATCAAAAAGTTCCCGGACTAGGTCTAATAAATTCTTTTTGCTTACCTAGGCCATTAATGGCTCCCATCTCCTTCAAAGTAGTCTCCCTGCGAATTGATACAACGAATTCAGCGTTGTTTCCATGCCTGGAAAGTGTCAAAAAAAGTCTTTTGCTGAAGGCTGTCAAGCACCTCCTGCATTTTTTTCTTAATGTCTTCTACAGTGTCAAAATGGTGACCTTTCATGTGAATTTTTATTTTCGGGAACAGAGAAAAATCATGGGGCTAAATCTGGTGAATATGGAGGGTGTGGGACGGTGGCCATATTGTTTTTGGTCAAAAACTCTGTTGTTTTCAGTGAAGCGTGAGCAGGTGCATTGTTGTGATGCAACAGCCAGTTTTGGTCTTCCCACAATTTGGGCCTTTTTCGTCGCACATTTTGTCTCAGCCGCCTCAAAACGTCACAATAAAAATCTGAGTTCACTGTAACACCAACTGGCACGAACTCGCGATGGACAATGCCTTTGATGTCGAAAAACACAATGAGCATGGTTTTTGTTGCACTACTGACCTGCCGTGCTTTTTTTGGTCTCGGTGATTGTGGACTTTTCCACTGTGACGACTGCTGTTTTGTTTCTGGATCATAACCATAAAACCAGCTTTCATCACCGGTTATGACCCTGGAGATGAAGGTAGGGTCATTTTCAGACGTTTCTCCGAGCTCACTGCACACATCAACACGGCGCTGTTTCTGATCCACAGACAAAAGCCGAGGAATGAATTTCGCAGCAACACGACGCATGCCTAAATTTTCAGTTAGAATTTCTTGACAGCTTCCATAGCTTATTCCGGCACTTGTACACAACTCATGGATTGTTTGACGATGGTCTTCGTGAATGAGTTGTCGAATTTTTTCAACATTTTCATCCGTTTTGCTCGTGGAAGGTCGTCCTGAACGGTGATCATCTTCAAGTGACATTCTGCTGGCCTTGAAACGAGCGTACCACTCAAAAACCTGTGTTCTGTGTAGGGAATGTTCTTCAAAAGCTTCTCAAAGCATTGCAAAAGTTTCAGTAGGCGATTTACCAAGTTTAAAACAAAACTTAATGCACGTGCGTTGCTCGAATTTATCAGCCATCATAAAATTCGCAAATGAACGTTAACACACGATTACAAAACACAACGCGTAGACCGAACACAACCTCACAATGCAACGAAACTCGGCAGACTGACTCATTACGTATTACGGAATCGGACACTGGGACGCCAGGTTGTACAGTCACGTCCAACAGCCGTGCCAAGTACAATCCGGGAACCCGGGAACTTTCCGATAGCACCTCGTACATATATACGCAACTAGTACTTTGCTAAAGGCAATCCAGTACGTCTAGGAGGGAACTAAATCAGTTGAGGATCTGGTTTGGTGTAAGGCCAATTATTGACAATTTGTTTGAAATGTTACAGAGTCAGGTGGTACTGTGGTCATGTGCCTGTCTGGCTTTATGGTGTTGGGATCTCGTCAAGGGAAGTCCAGTAATGTCATTCAGGTGCAGCCATAGTCGCCGGACTAGGGGGGTAAGTTACCCATGAATTTAATAAGGATTTTAAGTTAGTGTCGTTATATCCTAGCTGGTCCTCTTAGGTTTTTAGGTAATGAGAGTTTTCTGTTTCGACAGAAAACCTCTCATTGGGCGGGAATTGTAACGGGACAAACTATGGGGATAAATTTTAATACCATAATAATTGTAATAATGTGGAGTCACCCACACTGAGCCCCGTATTGTTCACAAAAGCTTGACTATTGTGAACACTCAGTTGTTAGTCTATCAACAATCCAGGGAAGTTGCGCCGTAATCTGGAGCATTGGAATGTGTACGAGCGCGCGTGTGCCGATTTTGACAGCGTGAAAAGCACGTACCAAATTTCCTTCCCGTACCGCCGTGTATGAGATACGAGAAATAACGAGACGCTCGCCCGCCAAAGAAAAAGCAAGTTGCCGAGCGCCGAGGGATGCTAGCCATTTTGAGACGAGTCAGTCGGCGTCTAAAGTCGGAACCGCGCAGTTGCATTAGGGCGCGGTTCACAAAAACAGTATTCAAGACAATGTAAACCGACCGGCCAAAATCTGGTAAATTCTTAAAAATGTGTTAATAAGTATCAAAAAATTAACAGTTGAGAGTGCGACAGTGACAACAGAAAGGCACTGTCAAATTTGCGAAACCATTCGAACATTTTCGGAACATTTAAAAGGAAAATCATAGTGTAACAACAGGATGGGTACAATTTAAAACTTTCAATAATAAATTAATACTGCAACACAATGAGCCACTAAAAAAAATGTAAAAGCTAAAAAGATCTCTAAATTAGGGGGCTTACAGGTATGGGAGGGAGGGAGGGAAGGAGGGATGGAGGGGGAGAGAGAGAGAGAGAGAGAGAGAGAGAGAGAGAGAGAGAGAGAGAGCAAGTACTGGATCGCCTTATATAATAAATATATATCTATTTTATAATTAAGTTAATTAATGTTTTCTTGAAAGATGAATAGGAGCTAAATCAAAATCACTTTTATAAAGAACATAAAGAGTTATGTAGAACAGTTGCCTATTCTATATGTAAATTAACCAATGTTTGGGAAATGTATACGAGATAAAAGGAAATAACCGTTTTGTAAAGAATATAAAGAGAAAGAAAATACGTTGGAACTAATTACAATAAATGAATTTGTTTAAATGTAGTAAATGTGAGTTGAGAATTATTATGCAACAAACCCAATAACCACTCTTACAGGTCAAGGGTTCGCATATAGGACCCTGGACCACGGGAAGGTAAGAATTTTGAAAGCTGACAGTTTTTAGATATTTTATGTTTCAAATTTTATTAATTAAAAGTTAAAAGTTATAAAATATCAATATGCAAAACATTTACAACACTTATTGTATTTTTTTTTCATTGTATATTCAACACACAGTGATAAAAAAAGTGCTGGAATGTTGTGGAGTGCTGGAACAAAATTTGAAAGTTATGCATTTATCAATAAGAGGTTAATTACCAAAAGGGTAAAGATTATTGAGGATACTTAATAGTAATAGGGGTATACTTTGGAGAAGGAGAAAAATTAAGAAACAAAACATTTTACAATAAACTACAAAACCTAAGAAGTAAATGGACTGGAATTTATTATCTCAAGCTGAAAATAATCTGCTGTCAAATGAAAACCACACTTGGAGTGCTAGATTATCCAAGTGCATAAGTAATTATACCCTGTAATTGGAAATAGCACATAAAACATCTCCTAGACCTAAAAGTATACTGGGGTAATAACACTGGCATTGACTCTGGAGTATTTGATAAAATGTGGTAGAAATGCGACAGCCTTCTTGGTTACTGAGCTGCGCAGACCCAGCGAATGAACTAGACCTCAAGTTGTCTAGAGAGGAGTGAGGGGACATAACATGATAACAACTCACTGCCTCACTTTACTCACTAATTCTCTCTGTCACACCACATGCTTCCAGCCTTGTTGCAGCCAATGTTCACACTATGAAACTGCACAAGACTGTTGTGCACATGTGCGAAATGACTGAAAATTTTGTTAGCCTCGAAACGAGGTGTTTGTCCACTGCGCATCTCTAAGCCAGTGTTCAATTTCTATCATTAGGTTTCAAGAAAGCTGTACAAGAATCAATATCAAGATAAATAAAAATGTGAAAGAGTACATGTTTGTACTTCTAATATGTCTTAAGCCAAGTTAGGAAGAAAGTCTTTGAATATTGTACCAGCCAATACTGAATGAGAACTTTGAGCAAACACCAGTATTCGGTATTCTGAGGCATGTAAATTTTATTTTTATGTAGTCGAAGTATCGTGTCTATAGATCGACTGCTTCACAGTGTGTTCTTTGCATGTTTTCACTCTTTGCTGAGTCTATGTACTGCTACATTGAGAAGAAAAGACAACTACATTCACCCATATGGATCGAGATCAAATCATTTCTACCAGATGCAATTTCTCACAATTGTGCACTGATCTAGCTTCTAGCGAACTCCAGAGTGCTTCAATAACGCAGCTCTGCTCAACTAGTTAGCTGGAAACTGGTAGAATTCTCTGGAACCTCTGCGAGGTATATATATCCGTCAGCAGCCAGCTTAGAAATTCAGTTACACCTGGTGATTTTACAAGTGCGGATTGAAGTGGTTGTTGCGTTTTAGTAGGAAATTATTGTGTTAATTAGCACACAACTATAAGAAGGTGACATTTATTGTTGTGTGTTGGACAAAATTTAACTTGAATTATTGTATAAGAGTGCTACTGTTGATTTCTAACTGTTATTGTCTCTAACTGAGGTTTGTAATTAGTGGGTTCACTGGTGTCAGTTATTATGTTTCCACTGAATAACAGAATGATCTATGAGACTGACAAAACAGTATTTTATATATTCTGACAGCTTACTATTCGCTAGAGCCTCTCCAGGGGATTAAATGTATTTAAAATGTAAAATTTCATATTATATGGGGTTTATGGTGAAAGGCATAAAATTTCATGTAGGTTTTTAAACCTAAAACCACCACAACTAGAAACAATGTTCAAGTGTCTAAATACCATATATTGCGATGAAACTACACAAAAATGGCTATTTTACATTAAAGGTGAAGTTTTAAGTAATAAAGTGCCTTATTATTTGTAGTCCCAGTCATCTCATTTTCTCCTTCTCTAAGTTCATTTTCAGTATTGCTACTGGAATCAGATTTATAACTGGAATCTTTCTACAAAGTGTCATCCTTGCTCCCATCCATGTTATTAGAAACACTACATTTTTTAAAGCCCTTTACAATGGATTCACTTTTCACTTTCCCCCACGATGATTATCCACTGGGCCAGTAGCTGTATGCTTGGTTTCTCCAACTTGTCTGTTGGACTCATGCATGGCTTCCATTGCCAGTCACTGTACTTCTTCCATATGTAACGGGACAAAAAGGGGAAACAAAATTTTAAAACGTGATTTGAATATTTTATGTCGCCCAAGTGTAGCATCGAGACGGGTGTGACTTGGCATTGGAATGTGCAGTTTGCAAAGAGGGAGCGCCCACGCTTTCAACCGTGCACACAGTCGGCCAAGTTTCTCACGCTAACGGCACGAACTGGTACATTCTTTCTGGCCCAGTGCGCGGAAAACAAAGGCAGTCGACGATTAACATCTGAAAACAGTGGACGCCAGTAGTGGTGTGCGTCGCCGGCCGGGCAAAGTTTTATCTATTATTAAAAATGGGAAAGTAGTTAAAAGCAGTCGACAAGGCAATTATAACTTAGTCGGGTGAACACACAGGCTCGTGAGCCTAAAACTTTATTTTATACTTTCAAAATTTTATAATGTGACTGAATAACAAAACACGGAGTTACACAAAACGTGTGAGTTCAGTTTAACAATAACTTAAAATGAATTAGAGGTACAAACAATTACAATTTGGTGACGCAAAAAATAAAAGGTTGGAGAAATAATGTGATACAATAGTGAAACTGTAATAAATCGTTAGTACTCAAAATTAACAGTGAGAAATATTCGGACAAAAGTGAACAAAATTTGTGGAGATCAACAAGTGACCTGCAGGGACGCCGATACCACGTAACCGTATATCAAACAAATTAATTATGAGAACTTAAATAAAAAAGCGCTTAATTAAATATGGTACGTGTGTGAATGAGAGAATGTGCAGATACTGGGCTGTCTTATCTATATATATATTTATATAAGAAAGAAATATTTAAGCTAGAGTAGGAAAGCTATATTTAATTTCCAATGTAACATTAGTATCAGTAATTGTTCAAAGAAAAATAAAGATGGAAAGTAAGAAATTTGAAAATAGAGAATATAAAGAAATGTATTAAAAAGAATAAATCCATTACATTTTTCACTTGATATATATGTGTTAGAATAATCATTTCAAGTACCTAATTTCATTTTCTGTGCTGGTAAATTCGCTATACGAAATAGGGTTACACCACTAGACGATCAGGCCAGAGAGTGACAAATAAAAGGTTAGTGGGAGTTTGTGATCATTTTATAATTATTTAAAAAGTTATAAAACACAACAAATGGTGCGGCGTGACCAGGATTTGGAATAAATAATGTATTTATTCCAAATTGGCCTATTTTAAAGCACAGAGAATGGAATAGGGTTGGCAGAAGCCGAAAATAACTTACGTAAAATTTACGTAACATACGCAAAATAAAATTACGAGGTGTTGATAAATTGTGCATGTTAGATTACAAATAAAATTTAATAAGTATTTAATAGAACAGTATAAAATGTCTGACAACTAAAAAGAAAATAATTTGATAGACTCAGTTATGAGTGAGAGTGGCCTTGGGTCAATGGACCCGTCACCGAGTGTGAGTGAATTAAGCCAGCCAATGCCAACAGCTGACTTGAGCAGTCAAGCAGTAACTAATGCTGACTTAACCGAATCAATTATAATAAATAATGCAGAAGCAAAATCTACTCCTGTAGTGATAAAAACAAATATAAAAGAAAAAGAATTGTCATTAGATGACATATTTGATTTTATGAAAGCCAATTTCAGTAAAGTAAATAGTAATTTCAATAAACAAAGTAATGATTTTAATTGTCGTTTTGATGCCAATGATACCAAATTTGATAAATTGAATAAAGAGTAGTTTCGAAGTACAGAATAACAAATTTGATGAGTTAAGAAGCGAATTACATGAACAAAAATTAAAATGTGAAGGAAATTTCAATGAATTAAAAAAGCAAAATGATGAATTAAAAAACGATATTAATGAAACTAATAAGCGTTGTGAAAGTACTAATGAAGAGTTTGCCAATAAGTTTAACGAATTAGATACCAAGCTAGATAGTTCAATCAAGAATATAGATATTAAAATCAATGGAATAGATGATAGAATGACAGAGAAAATTAACAAACAAATATGTGAGATAACAGAGAATGTTGAGACCAAGATAAATGAATGTAACGCTAGCAGTGAATATAAAGTTAATTGTGCTATTAAGACAATAGAAAATAATAACCGTAAAATAAGTGAGGTAGAAAATAGTTGTAAACATGAATTTAAAACAATACAAAATACAATAAGTAACCTTGAATCTGATAATCACAATAGATTTACAAATGTTGAAAAGAGTATTGTGAATGTAAAAGATGAATTAAGTATGGCCATCAGCCAACAAGTAAATACTGTTACCAAACGAGTAATTATGACTCGCGACGTAAGTAGTGAAGTCGAATTAGAACCTTTTAGTTGTGATAATAGGAGAGTACACCCAATGCAGTTTCTAAACAGAGGATGGAGTTTAACAACTTTAATACCAGTAGTTGGGAAGTACAGCTGTTAAGATTTTAAAATTTTTCAAGGGTAGTTCGGAGATATGGGCCAAGGTACACAAAACAGAGTGGGGGTGTTTCGAAAGTTTTGAAGCCGCATTCAGAAATAAATATTGGTCTGAAGAAGACCAAGAAGTGTTACGTAGCAGAATTATGGGAACTGGGAATTTTGGGGGACCCAATAATAACATAACCGGGTATGTAATGAAAATATTTAGTGAGGCGAAATACCTAGAACCGCCATTGCCATTCAGGTCCTTCGTGAGGCATATAAGTAAGCACTTGCCAAGGGAGGTGCAAATAACATTGATGACGCGGGAGGTAGCAACTATTAGCGAGTTAGAAAACATTTTAGATGTGTTTCAGAGCATACGAGACCAGGAAATGAGTCGACGTCATAACCAACAGAGTTCAAACCAGGAAGTGAACCACGCACAGCAGAGGGCCGCAACATGGACATGCATACCCCAGACGAGAACCAAATAATCGAGGCAACATGTGGAAGTGTACGGGGTGTTCTAACGAGAATTATGCAACTCAGAGTTTCTGTTTTAGATGTAGGAGAGAGAGAGAGACCGGGTCCGTGACACGGAACACAACCCGAACATAACAACCAAACATACCAATGAAGAGGAGATGGCCAAGTAGGAGCGCCGAGAGGTAACGAACAGGTGAACCGGAGCGGAGGTGGGTACAACCCTGGAGTGGCGAGCACATCGGCGGTAAACTAATAGAGCCAATGGAAAACCGGACCCGACCATTGTCGACGGAGGATTCTGGGGTCCAAGTAAATGACAGCTACCAAAACAACAGCATTATAACAGATTTATCTGAGGAGTTAATGGAGGAAGAAGATGTTGAAGCAATTAGACAGGAGAATGGATTAACAGAGGTGAAGGTCAACATTGAAGGTAAGGCAATAAAAACTTTAACAGATATCGGTAATGAAGTCTCGGTTATTTCCGAACACACGTTAGATGAATTGAAAGAATTAAACAAAAATATTCCATCTTTGCGAGTTGCGGGAGTGACTACTGTAGGCATTATGGGTGTCAGGAGTAAAAGAGTCACTAAACAAGTACATCTGAATATGATAATTAACGGGGTAGGGTACGATAATATATTTCTCGTAGTACGCGGATTAAACCTTGAGGTTATTTTGGGGAATGATTTTTTGACTAAACATAAGGCGGTGATTGATTTTCAGAAACGGATATTAGAGTTAAACGATGTAATAGAACCAGTTCGGGTTAATTTTGAGCGGGTAGTAGATGCGGTAAGAATTTCGGGTATAAGGGTGATACATAATCGGGTTAATGAACAAGAAGTGGAAATTAGTATGAATGTATGTAATGAGAGTGAAATAGAGGGTAATGAAAGTGTAGAGCAAGTATGGGCTGAGAGGGCACTTAAATTTTGTAGTGAGGGTGGCGTAGTGGGGATTCTCAACGTGAATCGTTGTGGCGGGTAGTAGAGAATTTTAGAGGAGTGTTTGCCGATATACCAGGGAGGGCAAGAAACTATGAATGTGAGTTGAAAGTACGGGAACACACGCCTTTTGTACAGAGAAGTTATCCAGTGCCATTGTCTAAGCGAAAAGCAGTTCAGATAGAATTAGACCGAATGATGGAGGGGGATATAATAGAGAGATCCGTGTCACCCTATTCAAACCCTTTAGTTGTCGTTATTAAGAAAGATGGTAGAGTGCGGTTATGTTTAGATGTGCGCAGAATAAATCAGATTATTATTCCTGATCGGTTGTCACCCGAACCCATGGACGAAATTTTTCAGAAATTCAGCGGAGTTAAATATATGACTTCATTAGATTTAACCGCGGGTTACTAGCAGGTCCCGTTAGAGAAAGAGAGTAGGAAATACACTGCTTTTTTGTTTAATGGTAAAAATTACCAATTCAACTACTACCCTTCAGACTCAACACTAGTGTGGCTAGTTTTATAAAATGTTTAGATGATATTTTGCAACCGAGGGACTTAGAGTTTTTAACAGTGTACGTAGATGATATTTTAATAGCTTCAAGAACATTACAAGAACATACTGAACATTTGGAATATGTACTAGATAGGTTACAAAGAGGGGGGTTTAACTGTAAACTGGGAGAAATCAACATTTTTACAAGAGATACATTTTTTGGGTTTCATTATTTCACCTGACGGAATTCGAGCTAACCCCGAAAAAGTAGAAGCAATAATGAGATTCCCTGAACCTAAAAATATTAAACAATTGCAGAGTTTTTTGGGCTTATGTAACTTTTATAGGAAGTTTAAGAAAAATTATGCGCAGGTAACCTCTAAATTAAGTGCGGTATTACAAAAGAATAAACAATGGAGATGGGGCGAGGCGGAAAGAGTTACTTTTAATGAAATTAAAGAGAAGTTTATAGATATGATAGTGATGAACCATCCAGATTTTCAGCAAAAATTTTATTTACAGATGGATGCCAGCAACATAGCCCTCGGCGCAGAACTATACCAGGAGGGTGAGGATGAGGAACACCAGACAATCGCTTTTGCCAGCCAGACTTTGTTAGCAGCGGAGAGGAACTATACGACCACAGAGAAGGAGCTGTTAAGTATCGTTTTTGCAGTGAAAAAATTCCGTACATACCTTCTAGGGAACCAGACCATCATCAGGACGGATCACAAGGCATTATCATTTTTAAACACTTGTAAATTGACTCATAGCAGATTAACCAGGTGGGTGTTAGCATTCAAGAATATCACTTTTCATGGGAGTACATTAAGGGGACAAATAATAAAGTACCAGACACTCTTTCCAAGGTAGATGTAATAGAAAACAAAACAGGGAGGGATCTCAAAGAAATAGAGATTTTTCAGTTAACCAGGGAAGATAGAATTTTTGGTGAGGAATTGAGGGAGATTAAAAACCTACAAAGATCAGAAAATAAGTTAAGGAAAATAATCGCTAGTTTAGAAGTGGATGTAGATGGGTCTGAATATAATATTCCAAATATATCAGGGAACTCTGTTCAAGAAAGTAGAGGGGGGTGAGCGTGATTGGAGGCTAGTTGTACCTGAAGGATTAATAGACAAAATTATTTGGGATTGTCATGTAAGATATGGGCATTTTGGGGCGAAAAAGTGTAAGAATGTGTTAAAAGAATCTTTTGTTTTTAAGAATATTGAGAGGCGAGTTAGAAGAGTGCTAAAGGTATGCGATTTGTGTCAAAGGTAAAAAGTTGAGAATTACAGGGTTGAAGGGGAGATGAACTATATTAAAGCGGAAAGACCATTTGACTTAGTGGCTGTAGATTTGTATGGGCCATTGCCCAAAGGTAGAGGTGGAGTAGTGTATGTTTTTGTTGTTTTGGACACTTTTTCTAAGTTTGTTAGGTTGTACAGCGTGAAGAGAGCTACGAGCAGGGGGCTGAGTGAAAAGATCATCAAGGATTACATGATAAACATAGGTAAGCCGAAGGTAATTTTATCCGATCACAGACCCCAATTCATTAGCGGTAAGTGGAGGCAGACTCTCGGCTGGGAAGGCATCATACCCAAGCATACGGCAGTATACCATCCACAGTCGAACCAGGCAGAGCGGGTGATGAGAGAAATCGGTAGGATATTTCAGGCATATTGTCACGCCAAACACATGGAATGGCCATTGTACGTGAAGAAGGTGGAAGACTGGTTAAATAGTACTACCCACGAATCTACCGGGTTTACGCCATATGAACTAATAAAGGTAACCAGGCCACCTAGAATATTAGAACAACTTTTCGAATATCTACCGGAAGAACAGACCATCGACAGAAATGTAAAAATTCAGCTGGCGAACAAGAGTCTACTCACCAAAGGGGAGAGAAGAAAAAGGCAACATGACGAAAAGGGTAAGTGGACTAAGTATGAGGTAGGACAATTAGTGTTGGTAAGGAGACATGATTTGTCGAGTGCTCAAGAGAAAGAAATAAAAAAGTTTTTCCTGTTATACGAAGGGCCCTATGAAATAGTGGAAATAAAGATGAATAATGCTTATGTACTACGCAACCAAACAACGCAGGAGATAGTGGGTACACAGAATGCTACATACTTGAAATTATATTGGCCAAAGTAAGAATTTTAATTTTAATGTGTTTTGTTTGTTTTCAGAAGGGATCCTCCCCCATTTTCGGGCGGTCACGAACTTACCAATCCTGACCGTGGGTTTTGGCATTTTGGAGCCGGACCATGGTGGGCGGAACTTCCTTCGGGTGGTGAAACGACAATGGTCCGGCTCCACAAAATTGGTATAAATTAGAAATTTAATTATATTATTGAACGGGGAGGGGGACCCCTAAGGTACGTGGTCACAATGTTTTTCACTCAAGGTGCACAACACCACGTACCAACATTGCCTAAGAGTGTATGTAAATAATTTTAGTGAGGCAGTGTGTTCAAATAAAATTTACTAATGTCATCTGTGAAAATGATGAATAGAAGTTCATAATTGACTTGTAATAATAAAATGTAACGGGATGAAAGGTTTATGGAGTTTGAAACTAAACCTAAAATTGAAAAGTTTGTAATTTTATTCAGATGCAGATTAAATGTTTATTTTAATGGAGTGAGAGAGTGAATCCTTTTTATTAAATGGTCAATTATTTTATTAAATGTAATTAAAGATTCAATCGTTAGCTGATGATAGCCTATGTAAGTAAGAATAGAGTAATTTCTAGAGTAATAGAGTTCTAGAGAATAGAGTAATTTCTTCTTAGACCTCTCCATCACAAAACTAGAACACAGGCACAAATTCAGTATATACAGAAAACCAACTACAACTGACACACTAATACACAACACCTCCAATCACCCAATACAACACAAACTAGCTGCTTTTAGAACCATGATACATAGACTTAACAACATCCCCTTAGATGAAATAGACTACAAAGACGAACTAAACACGATAAAATATCTAGCAGAATCTAACGGTTATGACAGAACAATAGTCAATAAACTCCTACACAAAACACAACAAAAACAACAGACAAAGACAGAAAACAACAAATTCATAACACTAACATACATCAACAAACAAACAGAAAAAATCGCCCACAAATTCAAAAAAGCAGGATACAGAATCGCTTTCAAAACTACTAACAAAACAGAACACACACTATCAAAACGCATGCCCAAAGCACAAAACAAATTCGATCTACCCGGTGTATATAAGCTAAATTGTTCAAATTGCAATAAATTCTACATAGGCCAGACAGGACGTAGCTTCAAACAGAGATACATTGAACACACAATAGCACTCCACACCACTACAGAATCTACCTTCGCAAACCACCTCATTGAAGCAAACCACACATATAAAAACATCGACAATAACATGAACATACTACACGTACACACAAAAGGCCGAAAACTAGACACTCTAGAACAATTAGAAATATACAAACACACAAAAACAAATAAAAACGACATCCTAAACGAACAGACACAATTCAAATCGCACGCATTATTCGAACACATCTCACCACACACACACAGCTTCGATCTTTCGAAAAACTATCTCGTCACCAACAACAAGACGAACAGCGCTACTAACGACAGCCTCTGATGAAGCCTTCTATAGGTGAAAGCCGGTTTAGGCTGTAAGGTAAAACTTTACGTTTTTACTTATAAAAAACTTAGTGTTCCGAGTCATCAATATTATAGTGATATTGACAGGGGGGTAACTCAGGGGAATCACCAAACTATGGAACAGCTGCTATCACCCTGTTCGCATAGGAACAGTAAAACAGGTGATAGACCCGCATTAAGGTTATAAATATGTAAAATCGGATATTTTGATATCTGGCAGTTTAACATCATGTAAGGCCGAAGCAAGGACAGGAGATGCCAAAATTCCTCCTCAAATTCAGTCCTTGTGGAGGCAACTGGACGCCACAGTCCAGGGGGGCCATAGTGTGTGTGGTAGGGAGGTTACTCAGGGGAGTAACGAATTAAAACCTTAAACTGTCGTAAATTGAATGAGCTGATAGGCTGATCAAACGATTTTATGTTGAATCAAGAGATATTATGCCCAAGGGCAGATTATTACAGTATATGATTTGTACGAAAGTAGTCGACTGAAATATGTTTTGCTTTAATCATTAATTAAAAGATATTAACGACCCTTATCATATGTTTTGCTTTCTATGATATTTTATAGATGACTTTACTGGTTTTTGAAAAGAGTATTTCTAGGAGAGAAGGAGTTTATTGTGTTTTATTATGTTATTATTTTACTATGTTAGAGTGTAAGTATTATAAACAGTTGTTGTTGTTGTTGTTGTTGTTGTTGTTTTCCAATGGCTCCCCCTTGGTACATTTAACCCATTTGGTACCGAGCTTCCCAATAAAGACCACTGTAATTTCTGAGTTCTTGCATTTCCCGGTTCAGCTTCACACACTCCAATAGATGATTTTTGTTCATTTTTGAGTATTCTCTCCTGCACAATACACATTCTTCTGTGGTGGAAATTTTTAATTTGTAGAGATGCGCTGAGAGACAGTCATGGCCAGTTTCCAGTCTAAAGTTGGCGACTGCTTCCTTCCTGGGTTTTCTACAGTTGTTATTCCATAACTGTTCAATCCCTGACCATGTTTTTCTTTTTGATATGTTTCTTGCTTCTTCCAGGAAGCGAGAGTTTGTTTTCCTTGTCATTAGTCTTTTTAGGGTGCTGAAGTCATGGGTACTTTCTCGGTGGTAGAGCATTGTCCCTCGCTTTGCCAAGGTGTCCGCTGTCTCATTTCCTGAGATGCCTATGTGAGATGGGATCCACTGAATAACTATCTCCTTGTTAAGTGCTGTAAGTTGCCTGGTGAGTTGTCTTGCTTCCAGTATGCTCCTGGATGCTGCTCCTGTATTAGAGAATGTTGCCTGAATGGCAGACTTAGAGTCCACTAAAAGGACAGCTTTCAAAAGGAATTTGGCCTCCAAATGAGGTTTTGCAATGCCACTTTGATAGCCTCCACCTCAGCATCATAACTTGATTTATTTTGTCCCACTGCAATGTAGTGAGAAAACAATGAGGAGAACACTCCTGCTCCAGCACAACCCACTTTATCCAGCAAGGATCCATCAGTGTATACACGCAGCCAGGTCTCCTCCGGAAATCTCTCATTGATGGTTGTTAGTGTTATCTGTTTTAGTTCTTCTGGAGATCTTGTCTTCTTCTCAACATCTTCTATCAGACTGAGATGTACTTCATACCTATGAAAGTCTAGTGGATTTTCCAAGGGGATCACTTTATTAACTGCTGTTGGTATGCTGTGGTATTGAAGGTAGTTGCTACTTTGGTTTAGCCAGATCTTTTGCGTTTTGAGTCTCTGTGGTTCCATCCTCTCATGAACCCATGACTTCTCAGGTAGTGATTTAATTCTGAGGTTTAGCAGTGCTGCCTGTTGCTTAATTTCCTCTGTTATTGGTTTGTTGCCTGTATATAGTTGTAATGCTGTAACTGGAGTTGATTTGACGCCACCTGTGATGAGTCTTAGGATGTGAGTATTATAAACATATGTCATGTATTTTACATTGTATAATTTTGAAGTGTATCTAAGTAAGGTCATTCACCTGACCCAGAGAGATCAGCTGATGATTGGGGTTAGATATGTAATATATGCCTCATAATTGATTTGTAGTTTTTTTATATAAGTAAAGGAGGGAATAATAAATTTTAATAACAAGATAATTCTTATTGAAAAAAAAAATCGTTGCAGTAAAGAAGTTTAGGTTAAATTTTGAGGTTCGCTATCAGTAGAAAAGAGGTCAGCTGATTCATGATGTATATCTTATGTTATCTTTGTAATCAAGTGTAGCTATTTTTGAATTTATGATAGAAGTAGGTTGTTTATTATAAGTTTATTATTGTACTGTTTATTATATTATATTGTTTATTTGTTTATTATAAGTGTGAGTAATATAAGAAGAATAAAGTAAATGTATTTTTCAAAGATTTTGGACAATTTTGGAAAAATTTGCAATGAGATTAAAGAATGGAAAGAAATAAAGTAGACTAACGTGGATGTGGGTTTTGATAATAGACCTAGATTGTTTTCACTAGTGGAATAAAATTTAATTAATTGAATATTTGAAATAATATCAGAAAAAAATTTTGTTGTTTGGAAAGGGAGAATTACTTTGTGCAGAAGCAATTATAGAATGCTTGTGAAGTTTATTTTAATATAAATGGAGGTAGTATGTAGTCGATAATGAAAATGTGTACGCACCCAGTATTTTGCTAAAGGCAACCCAGTATGAATGTAAGGGGGAACATATCGGTTGAGGATCTGGTATGGTATAAGGCCAGTTTTTGATTTTTTGGCGGAATGATAGAAGGTTAGGGGTACTATGGTGAGTATCTGTCTGATTTTATGGTGTTGGGATCTCGAACAGAGAAGTCCAGTAATGTCGTTCAGGTGCAGCCATAGTCGCCGAGCTAGGGGGGTAGTTTACCCATGACGTGTTTGGAAATTAATGGGGGGTTGTTGGCGCCATATCCTCACCGATCCTCTTAGGTTAGCAATGAGAGTCTTTCTGCTTTTGGGCATAAAACCTCTCATTGGGGGGGGGGGTATTGTAACGGGACAAAAAGGGGAAACAAAATTTTAAAATGTGATTTGAATATTTTATGTTGCCCAAGTGTAGCGTCGAGACGGGTGTGAATTGGCATTGGAATGTGCAGTTTGCAAAGAGGGAGCGCCCGCGCTTTCAACCGTGCACATGGTCAGCCCAGTTTCTCACGCTAACAGCATGAACTGGTACATTCTTTCTGGCCCGGTGCGCGGAAAACAAAGGCAGTCGACGATTAACATCTGAAAACAGCGGACGCCAGTAGTGGTGTGCGTCACCGGCCGGGCAAAATTTTATCTATTATTAAAAATGGGAAAGTAGTTAAAAGCAGTCGACAAGGCAATTATAACTCGGTCGGGTGAACACACAGGCTCGTGAGCCTAAAACTTTATTTTATACTTTCAAAATTTTATAATGTGATTGAATAACAAAACACGGAGTTACACAAAACGTGTGAGTTCAGTTTAACAATAACTTAAAATGAATTAGAGGTACGAACAATTACAATTTGGTGACGCAAAAAATAAAAGGTTGGAGAAATAATGTGATACAATAGTGAAACTGTAATAAATCGTTAGTACTCAAAATTAACAGTGAGAAATATTCGGACAAAAGTGAACAAAATTTGTGGAGATCAACAAGTGACCTGCAGGGACGCCGATACCACGTAACCGTATATCAAACAAATTAATTATAAGAACTTAAAAAAGCGCTTAATTAAATATGGTATGTGTGTGAATGAGAGAATGCGCAGATACTGGGCTGTCTTATCTATATATATATAAGAAAGAAATATTTAAGCTAACTAGAGTAGGAAAGCTATATTAAATTTCCGATGTAACATTAGTATCAGTAATTGTTCAAAGAAAAAATAAAGATGGAAAGTAAGAAATTTGAAAAGAGAGAATATAAAGAAATGTATTACAAAGAATAAATCCATTACATTTTTCACTTACTTACTTCTTACTTCTTCCTGCAGGCGTCCAGCTTCAACTGTAGCCGATAGCCCAATGTCCATGGTAGATCATAGAAGCGATAGCCCAGTACCATTTTTCACTTGATATATATGTGTTAGAATAATCATTTCAAGTACCTAATTTCATTTTCTGTGCTGGTAAATTCGCTATACAAAATAGGGTTACACCACTAGATGATCAGGCCAGAGAGTGACAAATAAAAGGAAAGTGGGAGTTTGTGATCATTTTATAATTATTTAAAAAGTTATAAAACACGACACATAAGTGGTTTGTTAACAAGCATATCTAGAACTTGAAGTTGAGAAGTCATTCCCTCAGGAATTATAACAAGTTCAGTGTTCATTCTGCAACCAGCTTCTTCATTTTCTCAGTTGTGACCATGAAAAGCATCAAGAATTAAAATGACTCTCTGCCCTAGTAAAACACCTGGTCGACATTCCCAAACAACTTTAAACCAATCTACCATAAATTCTTCCATTTAAGAGTCATCCACCCCCTTTTCCTGTACTCTAAACACAATCCCAGCTGGTACCTATTCCTTTGGAAGCATTTTTATCTATAATATAATGTATGGTGGCAGCTATTACACTCACAGTAATGTGTAATTTTTCATTGACTGTAGATCTGACTATAACTAACTTTGACCCTTCTTGTCCACAGTAACACTTGATGGCATACTGGAGGTTGTAGGGGGCTTCAAAACTAGGACAACGGTACTGGTCTCGCGTTTGTATGGCAATCAGTTGCTGATTTATTAAAGAAACACGTGAGCTCCTCCCTCCCCTATTAAAGGCCATGCAGTTGGACAGAAAATCAGTGCCCAATTCCGGCCAAACGTTTCATCAATCTCCCCTAAAAGGGGAGTGGGAAAATGGTTTTAAGTCATGGGGAAAATCTCTTAACGAATCTGGCCAAACGGATTCATCAAACTTTCCAGTTGATGGAGTGGGGAATATCTAACGTCTCGTGGAAACTACGAACAAATTCGGCAAAATGAATTTGTTCAACTCCCCAGTGGTTATGGGAGAGTTGGTATAGTGTTACACGGACAATCTTTCACAGAATGTGTCCAAATGGATTCAGCCATGTCCCACGTCTTAACCTTGAACTCATATAACACGTGCCTGTTCATTCACACTACAAAGGGGAAGAGATTGTGACAGTGATGATGATGCTGACTACTCTGATAATGATATCCGCCCAGCTCTCCTTGTGTTCAAATGAGAATCTGCTATAATAGGGGCAATTGATGAAAACTGTTCAGAATTTGACCGTTTTTAATTGTTTTTTGATAGAGACTAATTTAATGAACTATTAGGTTGTAAACATAACTTCTGTAAGTTTAAACGGTGAAGATAAAAATGTTTTTGTGATGAAAGGTTTGTTTAAGACTAATTTGTTAAAACGTGTACACATGTGATCAGAGTACTAAGTACATCAAATGTGCAAATAAGAAGCTAAAAGTTGATATAATCTAAGTATTATTTTGTTGACAGACAAATTTGCTACAATTTTTTGTATCACGCTAAAAACAGTGGTTCACCAGGGAATAATACAAACAAAAAGTGCTGAAAGTGTTAATTAAATGACAGAAGTTACCCCTATTCCTTCTGGGCTTGCCTACTCCTTGTTTCAGCAGAGTTTAATATGTAGGCATCATGGACATAAGGTGAGTTGCAAATTTCTCTACGCGTTTGTGTGTTATTTACTTGCTAAATATTTATAATTGTATACTGATATTTACAGGTGAGAAAAGTCCTCACTAAAATTTATGTGTTGAGATCGATAACCAAAAAAACACCAACATTATAAACTACAAATGGCAATTCTAGTATTATAACTATGTATATTTTTTATTTACCTTCACCATGGGCAACCCAAACACCGAGAACAGATCCTTCCATTCCTTTAAACATAATTGCTGGTGATTTTTCTATCCGTACAGTACTGAAACGGCATTCATACCTGTCAGAGCTGTTATGATCTAGAGCAACATCTGGCTGGTTGTGTATATCTGTTTCTGAACCTACGTATTTCAAACATCAACAATCATTATTCTAATTACTTTTATTGATTGACTAAAAAATAAATTAAAAACTAACATTCACTACTTTGAAATCATGTTTCTTCACAGGTAATAGTGTGGACAGTCTCTATATCAATTTAAACTCACCAGTTGCATTTACTTGTATCACATGCCCTCATAAAATAATTCTTAATTTGGTCCCCTTTGGTAAATGCCTTATCTCTTTGTCCTTCAAGTTAATTTATGTTCTTCAGGACTAAAAAGCTCACTTTTTTATATACTAGTGATGACAAAATAATGAAAATATCTTAGAATCTACAAATGACACTTATAATATGATAAATGCATGGATCATTATGTACCAAATAGGACATAGTATCATGTATGACTATATGGCTATACATCCTAGTTCGGTACAAGTAATGGTTTCATTCAAAAACGATTACAGTACTGTTGTACAGAGTAACTATAATAATGCAGACGTATTTAAAGAGTACAATGTCTGACAGGAAAGTGTCTGACCATTTTGAATATTACGGGAACTGGTTGTGCAAATGCATGTAACTCAGCAGCCTAATTAGGTTTTACATGTTAATGCATGTAACTAGGTTGGTGTTATAGTTATTATTCCTTACAATTCCCTTTATCGTTTTTAGCTCCCTATCTTTTGTTTCTGTCTCTTTTAAACACTTCTGAGCTCTATAACAAAACGAATTGATTGCCGCCATTTTATATCTATAAGGGTGGTAAGACTCTCTTGGTATAATTATATCAGAATACGATTCTTCCCTAAATATCCCAAATTGTAGTTTTTCATTATTTTGAATTTCTATGTTTAAATCTAAGTAATTTATTTTCTTAGATATATTTATTTACCAACATAGTGGATAAAGTTATGAAATTAATGAAGAAAGTTGTGTTAGTGGTTAAAATCACAAGCAGAATTATCACTGTTGCACACCACTATATAAAAATATTCCGATTAGTGCTTTCAAGCTTCACAGTTCATCGTCAGATCGGAAATGAACGAATAACTTAAAAATAAACCCTTCACCCCCACCCCACCACACCCTGCTCACACACAACAAGCTATAATTCAATGTCCCTTCCTCTGTAAAGGAAATTCCTTTCCCTGTAAAGTTATGAAAAGTATTAACATACAAAAAGCTAAAATAGAACCAGAACAAAAGAATTATGCAGGGTCATTGACATACATAGGATTACATACTAGAAAAATTATATAATCTTTTAATAAATACAGAGTAGATATAGCTATTAAAAAATGTGAAACGGTATTTGATAAGATAAGGAATAAAAATATACAAAAATCCCAGTATTACAGAGAAGCGGAATTTATAAATTAAAATGTAAAGACTGCAACAAAGTGTACTAGGTGAGACAGGACGGAAATTAGTATGCAGGTTGTCTGACCACAAACAGGAAGAAGGTAATAGAACAACAAATTCGTTATATGCAAGACATTTCATAGAAGAGAACCATAAGTTTATTAACCCTTTGGAAGACTATGAAATTTTAAAAGTAGTAAATAACACAGTAGAAAGGAAGCTTAGGGAGGACTTAGAAATACTGAAAGAAAGATAAAAAGGGTTAGACAATGAATATTAAAACTAAATTTGATAATGAAGAAATATTTTATAATATAATTAAAAAGTAAAAGACAGATAACAGGAGATAGATAAAAGATAGATAATAGAAATTAAAGAGGACGGATAGATAACATTAAGAATTAAATTGCATAGGACTATATGGATGTTTTTTAAATAAGGGTGAGTGACCCCACCCACAAGTGTGAATGAGAAGGCGGTACAACCTTAGCTTTAAAAAGAATGTACACACACAACACATAAACACAAGGAATGTGCTAGAAAAATATGAAACTGTACAGATGGGGGTGACAAGGCTCGGAGGTTGGGAAGGGACATTTGAATGATAGCTTGTTGTGTGTGGTCAGTGGGGGGGGGGTACTCTCTTTTTGTTAATTACGATCTGACGATGAGCTGAGAAGCTTGAAAGCACTAATCGGAATAATTTTTCTATAGTGGTTTTGATGGTACAAATACTACCGTCCAGAGACATATTGGGAATATCAATAATTTATTTGTAAATTGTATTGGGGAAAAAGCAGTATACGAGTTAGCATCAAGGTTGTCGATCTAGCAGCAGAAGGCAGCTATTTTTAGCAACATGAACTTTGAACTATATGCATTTGGAATCAGGCCACACGACGTCATGGGCCGCACCTTCGATGATCTAACTCTGGAATGTGTGTCAAGGTCAGCAACACCTTAAAATCTGGCTACTACGTAACAGAAATCAAACAAAGGAACGAGACCACGTGATCGCCCCTCCAGCTAAGACTTTTGACCAGCTTCAGTCTTCCCAGTTGAATTCATACTCTTGTGCCGTACGGCCGTATAACAGACTGCGGATGAATTTTGGGCGCGCCCACCGCCAAAAAGTGTAAAATGTGAATTAACAAAATTTAAATATTAATTAGACCGGATAAACAGTTATTGTTTTAAAAGAAAAACATGTATAGTCAGTCAGTGAATAAAACATATGGAGTAATCGACGTGGTGTGCATGTAACAATGTGACGTCTTCTGGACATTTTCAGATAAGTACCATCTCGGGGAGAGTAAACAAAGAAATTTCAAAATTGTAAATCAACTCAAAATTAAAAAAGAAATGGCCGTCTAAAATATATCTATGTGTTTAAAAAAATAATAATGAGCTCAAAAGGGGGGCATAAAGATATGTACGGTATGAAAGCATGTATGTGTGTGTGGGTGGATACAATTAATTAAGAAATAATAAGTGCTGGTTTGTGGTAGTTAAATTTATATTTGTTTAAAACACTCGTTACTTTACTATATTTTTGAATCGTGTAATCACAAAAAGAAAAAAGAAAAGAGAAAGTCAATTTACAATTAATATACGTTGTAACGTCTCGCGGGTAAATCGGATAGTATCGTTTGATCTTATCGTCACTCTTGCAATCGTCACTGTAATTGTTTAATGAAATAATGTTTTATTAGCCCCACTGTTGGGTTCTCCAATCTTGTAACGTCTCGCGGGTAATCTCTAGGAGTCTGAAAGATATACGTTTCCTAAAAAGGTTTCTTATCGTCTATTTATGCTCCTCGAAAATCTCGCTTTAATGAGAGTCACAGAATTCGTTATAATTTATGTTCAAAGTTTCCAAAAAAATCGAGTGTGTGCGATTATGCAGATATTTCCCTTAGATTTTATTTGGGTGAATTCAATAAAGTTGTTTGACCGTAGTTAGGAGAGAGAGTGCAAAAAGAAATATTCTCTTGGCATACAATTAATTAATTTAAATTTCTCCGCTCATGAGACCAGCTGATTGTGACATTTACAAACACTTTCGATGATCTAACTCTGGAATGTGTGTCGGGGTCAGCAACGCCTTAAAATCTGGCTACGTACCAGAAATCAAACAAAGGAACAAGACCACATGATCGCCCCTCCAGCTAAGACTTTTGACCAGCTTCAGTCTTCCCAGTTGAATTCATACTCTTGTGCCGTACGGCCGTATAACAGACTGTGGATGAATTTTGGGTGCGCCCACCGCCAAAAAGTGTAAAATGTGAATTAACAAAATTAAAACATTAATTAGACTGGATAAACAGTTATTTTTTTAAAAGAAAAACATGTATAGTCAGTGAATAAAACATATGGAGTAATCGACGTGGTGTGCGTGTAACAATGTGACGTCTTCTGGACATTTTCAGATAAGTACCATCTTGGGGAGAGTAAACAAAGAAATTTCAAAATTGTAAATCAACTCAAAATTAAAAAAGAAATGGCCGTCTAAAAAATATCTATATATGTTTAAAAAAAAAAAAATGAGCTCAAAAGGGGGGCATTAAAGATATGTACGGTATGAAAGCATGTATGTGCGTGTGGGTGGATATAATTAATTAATAAATAATAAGTGCTGGTTTGTGGTAGTTAAATTTATATTTGTTTAAAACACTCGTTACTTTACTATATTTTTGAATCGTGTAATCACAAAAAGAAAAAAGAAAAGAGAAAGTCAATTTACAATTAATAGACATATATATGATGTCATTATTTTAATTCGTAAGGTGTAAAAGGGAGGGGTCAAGTTGCAATTACGTTACATATATGTTGTTTCAGTATGTCAATAAATACTAGACTGATCTGAGAATAAGTAGACTAAATTTATTCATTTCAAATAACCTCAATTCTGTTCTCCAATAACACGCTTAGACAAATCCAGGTTTGACCTTGGTGGTATGGAAGTTATTTTGGGTAAAATGGCATCCAGTACATACGTATACGGACAGCTGTTCGGGGTGCAAAATGATGGTAAGTAAATAAAAAATTAAAAAATAATATTACATGGTGTGCAACAGTGATAATTCTGTTTGTGATTATAACCACTAACACAACTTTCTTCATTAATCTTCTGATAGTTTCTGCAGATGGATGTTTAAGTTTTGTGCAAAATTTATTACAAATCTGAACTCAGTATAAAGAAATGGTCACAGTAAAAATATTCAAGAACAACGTTATTGTTTTGTTTCAAAATATTTTTTCTTATCAACCAATAGCTGAGAAGAGGGACTGCCAACAAAGGGAATGACTATGAATATTCAAGATCATGTACAGCCAGTTTTTCTTTTTAATATGAAGATCTGCATCCACAAAGGATATTAACTTAATTTAAATGGGGATTTTAATATATCTTAATTGACTTAAATTCAGTCTCACTGTAATTTCCAAGACTAACTGGACAAAATAATAAGAAAAAATTTTCAGCCTTAAATTCCTATTGAAAATGTGTAATTGTACTACAAACAACCAGTTTTCTTTTTTTTTAAATATAAAAATCCTTAACTTTTTCTACACCACCACCACCACCACAGTACATCTGTCTTAAGCAACCACCCTTGGATCTCTGTAAAATGTGACTGCTCGGAAAAGTTGCCATTTAATAATGATGTTGTAGGGTGGGGGATAACAATGTAGTATATTAAATGCAGATTAGCTATAATATTATATTACGTACTTACAATTGTATTCCTGACTACAGCATATTTACAATGAAAACAAGTATATTAAAACAATTTGGGTAAAGAAGGTTATAGTTTAGAAAAATAGTCTTTTAATATGGTTTGTTTGATGGTAATCAAACAATAATTATTATTGTTATGATGGTAATCTTTTTAACTGCATAATTTTCAATCAAACAGTAAACTTCACTACAGTGTTGCATAACATTTTCCCCACACTCGTTGTCGATGGTAATACAAACATCTTTAAACCACCTAAGAGATAGTAAATGCATCATCCAGATCCAACAGTAGTTCTTTTATTTCTTATTTTTTGTTCTCTATATCATTGTTAGCTGTTTCTGCAAAAGCAGAAAAATTACTGTGCTGTAAAATTATTTATCTCCTGGGAAACTACTGATATGAATTCATCATTTAAAATTTCTTCTTCAGCGGCACAACAACCCATTACTGAGTCAAGGCCTCCTTATAGGTTTCTGCACATAAAAGAGTTTGGCAGATGGGATATGTGAATTCTCCGATCCAACCCCCAACCTGGAGGACCAGGAACTTTGATTTTGGGGTGCTCTTCTCCTAGAGAGTTGCTTTCACTTCAGTTGATGAGCTCTCTCTGCCTGGTCACAGTAGGCTAACTGACTCAGCCCATGTGTGCAGCCGTTGAGCTACTATAGCCTCCTTCGCCACCACACTAGATGCACACCCGGCTCCTAATGTGCACCATCCTGCCAGGCCAGGACCCAGGATAACCCCAGACTGCCCTGACAGAACCCCCATCTCTCGTTTGCTTACCGATCCACTCCGCCAAAGGGATTGGTTACCACAATGTCAGAGTGGATTGCTCGGAAAACACGGCCCACTGACATGTAGGTGATAGTGGAGCTGGGGTGGAGAGGCTGGTGCATTTCTCTTCCAAACATTTAAAACACTTCAATATAAATACAGTATTTTTTAAACTTACTTTTATAATCTTCCTGTAGTTGTGTCTACCAATTGCTGTCCAAGTAATCACAACACTATAGATCCACGTACTGCAGTCCAGCAACTATGGCAAGTGTGTGTACTTCTTGTGAAATTTCATGTAACTGTTGCAACTGCTGCTCATTTTCACTGATTTGAACAACATACTTTGTAAAACACTTCTTAATGGTGGCAGCAGCTACTTCTTTCCAGGCTATTTTGATCCAATATACCTCATCGAGGATATTGATTTTCTTCGTCAGGTCAAGTGCTGAATTACTGTACCCATATGTGATACAAGTGATCACAGAACTCTTTTTTGGTAAAAACAATAATTCCTTCATCCAACAATTAAAGATGAGGTGTTATGTTTGATGGAATAAATAGGAGTCTGATACTTGACAATGTTGAAACTGGATGATATATTGCATTATCCACTACTGTAATTGAAATAAAACACCAATGTTTTTTTGTTAGGACACCAATAAATACCAAGTGATGCACACTCCAAATGTTTGAAACACTTCAGTTGTAATGATTTACCTAAAACTAATGGATGCTCTTCTTCAATAGCAGCACAAAAACATAATGGTTAGCCTTTATTTACCCACTTTCCCTCCTTTACATGCTTCATTGTATAACATTATTGATTTATGAGGTATAGTTCTAAAACATAATATATATAATCAAATCTCATCAACAATATAAATATCAGGTAATAAACATTATAAATATCGTCAATGCTTATAAACATTTAATTGGTATTCTGTCAGAACATCCAGTAACCTTTCTTTCCAGTCATTAACTTCATTAACAGCTGCATCTGCACCTCCACATGAAAATATTTTATACGATATTATGTTGTGTCAAATTTTAAAACATTTAAATCAGCCATTGCTTGCCATAACATTTTTGACATTATTTGGTGCAGCAATTTCTAGTGCCTTCTTTTGTAACATGCTTCCACTAACTGGGAACTTTCTGGACAAGCACATTTTAACCACTCGTAAAAAATTTCATTCACCTGTCCACATTTTGATTCACATTTTCTTTTAATTCCCCAATTCATATTAGCTTCCCAATTTTTAAAAATTTGTTCTTTATTTTTGATTATATTTTTTATCTGCATTCTCCCACATTTAAAAACTTCAGCAAGTTTTCTTGTTAAAACACTCTTATCACTTTTTAAGAATAACATTTCTTTTGCTTCTAAATTTAAATACACTCTTCCTTTATTACACATTTTTGTCTATGCACACTACTGTATAATTAAAAACCTACACTCTAAATTGTGAGAGCACTTAAGCACCTATAAAAAGTTTATGATTATTCAACATTATAGAGGCTTTAACAGTGTAGCCTCCACAACTGTAACTTACACATTACTGTAGAATTAATTAATTATACTACAAAATAATTTCAACACTTGGGTACTCACAGATCCCTTTGATCAATTCAACTTTAAAATGTTTTCAATGTTATGAAAGTTTTAACAGTTAACACCGTGTATCTTATTTACACACTATTGTATAACGAAATAAGTATGCTATAAATTATAAAAGTATCTGAAAACCCATGGACTGGTTATAATCAAATACTAACCGTTTGAATATTACAGATGCTAATTGCACAATCAATTCATAAACTTAAAAAAACATGCATTTACATAAAGCTAGACCACTTAACTGTTCCTTGTTTGGGCCAGGTATAAACACCACTTGCGTTTTTCTTAGAAACTAGTATTGCTAAACTATTCCTTACAACACTATTACACACCAGATAACTGAACGTCTAAAATTTGCCACTCAAGTGAGTGAACAGTCCAGTTATAAGCTGGGCTGCTGGCCAGGGGAGAATGTGGCCATTTAATAAATGGGAAATTTACATTGATCACATTATGCAAAATAAAATCTATTCCACAGAAAAGTGGTGGCTGTCCAAAAAGGTGTCCAATAAATAAAGGTTCTACCACTACCACTACTACTATCACTAACACTACCACCACTACCGCTGCTGTTGACGCCGCCAACACCACCACCACCACCACTACTACTACTACTACTACTACTACAACACAAATGGACAGGAAAAATGCATTTTGGCACTAGTGATATATGCCATGCCTTAATTTTTAGCTTACCAGATATTCCAACCCATCCAAGAAGACTCATTAGCTGACACCCATTACAAACACCTAAACTAAATGTGTCTTGACGGGTAGTGAATGCCTGAAACTGTGATTGTAATTCAGGATGGAATAACAAACTGGCTGCCCAACCTTTTGCAGAACCTAAAACATCTATAATTTAAACAGAAAAAGCAATTAATATTTTCTTTACTTTGGTAAGTTAACACATCCAAATCTCAATTCATAAGCAATTAGTAATTTAATAGAAATGTAGCCTGTGCCCAACTATAGAAGTTGCTTGTGTTAGGAGGGAGAGAGGGGGAGAGATAGGGAGGGAGAGAGGGAGATTAAAAAGGGGGAGAGAGAGAGAAAGATAAAGTAATAAAAAGTACTGATTTTCTTGAAATATATTTAAAAATTAGGGTAGTTGAATTTATTTTTAACAGGTTATAAATTGGTTACAAGTTGAAATTAGGTTATAACAGAATTTTTTTTTTTTTAATATCAATATAACAACATATAAGACAATTGCACATATGAAATTTGACATTCTGCTGGCATTTTGTCATTCTGCAAGTGAAGGTGAAGGTGAGGTGAAGACATAGTGAAGATGTGCTGCAACTAACCAACCAGAACAAAGTTAACATGTTTTCTGTAAAACCAACAGGTGGTGACTGCAATGAGTCCATCACTTTTGACAACAATGGCACACTAATGCTGACTAAATACTGGAAGAATACATATGTAAAAAGAAAGAAGAGGAGGAGAGGGATAAGGAAAAGGAGGAGAACAGGAAATAAAAGTTGTGGTAGAAAAATCACCTTCCAGTTTCACTAAAAAAAATAGTGCTTCACTATATTCATGTTAACTGCTGTATATGAACACCACTCCTGGCAGAAATTTTGAAGGCTACTGAAGAATATTTGTTGTTCTTCAATAACATTCTGTACATTTCTAATAAGCATTCTGAATGCTAGTGTTGGTACATATTGTTATGATATTACAGAACATGCTACGTGTTTCTTGGCTATTCCAGCGGAGTCCAGCTGTAATGTGTGTGTGTGTATTGCTGCTACTTTGAGATAAAAGACAATTATGTGACACTTGTCACGTGTCTGCAACAAGACTTTTCCAGATCATACCGGTTGTTACTTTACTTTTCTCTTATTATTATTAAATAAATATAAATAAATGTATCTATTGCAGGAATACCCAATAAACTATATTCGGGTCTGTTTACATTGTTCGATTTAGACACGTGTGTCACATTTACCATAATTATGGTATCTACCATAATTATAGCATCTGTTCATTTCAGTCTCATTATCTCTATTTTTATTACCTAAGGATCCAGGATTCAGCTCAGCGAGAATGCTGGCAGAGACAGGCATTGAAATGAGAATACGCTCGGTGGAAATATTAATCATTAATAGTGGTTTATTCCATAAATTCTATAAGCGTGTACACCGGACAAAAAATCAACATGGCGGCCATTAATTATTGGCCCGCCTTCATCATAAACTTCTTTATATTTTATTAATCGTTAATTTACCAAATGTCATATTTTAATTTAGCAGCTGCTTTGCTATTAAATGATTTTAATTATCTTGGCTTAACACAAACGCAAACCAACACCCCGTTCGGATATCGACATTAAAAAACACGCCCCGCTTTCTCTCTCTCATTCATACTTATAAATTCAAATTACTTTTGTGTACACATATCTGATCATAATGTTAACGAGCTCTTTAGTATAATTTTGGTTTTGCACTTTCCTGAACCTGTAGACTAGAAGTTCTAGAAGCGGGTTCACATGTTGGGTCCTTAAGGTAGCGTGGTTACATTTTTTGCTATTATCACTGACTCTACTGCATAATTTTGAAAACAATTACTGCTCACTGTTTAGCTCACTTCTAGTTATCACATAATTATATTTTGGTTACATTTTGTACTGTTTAAAACACTATGCCGGTATAAATTGCCGGCGGCCTGTGTCCAAGGTGTTACTGCTGCTGCTGTGTTGTGTCGACTGGGACAAAAATTATGCAAATTTTACGTATGTGTGTGTGAGTATACATCATCGTTCTTTTGTCTCTGGTTATATAATAGCCTTGTTTGTTACGTATTTTTCTCACGTCATAGTGGTTTTAATGACGTTTTGAGCTGTTGGCCAATGAAACATAAGTATGAAGCGCCGTTATTAGTGGCTGTAACCATTATAAGTCCTTTTAGCTGCACGTACACTGCTGTCCTTGAAATTATTTTGTTGTCTCGGAACGGCGTCGTTGTAGGCAAAACCAAGGGAAATTGTGTCACCCATAGAAATGACTTTAAAACATTGCAATACAATAGTTTGCTACCTTACATACCATATTTTTTATATCAGACTTTTTGTACTGTCACACGGTCCGCGTGTGCTGTGTTCAAGGCCGCAATCAATTATGTTCTAGCGTTTTCTAGTAAACGCATATTATGGAATATGCTGTACTCTCAGTGGGGTATAAATGGTATAAATACAAGACTTCAGCAGTGCTTAGTTCAGTTTGAGTTGCGATTTATACCAATGCGGTTTGAAGTATTGTGGCGAAGTGTTATGTGTTTTATAATTGTGCGAGACTCTATTAGTAGACATTATTATTGCGTGTGAACAATTTTTATTTAATTTGTTGTAAGAGACTATCTTGTTGATTACACACTGTTTAATTGTGATAATTAAAGCTGGTGATTAGTGACTTAATTGGTGTCTTGTATTTTGTTTTCCACTGTACTGTATGACAATCAGCAGACTGTCATAACAATATGAATGAAGTTACCAAATGTGAGCCTAGCATAACCAAATATATTAGGAGACAATGAATAAAATTACCTGCATAACTAAAGCCACCAGGAAACACAATGCCCTTGAAGTGATCTACAGTTACTTTTTTATCCAAAAGATCTTGTATTGTGACATCCCATACTTCAAAATGTGCCATGAATAATGAAGCTGCCATTTCACGATCTCCATTTGTACCTTCTTCTCTTATCACTGCTACTTTTGGAGCTGTTTCAGGACAAAAATTTACATTTACCACACCAAAAAGAAATTTAAAAAAAATCATGTTCACATAATTCTCTGACAATTTATGCAGTTAACAATATGGAGAAAGAGTAAAACTACTCCCTGAAACAGTAAAATTTAAAATAATTGTAACAGTAAAACGGAAAAAATTGTCACCTTACTGTTTCTGAAAATACATACACACACTAGTTTGGCATGTCTATGTATTCGAAGTATGGGTATACAAAAACATTCCATTCACAAAATCCGTTAGTTCCGTACAATAAAATTTACAGGCATTGCACAAATGCAATGCGCAGAGAAGGGCATTGAAAATGCTTCAATAAATCTAAAAAATATATATATTTATGTTCATTCACCAATCAATGAATTCATTCTTCATTTACCAATGTACAGATTATAAGTTAAATGTAGTCGCATTCATAAGTGAAGTTTTATATGTGTACCACGTTATTGACAACAAAGAAGTAGTTTCTATGGAAACTCACCGGTTCCCATTTTCGATCACGCACCAGCAATCGGCCGCAAATGTGCGACACGTCCTTATAAACATTTTCAATGTTAAAAAAGTATCAGGATTCATGTAGGAGAGTCTTCATATATAATTCAGCTATAATGCAATTATTTATTCATGTGTACTACGCCTGGTAATATGTAAACTGCTAAAATATAATTAAAGGACACAGTCATGATTATAAATGGAAAACATGAAAAAAAAATATTTTGATTTTATGAATATCTGAACATGGAGGCCCAATCTTTTGAAAACCATTATCAAAAGAGTAATCTTTTACAGCTGTTCTCAACTTTTAAAATATTCCTCATATAAGTTACAGTTACCACATTTAAAGTCTTTATAGGGTTTAGGGTCAATGAAGGTCAGCCATTAAAAATGTTTATAAGGACATGTCGCACATTTGCGGTCGATCACTGGTGCGTGATCGAAAATGGGAACCGGTGAGTTTCCATAGAAACTATTTCTTTGTTGTCAATAATGTAGTACACATATAAAACTTCGCTTATGAATGCGACTACATTTAACTTATAATCTGTATATTGATTAATGAAGAATGAATTCATTGATTGGTGAATGAACATAAATATATATATTTTTTAGATTTATTGAAGCATTTTCAATGCCCTTCTCTGTGCATTGCATTTTTGCAATGCCTGTAAATTTTTTAGGTGTATGGTAGACAATATGGTTAGCAGGTATACTCATTAGAGTTTATGGACCCAAAGCTGATTTGAATTTGTGATAAACAATCCACTTTTTACGAGGGGTATCCAAAAAATAAGTTTCCCTAATTTTTATAACCAAGTATGAGCGACTCAAGCAGTTCCCGTGAACAGGGAGTTTTAGTTTGGGTGTAGTGGCAGCCCTCACAGCTGGTCTGGTGGCTGTGAACTGCTCAAGCGTCAGGAGCGAGCCGAGCGCCATGGAGACTCCACTTCGTTTTGCCGTCAGTTGTGAAATACGTAGTGTTATTCGTTTTTTGACTCCAAAAAAAGAATTGGCCGTGGAAATTCGTCGTCAGTTATGCAGTGTTTATGGTGAAGATGTCATGTCTGTACAAATGGTTCGTCGTTGGCAAACAATGTTTATTGAAGGCAAAGAAACTGTCTTCACGATGATGAGCGCTGTGGCCGACCAGCAACTTCGCGCCAAGCTGACGCCATTGCTGCTGTGCGTGACGTCACTGACTCCGACAAGCAGCTCACGCTCAATGAAATCATGACTCTACTCCCACCAAATATTGAAATTAGCCAATCCTCTCTTCACAACATATTGGTTGAAGACCTTCAACTTTCACAAGTGTGTGCAAGATGGGTGCTGCGCTTATTGTCTGACACACAATCAATTGCACAATCTTTCTTGCAGTTGTTTAAAGATGAGGGTGAAGCCCTGTTTACAAGAATAGTCACTGGTGACAAAACATGGATTTACCATTCAACTCCCGAAAGCAAGTGCCAGAGTATATGGTGTGGCAAAAAAAAAAGGAGAGAAAGTTCCCCAAAAACCCAAAGTGATCGAGTCGGCAGGAAAGGTGATGGCCATAATTTTTTGGGACTGTCGTGGAGTATTGCTGATTGATTATCTGCCACATGGAACAACAATAAATGCAGTGTGGTACTGTGACATACTGACCAGAATTCATCGTGCTATTCAGAACAAACAGCGGGGGCTTTTGTTACGCAAAGTTTTGCTCCTTCACAACAACGCCCGACCACATGCTGCTCGTGCAACAGGCAAGCTTCCTGCCAACTTCTGATGGGAGATTTTCGAGCATCCTCCGTACTCTCCAGACATTGCTCCAAGTGACTTCCATCTGTTTCCGGAGCTCAAACATCATCTAGGCGGTTGGCGCTTCGCCAATGATGACGAAGTGATAAAGGAGGTGGATAACTGGTTTCAGAATTTGGCAGCAGATTGGTATGAAGCTGGAATAAAGAAACTGTAACCTAGGTACCAGAAATGCTTGGAAAGGGATGGAAATTATATAGAAAAATAAGTACTTGTGTACAAAGGTAAATAAATTTTTTGCAATTTTAAATTTTTTTTTATATTTTTCCTTGATAAGGGAAACTTACTTTTTGGATACCCCTCGTAAAATATCTATACCCACAATGGCCAAGTTTCGAGACAAGTGCACTGAGTGATATCTGGAATTGGATTACTCATAAATCCACTTCCTTAACCAGTGAGCACATGAACATAAGAATTCTTTAAATTAACACAAGTTTTACATTTGGGTTTCTTTGAATAATTGCAGTAATAATAAAGATAATTATTATTTTGCCATATATTTGTTTACTGAAAATTTTCATACCTAATAAACAACATTTTCATTTAAAAAGTTTGTAGACAAAATGTATATTTGTTTTAACTTTTGTTTACCATATGGGCATATACGAGGATTGTTCAATAGAAACACGTTTAAAGGCTGTAAAGCATTTTTTATTCAACGATTTTAAAAGAAGTCTCCATTAACATTACGACATGAGTCCCACTGTTGCACTAATTTGTAGATTCCCTGCTGGTAAAATTCTTGAGGCTGTTTGCGGAACCATTCGCTAACACCAAACTCTACCTCAGCGTCCAACTTGAACCACCGTCTTTTTAGTGATTTCTTTAATGGACCAAAAACATGATAATCGCATGGGGACAAGTCAGGACTGTAAGGTAGATGTTGTAAGACTTCACACTTCATATGACCAAGCAGATCTTGAATCGTCTGGGCTACATGGGGTCGAGCATTATCATGTAGAAGAATTACACCATTTGTGAGCTTCCTGGGACGTTTATTCTTGGTGCTGACCCATAAGCATTTTAAGCTGTCTGCATATCACTCAGCGTTGATGGTGACACCAGATTCTTTAAAGTCTAAGAGCAGCACACCCTGATAATAAAAAAATACGGTCACCATTACTTTTCCCGCCAAAGGCTGGGACCGACATTTTTTTGCCTTCGGAGATTGTACATGCTTACACTCCATACTCCGACGTTTGGATTCTGGTTCGTAGTGATAACACCAAGACTCATCACAGGCAACAATTTGGTGTAGAAAGGCATTACCTTGTTGTTGATAGCGCATTGCTGTAATGATAAGGCCGAACGCAAATTTTTCTGCTCATCAGTAAGCAGTCGTGGAATCCACTGAGCAGCAACTCTGTGATAGCCAAGACTATGAATGATGGAGTGAACAGTTCCCATGCTGATCTCAACATTTGAGAAAGTTCTCTAACTCTGATGCGCCTATTTGCATGTAAAGCAGTTTCCAGCTGTCTCACATTTTCATCTGATGCTGCAACACATGCAGGTCTGGGACGGGTCAAATCTTTAGTGGGTTATCTTCCTTGTCGAAATTTATTGCACCATTCAACCACTGCCTTATGAGAATAACTATAGTCACCACATACAGCTTTCATTCTTGTATTGGCTGACGCCCCTCAGCGCCAAAAGCTGAATAACGGCATGCAGATTATCTTTGGATGGATTTTCTATCATAGATGCCATTTTTCAACCCAGTCACAATGGTTAGAAAAGAGCAAACTGTAAATATTTTTGACAGACACGCCACTAGTACTTAAACAGACAATATGAATTCCGTTGCCATGGTGACGAAGTCATGGCTACGCAGATCAAACATGTTTCTATTGAATAATCCGGGTAATTTAAAGTAAGAATGATTTTTTAATTATCCAAAATATATTACTAGGTGTGCATCTAAATATATGAAACTTGTTACCTACCTGATGAAATTTGTTTACTTGGTGTAGGAGGTGAGCTTATGTCAAATGTCAGTTTATACTTAGGTCCAGTACGTTTAGACAGAGACTCAAATTCTTGATCAACACATGTGGGGTTTGCCTGTCGTTTCTCGAGTCTGTAGCTGGTCTCTTCCCACATGCGGAACAGTGGTAGCAATGTGCTGTCCAATAGCACTGTATCACTACATCTCACAGTAACCTGCAATTATTTTTGCTCTGTACATTTTAACACTGTTCATAAATTTAATCTCTTACTGTGATTCATAGGCCTAACTTAATTAAAATTCAATTCAGTGTTATAAACCAATTATGAATTTATAACTTACATCTTACAAAAATAAACATTAGACATTAGGAATAACAAAAGTGTAACGTAGTGTGATATTTCGTTTTATTGATATTAATATTGAAATATATATTTTAAAATATTAAAGATACTGTCCACTGTATTTACTGAATTCTTCGGGCGCCATCTTGCCAACTGCAAGAAAATAATTTACCAAGGTTCGTATCAGCGAACTAGGAGAACAGAATTGGTTGTTTGAAATGACTACTTCGATCTATTATACTCAAACAAACTTGTGTTTATTCATAATTTAGTTTTACTGTTGCATATTAACGACAATGACAAAATTACTCCTCCCATCTTTTATACTTTTACTATTTTAACATTGACAGTGTACATGCTTTATTCTGACTACAACTTTCAAAACATTATTGATAATTAAACTGTTGAACACTAAAACAAATGCTGTAAAGAAATAATACTCAACTAATTTTTCTTAACTTAAACCAGCGCTTTTGTAATTACGTAATTCAAACTCACCCACACACACTCACACACTTTCACATTAGACAAGTTATATTCCCATTAGAGCTCATATTTTAAATTAATTTTCCCCCTCTGTTCTTGTATTGTATGAAAATAATAAAATTTGTTAATTTACTTTCCTGTTATTACGTTGAAGGTACCCTCCTTCAATGTCTTCTCGTATACACACACTGATTTATTGCCGAACTGTTACATGATTATTTACTTATTAATTTCTCACTGTATCTATTCGGTTTCAAAAATACTGTTTTAGATGATCAAATCTTAAAAATTTTTACATTTTTTATTGTATGCGGGCGCATCGGCGAACACAATAACTTCGCCCGAAAGCCGGCACGAGCCGGGCAGACGCACAGTGGTTAGCGTCTGTACCACTCAGATGTTGTTTTGCGACTGTTTGTTCGGTGCCTCACACAATTGCTGGCGTGACACACCCAGGATAGGCTCTGACGAAACCGATGACACACAGTTGTTATATAAGTTGCTGACGCAACACATCGCCTGATGTCTGGTTGTGTAACGTGTTTACTGTTACATAACGTGTTTACGTTTTTTGTGTTCGTCATTGTCCTTGAACTTGGTACAGTTGTTGGCTGTTATTAGAACTGCGTCTGTTGAATCTGTTTTTACAAAATATCATTGAATCATATGGTCTTCACCGTCTCAAGCAGGGCTGCCATCGTCGCGATCGCTCCAAATAATAAATTTACCGTTCTTTATAAATTTTTGTTCCTAATGAAGATTTTATTTATTTATTACAAAAAATATACAAATTTCTTTAGATTGCCCCAGGTATGCCCAAAACTGCCCCGCTACAATACCCCCTCAATGAGATATTTTATGCCGAAGCATAAAAAATCTCATTGACACATTCATACTTGCTAAAGGGATCAGCCAGGATATGTCGCCACAACCCCCTGTACGGTTTACAAAAAATAATAATCAACTCACCCTTGGTCCGGTGACTGTGACCGCATCTGCATGACAATACTGGACTTCTCTCTCGAGATCCCAACACCGTAGAGTCAGACAGATACTCCACGCCCCTGCTCTGACGCGCAGGCCAGCTCAGGTCCGCCGCCACAGCATCACCAAACACTGAAACAACAAATCAAAATATTAAATAGTGGCCTTATACAACACCATATCCCCAACTGATCTGTTTCCCCCTAGCGGTGCTGGTTTGCGCTAAGAAGCACTGGTTTTGTTTTTCATTTATCGCTAACATGTATATATCATAACATATTTACCAACTATATATATATACCCCTCTTAAAATTCCATCTACTTACCCTTATTAACTTTATCCCAAAATTCAAAATCATTGCCCTGATTCCCATCAGGATTTAAGCAAACAGACGACTGACTTATTAACATTTCCCATTACCATATTACATTTCTCTCATCCCCAATTTAAAAATGCATTTAAAATAGTTAACTTCATAAAGTTCTCTTAAACTAACAAACACAATATAACATAAGAAAATATAATACACTTCTAATTCACATTAAAATAAACAATTGGTATTTAAAATGTTACACACATTAAGTTGGCATATGAAATCAGAAAATTACTTTTAAACTTGATTTACTCTTATTAATTCGTTTCTCAAAATTACAAAATTTATTTATTTTATTTATTTATTTTTTTTTTTTTTCAATTATGGCCATCATTATTCCATTTCATTACTTTGGGTGATTCTACGTTACTCATTATAATTTACTTTATCCACTTGGCATTTACTCATAATCTTACCCCTTTCATTCCATTTCATTACGCTCCCTTACAAAATCTTTAACTAGTATGACACCCCACTATCAAAATTTTACTAACCCTTCTCTACCTCTAACTACTTACTACTTTAACTCCAATCTCCACCTTCTACTCTTATATAGAAAAAAATACTCTCTAACCCTTTGTACATAGGATACGTGTTTCCTTCCCAAAACTCATTCCCTTATGTTGGTCCCTGGACTCACCCTAGGTAACCCTTTCCGGCGCCAATCGGTCCCTATCCCGTCCCAACCCTTATGTTGCGGACTCCCACATTACACTACCACTACTACAAAATTGCCATCCCCAAAAAATCTCAATCTCATAACCTCACTACAATTACAACAAATTAACATCAACAAATAAACAACAACATATCACTCAAAACTCTACATAAATTCTCCATTTCTACTGTGTCTCCACTTATACTTCTCAACATTCTATAACATACATTAACTCAAAACAACATTGCATTATTTTCATTTCCACTATTACTTTAACTCTTACTTCGATTTGGACAGATCTATGTCCCACAAAATTCAACTTGAACTGATTCAAACATTTTATTCAAACAATTACTATCACCCACTTCTATCTTTTACAACCTATTGAAAATTTTACCTATTACAACTATTTTTCATTTTATTTTAAAATCTATAAACACATTGAAAACCTATTATTATATTTTTATAATTCTTATTCCTAACATACTAAATGCAATCAACACAATAAGACATAATAACACAATATAAGAAGTATTTAGGGCATCTATTTTTTAAATTCAAACAAAATTATTGAGTAGCAAATCATCATTATTAATTAAAATATAGCAAATTATTAATACGTTATCCCCTTGGATAACCTCCCAGCCACACACACTATTTCCAATTATGTAAGACTGTGGCGCCTTTTCGCTTCCACAGAGACTGTATATTTTGGAGCAGGGTTTTACCTCTCCGTGTCTCTGCTTCCGCTGTTAAGTTTAAAATTGTTGAACATCAACATGTTCTCGTTAAATAATTATGCACCCTTAAACGGATCTACCACCTGGCTCTGCTGTTCCTTCTCGAACAGAGGGGCAGCCGCTGTTCCATAGCTTGGTGATTCCCCTTTTATTACCCCCCATCAATTTCAAAATGCACCTTTACAACGATAACAGCTATGGCCAGTTAAGGCAGCGCGCAATCGTAATGTGCCCCAACCATAGCTGTTAAAGCTAAACCAATTCCACGGTCAGGGTTCGGTGAGGCCGTGACCGCCCGAAAAGTTGGGGAATCACAAGTAAAATTAAATTTACGAATTTATATTTAAATGACAATATTAATTTAGATGGGGTTTTAACCCACTTTATATGGAAGCTTAACCATTATTAACATAAAATATTAAATACAAAATCTACAACCTTCCCCCATAGCAGTTCCACACTACACTGTTATAATACATCACATAACACAATACACAAATAGCAATACACCTGGATTATTAGCATACATCAAACAAACAATTCTCTTTTAAATAATTTATATAAAATTTATAAACATTATTATTTAAAATTTTTCATTAACTGTTTTTATTTATCATCATTATGAATATATCCTGTGTTGCAATCAGATTTTCAAACTTGCTTAAAGTTTATTATTAACATATATTTTTAACCATTAAGTTATTCCACAAAATTCCACAAAATAAACCATTTAACATTTATTTATTTATTCATGATTATTAAATTAAAATCTCATCACACAATTTAATTACCTTATAAAATTCCAACACATAACATTCAATCACAATATCTAAAGATCTCAAATTATTTACTTCTATTGATTATTAAAATTAAATATTTAATTGACTATTAAAATAACATATCTCAATTATTATCAACATTCTACAAATCATTAACTATTGTCTTCATAATTATTTTGTTATTTAATTAGAGTGCTAAAATATTAATAATATTATTATTATTAACACAACATTTTCCAAAACATATACACATTACTTTTCTAACATTTCACAATACACACAAATGAATTCAATATTATTTACAAAATATGCGTCAAAACTGTTCAAGTGCATCTCACTTCAGATGTCCAAATCAGCAAGGTCATTACCAATAATTTACAATATTTAAAAATGTCCCAACACTGATCTTTTCGCTCATCCTCCATCGTCATATATATATCTAGTGTATTTGTAACATTCATCATTTTTATCAACATACAATTTGTTATCATTACTATCATAATAATCCATCCATTCCATTTCATCCATTGTACCACTATAAATCTTGTTACCATAGGTTAGGATTGTCCAGTCTATATCAGTGTTATTTGTTAACCTCAGGTAAATTATTTTCTCATTTTTGTATTCCTCAACTACTACGTCAGGTAAGTCATTATAGTCAGGTAAGATATTATCAAAATTATTCTCTGTCTCTCTTTCAACAGGTACGTATTTCACATGATTCATCATCACCCCTTTTAGTAATTTTCTCAATTCATCATACTTTCTTTCTAACTTATATATTTCTATTTCATTCTCAACATATAACTCTCTTTCTTCATAGCACCACATCACACTCTCACAATTATTACGGACAGAGGGTACAACATTATACAACATTACTTCATTTAACAATAAGGGTCTCTTGCCCTGAAAAAACAACATTAAATCATCATCATCATTATAAACAATAAGGGGAAAATTTGCCCTCTGTCCCCATTCAATTACTACATTATTCTTCCACTCTCTTTCTATTTCATAAACACTCATTAACATTTCATTATCGCATTCTAAAACTTCATCAGCACTATTTGTTATTATATTTTCATCATTATTCTTCACCCCCACTATACTCTCAAAATTGTCTACTATTTCGTCATTTTTACATTTTGTCTTACTTAAAACATTGTTACCTAATTTCTCGAACTTCTGTTCTAACTTATTTAAACTGTTTCTTATTATTTCGTTAGTGCTTTCTAAATGTTTATTCATTTCTTGTATCTCATGTTTCAACTCTTTATTCTGATTTTTTAATAACTCTTGCATATCGTTTTTCTGTTCATTAAAAAGTAATTTCATCATCTTGATCATCTCATTATCTTCAGCCGTTTTATTCGCGACTGGTGTTGAGTGAACACCTTCATGCATGATTTGAGATTCAGTTATGCTTATCTGGCTTTCATCTACACTGTCAGTGACGCCGACAGTTTCATGATTGTCTGCCATTTTACTTAAAAAAATTTTTTATATATATTTCTTAGCACAATATTATTTTGTCATACATAATTATTATTGAGAAAAGAAAAAAAAAATGTTCTGCTCACTCATACTACAAAACATGACATAACCTTATTCTATACGTCTATTTTACGTATGCAAAAAAATTTATTTTACCTTAAACAACCATTCTGCTTTCCCCGTAGGCCGTATTTTATATAAATTTATTGATATAAAATTGTCCCTGTTCGCCGGCAGCCAAATGTGATATTTCGTTTTATTGATATTAATATTGAAATATATATTTTAAAATATTAAAGATACTGTCCACTGTATTTACTGAATTCTTCGGGCGCCATCTTGCCAACTGCAAGAAAATAATTTACCAAGGTTCGTATCAGCGAACTAGGAGAACAGAATTGGTTGTTTGAAATGACTACTTCGATCTATTATACTCAAACAAACTTGTGTTTATTCATAATTTAGTTTTACTGTTGCATATTAACGACAATGACAAAATTACTCCTCCCATCTTTTATACTTTTACTATTTTAACATTGACAGTGTACATGCTTTATTCTGACTACAACTTTCAAAACATTATTGATAATCAAACTGTTGAACACTAAAACAAATGCTGTAAAGAAATAATACTCAACTAATTTTTCTTAACTTAAACCAGCGCTTTTGTAATTACGTAATTCAAACTCACCCATACACACTCACACACTTTCACATTAGACAAGTTATATTCCCATTAGAGCTCATATTTTAAATTAATTTTCCCCCTCTGTTCTTGTATTGTATGAAAATAATAAAATTTGTTAATTTACTTTCCTGTTATTACGTTGAAGGTACCCTCCTTCAATGTCTTCTCGTATACACACACTGATTTATTGCCGAACTGTTACATGATTATTTACTTATTAATTTCTCACTGTATCTATTCGGTTTCAAAAATACTGTTTTAGATGATCAAATCTTAAAAATTTTTACATTTTTTATTGTATGCGGGCGCATCGGCGAACACAATAACTTCGCCCGAAAGCCGGCACGAGCCGGGCAGACGCACAGTGGTTAGCGTCTGTACCACTCAGATGTTGTTTTGCGACTGTTTGTTCGGTGCCTCACACAATTGCTGGCGTGACACACCCAGGATAGGCTCTGACGAAACCGATGACACACAGTTGTTATATAAGTTGCTGACGCAACACATCGCCTGATGTCTGGTTGTGTAACGTGTTTACTGTTACATAACGTGTTTACGTTTTTCGTGTTCGTCATTGTCCTTGAACTTGGTACAGTTGTTGGCTGTTATTAGAACTGCGTCTGTTGAATCTGTTTTTACAAAATATCATTGAATCATATGGTCTTCACCGTCTCAAGCAGGGCTGCCATCGTCGCGATCGCTCCAAATAATAAATTTACCGTTCTTTATAAATTTTTGTTCCTAATGAAGATTTTATTTATTTATTACAAAAAATATACAAATTTCTTTAGATTGCCCCAGGTATGCCCAAAACTGCCCCGCTACAGTAGATAAGGAACGTATTCAGACTGGGTCCTTTTGCCCTATATTATTGAAATACATTTATTGAAACAATTATGACATCTTAAAAGAAACACAAAATGTACAAAAATAAATTATATTAGAATACTTTACAATATATTTGGAGGTGCTATTGTAGGACAAATGAATAATTAACATAGAATAAGACTTAGCCTATAAGTTGAAAGTAATGAGAACAATATAAGTCACAAATTGATTATAAACACGAAAGTCATAGAGGAACCAGCTCAAGAATCAACATAAATAATAAGAAAACTAGCAAATGAATCAATCTAAATCAAACTTTTGCTACTAAACACAATCTGAAAACGCATTGTCCAAGAGAAGAAGAAAACTAGCAATTGCTAAAAAGTTTTTCAAAATAAAAGGAATCTAGCTGAAAGTAAGCATTTAGTGTTAGAACTTAGGAAGGTCTTTGCTAAAACTTCTGTTTAGTTATCTTGCTTCTTGGAAGTAAAAATAGTATTTTGGAAAAGGAGCAAATCCATTTGGAGGCAATGTATATGTACATATGAATAATATGAACAATGTGGATGGAAAAAGGAAAACAGAGAAAGGAAGTAATTTTCAATATAGTTGAAGTCACATAACTGGAAATTAGCAACATCATTAAAGAAAATTAATGGATCAGTAGGGGCTGACATTGCAAAAATAGATTACAGATTAATACAATATTATCCAATTGGAGTGTGTGAAGCTGAACCGGGAAATGCAAGAACTCAGAAATTACAGTGGTCTTTATTGGGAAGCTCGGTACCAAATGGGTTAAATGTACCAAGGGGGAGCCATTGGAAAACAACAACAACAATATTATCCATTACAGTACAATGAAAATGCTACAACTGCTACAGCATTTAAGTCACTGTAGGAATATGGACTTCCCTCTGCACTGGGACGTTTGGCTCTACACTGTAACAGCAATGAACTCCATACCACAGTAATGAACTCACTATGGAGGAGTTAGACAGCATATATGGATGTGTAGTCATGTGCATCACTGCTAAATTATTAACACGCTCCATTATTTTTTTATTAATGTTATATCATTTTGATTATACAGTAAGCTTTTAGAATATAGCATTGATGCATGATGTAGAAAAGTTAGCAGACCTAACAACAAACAAAGTTTTATTTTACCACAATTTTTAAATTGCAAGCTTGGAACAGGGCATTTTGTCATGTGTGTGTGTGTGTGTGTGTGTTTTTTTTTGTAGGTGAAGTGTAAATATAGGACTGCATGAAATTTATGTGCTCGACTTGGGCCTGAGAAAATACGTGTTGTCTAATGCTCATACATGCCCGACACATAAATGACACACTTGTGTGTTCGTGCTGTATCAGACAAACTGGACCGGCAGGTGTTCAAAATTCTCATACCGTAAACTAGAAAAAAACGATGTCTCCCAGGTCCAAGATTGGGATGCTGAAAGTTAAAACATGCACACAAATAGGCTGCACTTCCACCTGCATAGAGTATGGACATCGGCCTAGGCTCCTGGCAGATGACCCTGCACACTACACGACTCAACATGGGGTAAAACAAAAAAAGCACAGAACTGAGAGATAAGTACAAAACAAAATTGAACAGTTAATAAACATTGGGTCAGTTAAAAATTATAAATTACAAGTTAAAAATGAAAATAGAACATAACATATATGTGTGTGCATGTGTGTGTGCGCGCGCACGCGCGCGCACAAAAAAAATGCATGATAGCACTGTTGAGGTTATAATGCTTAAAATGCAAAGTTTTGTATGTTTCAGTTCGGTACTTGTTATAATAATCGATTTGTTCACCCTTTATGGATTTTTGTAAGTTATTTTAAAAATTATACTACATATTATTATATTATATTGTTACAATAATTACGTAACACTCAAAAAGTAGTGAGTGTCATTCTACCCGTTTCTCAGCTAGCCGAGCAGATGCAGCGTCTCGGTCAAGGCTGAGCACTCACATAGGCTCCAGACTGTTCAAGCTCCTGTAACTATGCAAGTTATGTTGGCATACCACGAGGAATATGGAAAATTATTCTGGAACCCCTGTGGGTCCAGCTTAGATAGTCCATTCTACACCTGGCATCGTTGTGAAATATGGATTAGTAGAACAATGATTATTGTGTTATAATATAATTAGTGCGAAACTCTAATAGTTGACAATTACTATTGCGTGTGGACAAATTTAAATTTAATTATTGTATGAGAGTACCTTGTTCAGTGACAAATTGTTATTTGTGATTAATTAAAGTTGGTAATTAGTGACTTCATAAGTGTCTGTATTTTGTTTCCAATGTACAATACAATGATCTGTGAGATCGGCATAACAATATATTGAGAGTGTTTATTTTATGTGCTGGACTATAAATATTACAATTGCAGTTTTACAATTGGTGCTTGTTTAACACATGATCTAAACATTAAATGTTAAAAATTTTCAGTTCCCAAAATTGGAAGATTTAGTTTGCTAATAAATTATATAGACTGGTAATTACCTTTATCTAATTCCTTCCTTGCAACTTTTGATTGTTTGCGTAACGATGCGTTTCAGGAACACAGTCCCATCATCAGGTTATAAAAATGAAATCATGAACTAATCACTCGTCGTTAAGTTTAAAATAAAACCACTGCACAACATTCGAATTCACGCGAACACATAGCTATGTGCATTCACACACGTGCGCGTCGTCGTAAAGTTAAAAGTCGACTGATTTTGTTATCGCAAACCTACACAGGCAGTCGTCTGCTTTCTTCTTGTTTGTGCGTATTACTGTGTCGTAGAAGACGTTGGATTTAAATGACAACATATCATTCAAAAGCTCGTCATGTTGGAATTTCAAATGAATTCAATGACGACACTTCTACGACACAGTAATACGCACACAAGAAGAAAGCAGACGACTGTCTGTGTAGGTTTGCGATAACAAAATCAGTCGACTTTTAACTTTACGATGCGCACGTGTGTGAATGCACATAGCTATGTGTTCGCGTGAATTCGAATGTTGTGCAGTGGTTTTATTTTAAACTTAACGACAAGTGATTAGTTCATGATTTCATTTTTATAACCTGATGATGGGACTGTGTTCCTGAAACACGTCGTTACACAAACAATCAAAAGTTGCAAGGAAGGAATTAGATAAAGGTAATTACCAGTCTATATAATTTATTAAAATACGCAACTTGGAGAACAAACCAAAAATGAACTTAGTTTCCTATCATAGTATGTAATTATTTCTGGAGAGTAACCTGGATATAATGTCAAAGAAACCTAACAAATTTTTAAATAATAAGTAAAATCTCTATTAGAATATTTATGAGTTACTTTAAGAGTCACTCTACTATATTCTAGCATGTATTCAGTGGGTTCATCTACATGGACCTGGGAGGATATCTTTTAATTGAGAACAGTTTTTAAAAATTTAAATAATAGGATAGTGATAGGGTTACCATATGTTGGCTTTATAAATGTGATTTGTAACCCTCGTATTTTTTCAGAGGTTTTCTACAATAGGTTTCCGGAGCCTTACTTTATTTAAATCCTAACTATTACAAGCAGAGCATACATAGCATATACAGACATTTTGCAACTGATATATACAACACCTTAGAATCAGTTCCATGTCCATGGGACTTTCCAATGTACAAGATGGTTACTTGGGCATCGTAGAAGCACTTCTCAACATATCCAGTATCACATTCTTGCACTTCTAAAACCCAGCCTAATTCTTCAGCAAATAAAGGTTTCAAAAGATTTCCTACACCTCTCATTCTTGCTTCCAGGTTAACTTTGAAACCACTTATACCACCAAAAGCCATTTCTAGAAGACACGTTATCAGACCACCATCACTTATGTCATGTCCAGCAAGGATTTTGCCCTCTGCAAAAAAAAAAAAAAAATTGGTTGTGGATGGCATTACATTAGTGTGGAAAATACACATTGCAGCCAACAGACATTCTCATTACATTCATATTTTCTACCCAGAAAATCTTTTCAACTTCATTAGCAGATTATTATATGCTGTCGCATTAATTTTTACAATATATAATCCGTTAGAAAAATCAGTTTTAATGAGTGAGAAATTCATTCACTTGCCATACATCTATCCACCTATGTGTTAATTTGTTTTCTACTTCCATCATTTACACATTTCACTAATAAAGAGGACATAATGGCCTCTCTTAGGTTTAGAAACTCTATCAACATCATTACTTATATTTTCAGACCATGTAAGTAACATCTTTTCAATTGTTAAATGGCAAATCAAAATTAAATTTAGCAGATATTGTTATTTAAAGTACTTTCATCATGGCAAAGAATGTAAAAAAAAAAGAATCTGTATACCAGACTGACAAAAAAATTGTAAAATAACATGTAAAAATGCTAAGGATTAGACTTAAATACAATATATGTAAATTTGTGTATATTTTAGTTTATGTAACTTCGTAAGAAAAATAATAAACTCCATTACAGGTAATTATGGTACATGCTAATAAGTACAGAATTTAATTATAAGCTAGTTTATATTTTGTTTACCATCAATCAGCTTTTGTGTTGTTTTAAATGCATTTAAGAACATTTCTGGGTCATCCATATCTGGTCCATTATCACCAAGCTGTGAGAAGCATTGTAACAAGGCTGAACCTCCAAGCCGATTGTTACTCCTTGACAAATCAATTAGGAAAAGTGAACCGGACTTTCCGGTAGAAGGTGCTTTTAAGTCAGGAGTCACAACTTTCCTAATATCAGGGCAAGGTGCGTAGGCAGATACCACCAATGTGCCTGAAAACAAGTTATCAGTTGTTTTGAACAGTGGCAAACATTTATACGTTATTAATAGTGTAGCATGCATGTTTACAACGGTATCCACGTCACTTATATGAATAGACAAACTCACGTTCTTCAATCCGCCTTGTGACTTCTTTTTTATATACAGGTAACGCATTTCAAAGCATATGCTTTATCATCAGATGATAAAATATTTCTCATAGGTCATCATTAGTTAAAAATCCAATATAATTATGCAAAAACTTACGTTAATAGTTCCGTCAGTGACTTACTTTTTTTGTTGTTATGACCCGTTTCAAGACCTATGTCTCATCATCAGGTGTTTCACTCGATAGGAGGTCGTCAATACACTAAAATAAAATAAATAAACGAACACATAAAAACACAAACGTGAACGGAACATGTATGGCCGGTGCGCATCACATTGAAGTCGAGCCTGCACTGTTGTTATTACTGTATGTTATTTACTCTGTAGTCCGTGTGTTTTCAATCTTATCTTGGATACTAATAACTACGTCATATAGTGAGTTTGATTGGAACTGCAGTTGATCATTTAATAGGAACTCAGGGATATTCTTACTATTATTTGTGTCACTACCTTTAATTTTACTGAGAATATTTGTGCCTTATATATTTCAAATTCTTCAGCAGCGTTCATGTATCTGCCTTTCTTATATACATGCAGGGGTCTAACGTGGTCTTGAAGTTCGTGTAATTATGATTGTTATCAACTAAATGTCGTGCAAAACTGGAACTTAATTTTTTACTGTTTTGTTTGGGTAGATGTTCTTTGGAACGTTTACCAAAAGATCTACCAGTTTGTCCGATATAATAGCTATTACAGTCGCTACATGAAATCTTGTATACCCCTGTCTTATCTTCTAATGGTGTGGATTGTTTGATCTAAGTATTTTGCCAATGGTATTAGAAGTACGGAACGCCATTTTAATGTTTGACTTGTTGAGCACACTATTTAATATTTTGGGTAGGGTGTTGCCATATTCACATGATATATACCTTATATTATCTAGATTTTTACGGGGCGTACCGTTCTTTTCCTTTCTCTTTCGATGTTGCCTGATTAGGTTATCTATCATTACTGCCTTATATCCATTAGCTACAGCTATGTGCTTAATTGTCGTTAGTTCTTCATTGAAATCACTGGCGTCCATTGGTATTGTTAATAATCTATGTATTAATCTATTAAAGGGTGCCATTTTTTGTATAAACGGGTGGTGTGATTAGCATGTATCGTAGTATCTGTGGTGGTTGGCTTTCTATAAATTTTATATTTAAATTTGTTATCCAGCCTTGTGACAGTCAGGTCAAGGAAATTAATCTTGTTATTCACTTCAGTTTCAAGAGTAAACTTTATCGTGTCGTTGATTTCATTCATGTAGTTTTTTAGGTTTTTTATTTGACGTAAAGTGCCATTGAATATTATGAACGTATCATCAACGTATCGTGAATATGAAATTATCTTGCTACAAAGTTTATTTCTATTATTAAGTAAATATGTGTGTTCATAATGATTTAAGTATACATCTGCCAGTAAGCCGGATAGTGGTGAGCCCATTGCTAAACCCCTTTGCTGGATGTAATATTTGGTATTAAAAGTAAAATAGTTCTGACTAAGTATCACTTCTAATAGGTTAATTATTTCATAAATTACTTTTGTATTCCATATTTTGGCATCAATTAAGTAGGTCTTTAAAATGGTTAGTGTCTCACGAACCGGGTTATATTAGTGTACAAATCGACAATGTCAAACGAAGCAATTTTATAATTGGGCTGTAACTTTATGTCTTTCATTTTGTTAATGAATTCAATATTATTTTTTATGCTATAATTATAGCATAGCATAGCATAGCTTAGCTTAGTCAGAACTATTTTACTTTTAATACCAAATATTACATCCAGCAAAGGGGTTGACGACCTCCTATGAGGGATATTTTATGATCTGATGACAATGCATACGTTTTGAAACATTGTAACAGGACAAAAAGCCTGTTTTCATAATTATGGTGTTCCAGGATTTTGCATTGTATTATTTTTTATTGTATTCATGCTTATAAAACATGGTTAGGTCAACTTCCCCTATGTCTACACAAACGACGCAGTATCATCGATACAATTCATCTCAAGGCCGAGAGCGTACGTGCAAAATGAGACGTATTCAATGGCTGTTCTGATCGACAAAAGCAAATTGGTATGACAAATTATGACACACGTCATAGCGATGACGAGGAACAATGCCGTCAGCTGCTGCAGACAAAGAGTTGATCACAATTGATCCCCTCCACCTGTCGACAATACGACACAATGTCGGTCTCACTCTGCAGAACATTGTCATGGCGACAACACGTAAAATTTTCTCTGGCCCAAAATAGCCAGTTAAAGTGTGTATCTAAATCAAAATGTAATTAAAGGTAAATAGTGGATAACTAACAGTGACTATCATGTAAATTCAGTGAAAGAACAGACGAAAAACAGACAGTACGACCAACAACTAAGTACGCCAGCCAACGGCCAGATCATGGAGAACGTCTGAACTGCAGAAAAACAACCTTCAGGAAAGTCCTAATTATTATTATTATTTTTTTTTTCAAAATTACAGCTCTAAATAATCACGAATAAAATTTTAAATGCACCAAAATTAGTATCTGTAACAACAGTATGTGAGAGAGAGAGCGAAAGAGAATGCCGGCTACCATTAGACTAGGCATTGGTTTATGGGGTATAAAAGGGGTTATACAAAATCAATGAATAAATAAGATCGCAATTGCAAAGTAAAAATGTTTCTTTTACACTATTATGTTCAAGTACATGATATAAGAAAATAACGATAATTGATGAGGAAGAGCGGAACTGTATAGCCACCATTTTGTGTAATATGACTCCAATTTGATATAACCATTTGTAATGTAACTGAGCAACTATAGAGAATATTAAACCAGTGTGTTATTCTTAAACCAATGTGTATAAATCGTTATTTCAATAACCCAGACTGCTTCCGTCTCTCGTTTACCGATACTTTGGAACCCTTAGGTGTAAATAAAATATCCAGTGTTGACGATCTGAACATGTGGCTACCGGAAGTTTGGTATTATCACACACGAGGTATGCAAATAAAATATAATTTTATTGTATGTATTGATAATTGTATTTATACGTACGAAGGTGGTAAGTAACAATGGCAGCCCGCAACAGGGACTTTATATAATAAATTATCTTATATAAATGAACCAGAGTACGGAAGCAGACGGGTAGCGAAATACACATAACACAGAAGCAACATAGGGTACCAGTGTAGGTTATGTTATTGTTTGAGTAAAATACAAAACAACAACTGAAAATAAATGGTAGTTTATAAAAAAAAAAATTATTATTATTAGTACGATCAAAATGGCAAACAATAACGAAACAAGTATAACAGAATCAGAAATTCAGAAATAATGGGTGACAGTATTCACTCGACACCAGCCCCAACAAAAAGAGTTGAGGAGAATTATGTAATAAGAATGATGAGATTGCTTTTTAACGAACAGAGTATTAAGCTTGATACAAGATTAGACAATTTTAATGAACAATTAAATGACATAAAAAAGGAAATTAAAAAACAAAATTGTGATTTTGATGAAAGAATAAATGAAATAGAAATACATTGTGACAGTATTCAAAAACAAACAGAAACCAGTAATGAGCAATTCTATACTAAAATAAGTAATTTAGATGATAAAATTGGTCAAATCAATGAGACAGTTCAAAACCAAATAGAAACACAAAATAGAGAAATAGAGAATAAATGTTTAACCACAGTTAATGAGCAGATAGAAGATAGAACTGAATGTGAGGTAAATAAACAGATAGAAATTAAAACTAATGCTTTACAAAATAAGCTAGAGAAAATTGAATCAAACGTAATAGACATAACCAAACATATTGAAACAATAGACCAAACAGTATCAGAACATGAGAATAATGCTAGTAATAGAATGAGCATGTCACAAAATAAGATTAAAGAAATAGATGACAATTCTAAGAGTAAAGTAATAGACAATTTGAACATAAATAAGGGAGAGAATTGAAATAATAAAAATAAAAGTATGATATTAGAAAATGATTATGTAAACATGGGCAGTGATAAGGAGAGTTTAATGGGAATTGAATATGATAATTATGAAATATTAATGTATAGTAATAAATCAGAGAGAAAGAGAGAAAGTATAATTGTAAGGGGATTGCAGGGGGTAAATTTTTCCATTAATGGCGTAGTTGGGGGTAAAGTACATGTGTTGAGGAAGGACGAGAGTGCCTTCAATGTATATTTGGGAGACATATGATCTACAAATAAAGTTGTCCCTAGGTTTTTTAGTGCACTTCACAAGTGGTGCAGTAGTTGTGGATTAGTGTCCCCTGCAAATATTGAAAGAGAGAATGTAGCTTGGTGTGATAGAGAGAGATATATTGAGAGAGAGAGAGGTGTTGTGAGAGATATGGTGAGAGAAAGAGAGAAATACAGATTTTTAAGATAAGTAGAAAGTATGAAGAATTTATGGAAAAGTTAGGAGTAGAGATGATGTATAATAAACGTAAATACCTACCTTGGGTGGAAGCTGATATAGCAGTAGGAGAAGATGATAATGGAAATAATGACTTTATAACGAACCTAGTGGTGACTAATTATACTGGAGGTGACAGGACAATAACCAATCGTGACAAGTTGTATGATGATTTGATAGGGAATAACCCTATTAATTATGATGGTTTTATAAAATATACGAATTTAAATGTGTATTATATTAATGATAATATAATGTATTTAATAAAAAATAAATTGTACAGACCGAAGATAAGATTATTGTTTGGCGATGGAGGATAGATATTTTATTGTGTTAATGAACATTTAATTATGTGGACAGTGTTTTTGAAATGGACTGTTTATGAACTGATTTATGGGAAATGATTAAATGATAATGTGGATTGTATATTTTTTTTTGTGTATTAATGTCAGTGTATTTGTGTATTCTTGATGTTGTGTATTTTATGTATTTTATATGTAAACCATGTACTGTAGAATTTTAAATAATTGAAGGAAGTTTGATAATGATTTTAATTAATTATGAGATTTAGATTCTAGTGGATAATAAATGATTAAGCATGTAATATATTTGGATATTGAGATGTACTGTTATTAGTAGGTGAGAGATGAATTTTCTAATGCAATTGTCAATGATCACAGTAATGTCAAGTGTTAACAAGGAATAGAGCTTGGGTGATAACTATTAAAATAAAGGCATTTGAGTTAGTCAGTTAGAGTTATTGGGAGTTAGAGAAAATAAGAATTTTGAGATACAGATAGTATACAAAGAGGGTGTTAGATATTTTAGGGACACAGTAGTTAGTGATTATATGTAGAGAGGTGAGTAATGTGAATGGTGTATATATATATTTATTGATGATGATATTTTGTAGTAAGGATAGTGGTGTAAGGAGTGATCAGCGTGCGACGTGGCAAGAGACCAGCGTGCAGCGTTGTGGCAGGGGAGCAATTTGGGTTAGAGTGTTTGCCGATATTTGGTGGAGGGCAAATGGTTAGGTATGTGTATGGCCAGGTAGGGAACACACATCCTAGTACAAAGACGAGCGGTGCCAGAGGTAAGTGGAATTAGTGAAGGGGTTTATAATAGAGATATTGGTGTCATAATATGTTAATGGTTAGTAGCGGTTGTTAGAGAAAAAGGGGGTAGTAAGGTTAGATAGATAAATGCCAGAATAAGATATAGCGATAATATTGAATAACAGAGAATAGCCCAAACTAATAAGGATGAAAAGGTTAGAGAAAAAGAAAATTCATGGTAGGAAGCTGATGTAGTAGAAAGGTTGAATAATAAATTTGAAATTTTTTTTAGAATCCAATGATACAACAAATGTTAAATAATAAAAGTTGAATAGAGTTGATAATGATAATGCTATAAAGTTTGATACAAGTTATTTAAATGTAAATTATGTAATGTAAATATAACAATGTTAATATTTGATGTTCAATGTTTATTATGTTTTTATTATGGTGATAGACCCGAAGTAAGGGTGCATAATTATATAACTTATAGATATTACGATATCTAAATATTTTTATAATGTAACGCTGAAGCAAAGACAAGGAGATGACAAAATTCCTCCACCAGTTCAGTCTTTGTGAAGGCACCTGGGTGCTACAGTCCAGTGGGGGTACAATAGTGTGTGTGGCTGGGAGGTTGCTACAGGGGTAGCAACGACAACAAATGTTAAATGTTAAAGAAATAATAGTGATATTGGTGTTGGTTATCAAGTATAGAATTATGATTCTGTTGTAAGGAAATATAAGAATAAAGAAAGCTGAGTAAAGAAAATTTGAGAGTTTTGAAGTGTTTGCCATAATAGGTATATGTTTTGGTTTTATATAAAGTAAAATAATAGAGATAGTGGTTGTTGCTTGGAAAATTAAAATTTGTTTTATGCTTAGTATAATAATATGTTTTCTTGTGGTGAGAGAAGTAAGTTAATGTTCACTGGAGTCAGGGAATTTTAATAAATGCAGGAATGTTGAAAAGTGGAAATGGATTTTTCTGTCTTAAATCTTGTCTTTTGTCATTTGAAAACTTATTAATTAAGAGAACCAATGTCTAGTAACATAAACCAATGCATCTAAGGGGAGACATATCAGTTGTGGATATGGAGATAGATAAGGCCACTATTTTAAAATTTTGTATTGCATGTTTCAGAGTTTGGTGGTGTTGTGACAGTTGTCCTGAGCTGGCCGGTGCGTCAGAGCAGGAGCGTTAAGTGCCTAATGGCCTTATGGTGTTAGGATCTCTCCTGAGAAGTCCAGTAAGGTCAGACACGTACGATCAGCATCATTGGACCAAGGGTTAGTGATTAAACTTTTTTTTTTATATTAACACTACAGGGGGTTGTGGCAACATATCTGGGCTGATCCCTTTAGAACGTGTGAATGAGTCAATGAAAGTTTTTATGCTTTGGCATAAAACCTTTCATTGAGGGGGTTTTGTAACAGGACAAAAAGCCTGTTTTCATAATTATGGTGTTCCAGGATTTTGCATTGTATTATTTTTTATTGTATTCATGCTTATAAAACATGGTTAGGTCAACTTCCCCTATGTCTACATAAACGACGCAGTATCATTGATACGATTCATCTCAAAGCCGAGAGCGTACGTGCAAAATGAGACGTATTCAATGGCTGTTCTGATCGACAAAAGCAAATTGGTATGACAAATTATGACACACGTCATAGCGATGACGAGGAACAATGCCGTCAGCTGCTGCAGACAAAGAGTTGATCATAATTGATCCCCTCCATCTGTCGACAATACGACACAACGTTGGTCTCACTCTGCAGAATATTGTCATGGCGACAACACGTAAAATTTTCTCTGGCCCAAAATAGCCAGTTAAAGTGTGTATCTAAATCAAAATGTAATTAAAGGTAAATAGTGGATAACTAACAGTGACTATCATGTAAATTCAGTGAAAGAACAGACGAAAAACAGACAGTACGACCAACAACTAAGTACGCCAGCCAACGGCCAGATCATGGAGAACGTCTGAACTGCAGAACAACAACCTTCAGGAAAGTCCTAATTATTATTATTATTTTTTTCAAAATTACAGCTCTAAATAATCACGAATAAAATTTTAAATGCACCAAAATTAGTATCTGTAACAACAGTATGTGAGAGAGAGAGCAAAAGAGAATGCCGGCTACCATTAGACTAGGCATTGGTTTATGGGGTATAAAAGGGGTTATAAAAAATCAATGAATAAATAAGATTGCAATTGCAAGGTAAAAATGTTTCTTTTACACTATTATGTTCAAGTACATGATATAGAAAATAACGATAATTGATGAGGAAGAGCGGAACTGTATAGCCACCATTTTGTGTAATATGACTCCAATTTGATATAACCATTTGTAATGTAACTGAGCAACTATAGAGAATATTAAACCAGTGTGTTATTCTTAAACCAATGTGTATAAATCGTTATTTCAATAACCCAGACTGCTTCCGTCTCTCGTTTAACGATACTTTGGAACCCTTAGGTGTAAATAAAATATCCAGTGTTGACGATCTGAACACGTGGCTACCGGAAGTATGGTATTATCACACACGAGGTATGCAAATAAAATATAATTTTATTGTATATATTGATAATTGTATTTATACGTATGAAGGTGGTAAGTAACAACGTGTCATCTGTATATAAAAAAGAAGTCAAAGGCGAATTGAAAAAGGTTAGTTTGTATTAATAGTTGTTTAATTTTTTAAATACTGCTTGTACCTTATGTCAGTGCTAATTTATTATACTATGCACTGTACAAGCATGTGACTGTTTGACAAACTTTGCTTTTTTTCTCCATTTGTTATCTATCTTACTGACTAAACAAAAAATTCGAAGTAAATTTTACAACTTGCAAATTCATTATTAAATTAAGAAATGCCTGTGCCTGTATTCTATTAAATATAAGTTATTATCTTTCAAAGGTATGACAATCAACTGATTAGGTACATTCATATGATTCTGATACACTTGTGAGGATACAAAGCTCCTTACCACAATTGTCATACTATAGTGAAATAAGAGAAGAAAATTTTTATTTACAATAAATGGAACAAAATTTAAAGACAATCTTGCTCTTAGCAGTACTGTGCCGTGTTTTGGGAAAAACGCGGCGGTGTTCCTTTATATAGCGGAATGATTAAAATTACGTATTTGACTACGCGAGGGTGTACGTAAGAATTACGTATGGATAATTGGACTTTGCTGTCATTATGAATTATCTTTCCTCCCGGCTGATCCGCGCGCGTTCTATGCCCGAGGCTTCGTACCGTTTTTTCAGCAACTGGTTTGGTCAGTCCAATTTTGTCATTCAACATAGCAGTGTCTATATCTGGCTGACAGAGTCAATGTAAAGGTTTTCGTCTTCTAGCTGCTCCTATGGATAAGTAGAAGTCTACGCGACCTACCGGTAAGTATGTTAACATATATAAATTAATAATTCATAAAAACAAATTGTATTTATTTGATATTAACGCAGATGCAGTGCGATAGGTTTTGCAGTGATTGATCACCACGTGGCAGGCAACAGGTTAAATTTGTTTTATGTATGTTTCAATCTTAACGCTGGCTAACAAATATTAGTAGTAATAATGTAATAAAGTGTTATAGTAATATAATAATAATAATAATAATAATACTCAACTCATTAAACCAGAATGGGGCGTAAGTCAGTTATTTTTCTGAAATGATTGTACATCACGAACTTGTCAAAGTTTGCTAGTTCCTGTCAGGGGGAGTTAAGTGCTTCATGAAAACTTATTTAATTAATCAAAATGATTATTATGTGGAATGACCATATTTGGATAGATTATATATTATAATATTTAAAAGTGTTATTTTGAAAGGGTTTATTTGATTCAAGGGGGTTCTATACATAAGTGAATTTCCGGAGTTTGTAAACTGGGTATGTCACGCAATGTCAGCTGGGTAAATGAGGTAGTGTGGTTTATTATACCTGTAAGTAATCACCGATATAATTGTGCAGGGTTTCCGATGTAGACGGGAATCTGTCTCGCTCCAGAGGATGGCCGAACACCTGCTTTCCATGATATAGATTCAAACACTTCCGTCAGCTGTCAGCCAGGATGGACGGACACACACTCAACTAGGCCCTCTACCCATATGCTGCTAACCAGGTGACATTTAAGCTTTTTGAACAAAATGTTTGTGGCCAATAAACTCTTTTTGAGACACTTGTGGAGACACTCCAGTCTGTAGACTTAGTTTCGGGCAATGGGTTTACATGTTACTTTGTAATTTTCTTATTAAGGCTTACGCCTCATTAGTATATTAAAGTATGTCTCATTCTGGGAATTGTAAACTCGGCCAGGTTCATGCAACCCCCGGGTTGAGCTGAGTTTTCTGTAAAAGGGGTCGGCACTAAATTATTTCTGTGTTGAGCAGGCATGTGCAGATGTATCTGTGCCAGTTGGGAATTTGATGGTCAATTATTTTTGTTAATTGGGTTGGAGTTTTTTTTGCCTATTAATTAAGATCGGGGAGGTGTTTTAACAGGTGGACGACACCCGCTGGTGCCGTTTTCTACAGGACTGTATCATGTCATATTTTGCTGGATCTCGTCCGGAAGCATGACCGTGCCTGAGGTCAAGTTTTTTTATGAACACTTTAAGCATGTTTCAGTACATTCATTACATAGATTCTGCTTTTAGAAATTCAATTTTACTATTCAGCTAATTCTGTATCCATTAAATTTTGCCATAGCCAGTTTGAATATTGTCATAGTTTATATCCTGCCATAGTTTAAATTTTGTAATTGTTAACCTTTTATTGCTCACAATACCAATTAATTAATGTTCAGGAATACAAGACTAATCAGTATCAGTTAGGAGTATTTATGGGTGGTCCCGTTCCACTATTTTTATAAAGTTTGTCAGAAAAATAAAAGAAATGAGAAAGGCAGTTATGCAACCGGGTATCCATGTTGACCTAGTGATGGCACTCATTATCATATTATCATTATTGAGATCCGGAATTGATAATTAAACTTCTGCGTGGTATTTGTGTGCCATTCGGGCTAGTTAGCCAAATTGACCTTGGCTGTCCATATACTCGGAATTTTGGGGCATGTCTACTCTACTCTTTGGGGATTTATTAATTGGGGTTTTGGGGTTTAGTTATTTTTCTTATTTATTGAAAATTACTGTGGGCCGGATGCTTGGTCTGAATAAGAGGGTTGAGGGTGCATGACGCTGCTAACCAGGTGAACATGTGATGTGCCATTTATATGTAAATGTGTTTCTATGTCAATTATATGTTGTGTGTTATGCCTTATGTGATTGTTTGATTATTATACGTGATTATGCATATATATATATCGTGTTATGATTTGTGCAATTACTGGAGGGTCGAGACTAGGCGCCATTTCATATTATTGTTATTATTATTTATGTGCCATAAATAATCAGCTCAACTATTTGGCGATGCCTATGTCAATGGACTTATAATAACGATTGGGGGTTTTTGAAAGTGAGCTATTTTTGACTGTAGCATACTTGTAATTATCTTGTTTTTCAAGGGCGCATATATTGTACAAAACCAGAATACAATAAATGCTGTTATTGTTATCTGGAGCCGAGTTTCATTTGCGAGTCCCATCATACTGGACCCAGCACATTTTTGGCTTCTCTAGGCTCTTGCCTAGTTCTAAATAACTAGTGGCCTCTCTTTCAAAAAAAAAAATAAATAAATAAATAGAAAAATAAAAAAAGAAATAAAAAGAAGTTTGTTTTCTCTATAGATAAAAGGCATAAAAGGAAAGAGGGGTTACAGTACTAGTCAGATACCCAAAATTATGCTGAAAATCATAAAAATATTAGTAGGTCTTTTCAGATTTCACTATTAAATACAACTCTAAGCACACTGAACAAGAATTAAATTAAATTATTATTATGTAAATGTTAACCAACTTTCTAATTCAAAATAGATAGTGAAGTTCCTTATAATAACCCAACGTTTACAGAACTTACCTGGAGCTTTCACAACTTCTGAATCTACTTTAGCTGCCATGCTCAATGAATCTTTTCCACCATCTACAGCTACACCAAGTTCTGACATTATGTCACACATAGCAGAACATGTTTCATACAATGCGTATCCTTCGCCCGGGAGTTTTGCAGCCCACATCCAGTTTCCACTACATTTGACATCCTGTATGTACACAAAATCTTATTATATCTATCATGTACTTGTTAAACAGGTTCTAAAAGTGATGCAGTTCATTACATTATGTACACATTTACAAAAAAGTCTAAATTAAGGTCATAATCACTACATGTTTGGAAATTCTATATAATTAATTGTTTTGTAAGGTACCCAATTACAATTGGGAACGCTTGTAAGAATTGGGTTAACTGTCTCGAAACTAGTTAAAAAATAAACCAGTTTAATACTTCTAACATGTTAACACAATTTATTAAATATAAGTATATCACTACCGACTCGGAACACAATGTTTTTTATTGGTAAAAATGTAAAAGTTTTACCTTATAGCCTGAACCAGTTTTCACTTATTATAAGCTTCATTAGAGGCTGTCAGAGCAAAGCATGTAAGCAAAAACTGGTTCAGGCTATAAGGTAAAACTTTTACGTTTTTACCAATAAAAAACTTTGTGTTCCGAGTCGGTAGTGATATACTTATATTTAGTTAATCAACGGATACATCATGGACAACAAAATCCAACAATTTATTAATTTTTTTTCTATAACGCTGTATTTCTCACTTTGGTCACAAGTGCCGTGTATGTTATATTGTCCTAGATTATAGTCTGGTTATAGTGATCTGATAAAAAGAGAAAGAAGATAATAGGTTGTGTTTTAGCTGATGAGGTTCTAATCACATTCAACTTGAGCATATTCAGATTCAAACCACTATTGTTACAGCCACCCCTTAACCCTAATATTGGCCCCCCTTTGTTACTTCAAATCACGTATCAATAGCGTCTTTGGTTTCAGTAATGAGCAGAAATTGCAAAGACCCATGAGTGGAAGAGTATGAGATCTGCTACGACCATTTAGTTCAGCCTGTGCTAGATAGAACATTTGATCATTTCGAAAATTTTCCTGCATAACTGCCACAACTACTTAGCATTGGAGTGATGAACTAAAATTCAACAAAAACCTTACTCACTTTGTAACAGTACATTATGCAACCTATATTTAGCTGTTGACGAGTGAGTCACAATTATGCACACTAAATTGAATGTATTTACAATTGTTGTTTGGGTGTGGCGGAGCAGAATTGGGTCATTATGTATTTAAACTGTAAACAAGTGTTACATCAGCCAGTCAGCCAACAGCAGCAATGTGTGGCCGTTACCAGAAAAAACTGGATTAATTGCGGACTAAAACGGACAGTGCTGTATAGAACAAAGGTAGTGGAATTCAGGCTCATGATCGCCAGCAACCAGTACACACGCGTTTACAGTGCGCGTCAGCAACTACGGTAGGCCGAACAGCCTAGGTGGGCAGCCAAGGTAGGCCTACCGCATTCTAAATTGGAAACAGTGCAAAATTATACAAATTTGTGAAACGTAGTGGACCAATCTTTTTTAGCGGTTTATTAATTTTTATCAGAACAATAATTCCAGGAAAGTGCCCGGTTCTGCCCATGTGGTGCAATGCACGGTTTCGCCTGTGTGATGCAACAACGAAAAAGGAAAAAATGAGACTCGGCTAAATACAGATAAGTGCAAAGACAAAAAGGTAAAATATAACGAGTCTGGGGAAAGTCCTTTTGGCCAAATAATAAAATCAAACATAATGAAACAACACTATACACAGAATAGGAGAGTGTGAGAGAGCGAGAGAGAGAGAGAGAGAAAAAGGGGGCCAATAGCAAAAAGTACTGATTTGCTGTAGCGAATTTTTATGTTTTGTTGTTTCATTTTTATTAATAACAATAATGATATTTCATTATAATAAAATAAGAATTTTTATTACAATGTGTTAATTTATTACGCCACTCTAGCTATAACCTATTCTCTGTGTCCAAAAGTTCGTCTAACAGCCTTGGAAAATTTCTGTGAGGGGAAGTTTACATTTTAAATTGTTTTTCACGGGGAAAGTAGTAACGATTTCCACATTTCCTCCAATAAAAATGTGGTGGTGAACCTGGGCTTTTGGTGTTTTTGGAATCTGCTGAAGGTAAGGTATGTAAGGTTAGTAACGGGGTTTAATTCCTTCTTTTTATTACCGTTTAAACGTTACAACTTATTTTATGGTTTCTGTTTAGTCCATAAACTCACACACTCAAATGAAAAAGCTAACTTGTAACCTGGCAATAAATACCTACCTACACATGTGTGTGACAATTTTAATCACACCAAAATTGGTGGGAAACCATAAACAGCTGATAAAACTCTTGCTTATACACGCATGATAGAATCTCTTTCATAAATTCCCTAATAACTTTTCCATTTTATTTATAATGACACTATGAGATATGAAACCAGCTTTTAATAGTGTATAATATAACTATAATATGAAGCAACCGATGTACTCACAAAGTTGTTGTTGTTTTCCAATGGCTCCCCCTTGGTACATTTAACCCATTTGGTACCAAGCTTCCCAATAAAGACCACTGTAATTTCTGAGTTCTTGCATTTCCTGGTTCAGCTTCACACACTCCAACAGATGATTTTTGTTCATTTTTGAGTATTCTCTCCTGCACAATACACATTCTTCTGTGGTGGAAATTTTTAATTTGTAGAGATGCGCTGAGAGACAGTCATGGCCAGTTTCCAGTCTAAAGTTGGCTACTGCTTCCTTCCTGGGTTTTCTACAGTTTTTATTCCATAACTGTTCAATCCCTGACCATGTTTTTCTTTTTGATATGTTTCTTGCTTCTTCCAGGAAGCGAAAGTTTGTTTTCCTAGTCATCAGTCTTCTTAGGGTGCTGAAGTCGTGGGTACTTTCCCGGTGGTAGAGCTTTGTCCCTCCCTTTGCCAAGGTGTCCGCTGTCTCATTTCCCGAGATGCCTATGTGAGATGGGATCCACTGAATAACTATCTCCTTGTTAAGTGCTGTAAGCTGCCTGGTGAGTCGTTGTAACGGCCTTCACATCGTCTTGCTTCCAGTGTGCTCCTTGTGACAATTTATTTCAATTGCAAACTCTACTTTATTATTGAACTTTGTTTACAAATATTAGTTCGACTCTGTTGGCCGCCATCTTTGCTGACTACCAACATCGTGACTTTTACTCACCAGGTCCAGAGTTCGTTTAAGTGTATTTTGGAGAACAGATATGGTTTATTCAAATAAATGATTCAACTCTACTTGTTTTTTAAATGAACTTGGTTTTATTCAACACATTATTTTAGATTCTGTATAGTCAAATGAACCCATTAAATTGGCTTATTTTGCATTATTACTAACAATACTTTCTCTCCCTCTTCTACACTTCTGCTATGTGAACGCTAACTTGGTACATTAGTTATTTAAAATTTACCCTTCTTTTATGAGGTTACAAAAGTTAAAATCATTAAGACACAAGAAAACAGACATTGAAAAAATAGACTAAATTTTCTTAACGCTAACCAGTGCTGTTGATTACGTAATTTTCACTCGCACATACGTACACATACTCTCCCCCAGTACATAATTTAGATTCCCTTTTAGAGCTCATTTTATTTTTATTTCTTAATTTTGCATTATTTACTTCATTTAATTTGTAATTTTGTGTACTTTACTTCCCTGATGTCGTCCTTGGATCTACGTCCATAAGATGTCTCCTCGTGCACGCGCATTACATTGCTGTCTCCCTGTTTTCACTTTGTTCTTTCGGGCCGAACTGTCACTCCAATTTAAATTCGTCACTACGCATTTACATAGTTATTCAAAATACTGTTTTGTTTAAAACTCACATTTCTGGTGTGCGGGCGCCGCATTTACATAGTTATTCAAAATACTGTTTTGTTTAAACCTCACATTTCTGGTGTGCGGGCGCCCGCGATTTCGTTCCGGAACTTTTACGGCTGTACAGCACGAAGGAAGATTGTCGACTGGGGCGAATTTTACTTCCTCAGTTTCTGAGGTAGCGGGGGAGTCACGTGGTTTCACTCTATTGTTCTATTTGTGTTTTGAAGTCAGTTTTGACGGTGGCATTAATTTGAATCTACATTCCAAGTGACGTATCCTAAGGTTCGGCCCTGACGTCATATGTTGTGCTCTCGTTTTACAAAGTTCAAATGTCATACGGCTAAAAATACCTGCTTTTCTTGCGTCCCGATGGTGACCTTGACACTAATTCGCTCACATTGCATACGTCGTTATAATTTCCAATAAAATTCACAACAATTATTTTTCCTCAAATTACCCTGGTATGGGCCTAACTGTGCTGTTACAATACCCTCTCAATGAGAGGTTTTATGCCGAAGCATAAAAACTCTCATTGACACTCTCATACTTCCTAAAGGGATCAGCCTGGATATGTCGCCACAACCCCCTTTGTAGCGTGTCAATTTTTGGGTATTTTTATTTTTAACAGTTTGGGGCATTTATATTTTTATTTATTTCATTTTGGGCGGGCTGGTCTAAAAATTATTGTGAAATTTTATAGTACGCCAAATATTCATTCCATTGTGAAAGAACCAGTGTTGACTGAACAGTTTGAGACAAAGGCAATACGCAATTTCAGTGGTGTAATGCGGCTAAGGAATTTGCACCTCCACAAAATTCGCAGAACTCTGTACATGTGACTAAGACCAAGATGGCTAGAGGGAAGAATTATTCAGCATCTCTTCATCGGCCATCCGGAAATACTGTTAAAGCCCCGCCTACTATTAATGACATCAGCAGAGCCGAAGCCAATATCGTCCTTTGGTATCCAGAATATAACTCTGCTATTCCATGCATAAAATGGTTACCTCACAACAACTGAGGCTTGAGCGACGAAAACATAGTGGCAGTGAACCACCGTTCCCGCCGGTGGAAGCAAGAAGTACCTGTTACATTACCGTGCCAGTCTACAAGCAGCAGTTCCCGGTACCGGGCTGGTCCCAAGTAGGCTCGCCATAAAAGTTTTTATTTATCAGAAAAAAGTTGTAGTTACCAAAAAATTGTTATGTGACCGCGGTCAATACAACTAGGGAGCTGTATTCAAGAGTCTTTTCTTTCTTTCGGAACATAAATACAGTGTAAACGGACAATGAGTGTGCGCGGCGACCTCGTGGCCGGCGCTTGGGGTTTGGGGATTAAATTGTAAAATGTTAAGGGCGTTATAAATTCTGAGTGAATGTGAGAGCGGCAAAGCTGGGCTGTTTCTGTTTGTATCTGTGTTGGTAATTGTGTTTTGTGTGATATACAAGGTAAGCTGTAGTTCATAAGTTTGATTATGCTAGCGTTGCACAACTTTGAAAAATGTATCTAAATGAATATTCCGAATTTTACAACAGCTCAAAAGTAAATGATAATAAATAGTAATTCTCTTCAAAAATGAGTTGTGTCAGTGCTTTGCGTAACCCATAGACCATGTTTGTATCCAACTACATGTGATCGAACCCTTGGACCTTGTAGAAGTGATCGTGCCGGTAAGTAAAAGTTAATTTGAGATTTGGATATTAATAAATGTGATCGATAGAGCGATAGAGTAGTACATCACAAATGGCGCCACGAACCGGAACGAATTTAATAATATAAATTCCATACCTACAAATGAGATACAGGCGTAATTTAGAGGTTGAGTGAAAATACGCAAAAGGTACTTATGTAAAGTTACGCAAAATAAGTAAAGAATATTTGTTCACATAAGAAACAGAGTAAATATCTAAAAATAATAATAATGGAAAATACAGCAGAGAACGGAGTCGATTTGTCCGACTCGACTGTGATAAGTGAAATAGCTGAATTAAATAAATCAGCTGTTATGAATAGTTTTGAATTACATTCAACGCCAAATGTAAGTCAAGGCGACAAAACTCTGAACACAAGCAGTATAAATGAATCAAATAATACAGATGATTCGGGGATCCAAACGACCCCAAAATCAAATAGAGAAAAGAAAAGTAATAGTAACGAAATCAGTTTCACTGACGATAAAACAGAAAGTCAGTTAACGCCAGTCCAAAGTAAAAAATCTGATACAGATGAGATGTTAACACGATTATATAACATGATAAATGCTAGAATTGATATTAGTGACAATAAAATGAACGATAAATTTGACAGACAAAGTAGAGATATTAATGAGTTGAAATATGAGATTCAAGAAATTAATAGACATTGTGAAAGTACTAAAGTAGAGTTTACTGATAAAATTAACCAAGTAGAAACCAAATTAGATGATTCAATACAAAAGACAGATGTTAAATTTAATGAAATCGATAATCAGATAAGTAGAGTTGAGAAGCAGATCAATGAGAATAATGAAAAAGTAATTAATTTAATGAATGAGTATAACGATGACATAGAATCTAAAATTAATAAAGGTAATACTGAAACTGAATGTAAACTGAATAGTGTAGTAATGACAGTTGAAAAAATTAGTCAGAACTTTGATGAACACCAAAATAAGATAGAATCTAAAATAAATGAAATTGAAAGTAATTATAAGACAGAAATACAAGCAGTAAATGAATCTATCGATGTAATATCAAAAAATAATGTACAGTCTGAATATAGTAATGACAAAAAATTATATTCTCTTGAACAAAACATTAGTAGTATGAGAGATGAATTAAGTTTAGTAAAAAATCAAAATGTAAACAATGTTACTGAACGCATATTTATGACACGTGACACAAACAATGAAATAGAATTAGAAAATTTTAGTAGTGAGAATAGGAGAGTGCATCCAATGCAATTTTTAAATCGAGTACGGGAATTTGACAGATTTAATGGTAGTAGCTGGGAGGTTAAACTTATAAAAATTTTGAAATGTTTTAAAGGCGATTCTGAGATATGGGCGGAGACGCATCAAAACGAGTGGGAGAGTTATGGAGATTTTGAAAGAGCCTTTCGGAATAAATACTGGTCGGAGGAGGAGCAGGAGATACTGCGAAGCCAAATAATGGGAACCGGGAGCTTTGGAAGAAACAACCGTAATATTACAGTTTATACGATGAAGCTATACAACGAGGCTAAGTACTTAGAACCACCGTTACCATTCCAGTCGTTTGTACGCCACATCAGTAAGCACCTACCGAGGGAAGTGCAGATCACATTAATGACCAGAGAGGTAAGCGACATAAATGAATTAGAAAAAATATTAGATGTTTTTCAGAATATTAAGGACCAGGAAGACAGCAGACGCATACAGCAACACAATATGCAAAATGGAGGTAATTATATACCAAGAGGAGGACCAAACGGGGGAACCACGCAAAATGGTCGAGAACGAGACAGACGATACCCGATGTGGAAATGTGACGGGTGTCTGGTAGAAAATTATGCTGATCGTAATTTTTGTTATAGATGTAGAAGGGCAAGGCCCGGACAGCAGCAGAGAACACCACCGAGATTCAACAACCCACAGCAGAGGAACGGTGACCGACGAGTAGAGAATCTGAGAAATGAAGGAGGAAATCAGCATATGGGCAGAGTGTATACGCCCCGTAATGCAGACAAAAGGACGGGAAACTAAGGAGGACAATGGATGAGGAGGCCCGGCCATTGTCAAGGAACAATCACGGGGTCCACGAAAATGAATACAGGAATAACACGATCCACACGGACTTGGCTACGGAATTGATGGAAGAAGAGGAGACGGAAACGAGGAGACAAGAGGCGTGGTTGACTGAGTAAAACTGGAGATAGAAGGTAAGTCAGTCTTGACACTTATAGATACAGGTAGTGAAATATCTGTAATAGCAGAACATGTACTCAATAAATTGAAAGAAACTAACAAACATATTCCGTCTTTGCCAGTAGCAGGGGTAGCAATTGTAAGCATTACGGGTGTTAGAAGTAAACGGGTTACAACACAAGTCCAGTTGAACATGTTAATAAATGGGGAAAGTTATGAGAATACATTTCTAGTTGTAAGGGGTTTAAATTTAGAAGTAATTTTGGGTAATGATTTTTTAATAAGGAATAATGCGGTCATCAATTTTAGAAAAAGAATTTTAGAATTGAGTGATGAAAATAAACAAATAACAGTCAATTTTGAACGGGTTCTAGACACAGTCAAGATTTCGGGTATAAGGGTTATACCAGATAAGACCAGAAGCAGGGATATGGAATTTAGTATACATGTGTGTACAGAGAGTGTGAGTGAAGAGAGTGGAGAGAGAATATGGGCGGATAGAGGGGTAAATTTTGTGGGGAAGGCGGCGTAATAGGGAGTTCTCAGCGTAAAGCGCTGTGGTGGGTAGTTGAGGCTTATAGGGGAGTGTTTGCCGGGGAACCAGGAAGGGCAAAAGGTTATGAATGCGAATTAAAGGTGAGGGAGCATGCGCCATATGTCCAACGTAGTTATCCGGTACCATATTCGAAAAGGGCGGCCGTACAGTTAGAATTAGATAGGATGTTAGCGGGGGATATTATAGAAAGGTCGGTATCAACTTATTCCAACCCTTTAGTAGTAGTGATCAAAAAAGATGGGAGAGTGAGGTTATGTCTAGATGCCCACAAAATCAATCAAATAATCATTCCAGACCGGGAGTCACCCGAAGCGATAGAAGAAATTTTTCAGAAATTTAGTGGTGTGAAATATATGACTTCTTTAGACCTGACCGCCGGATATTGGCAAGTCCCGTTGGCTGTAAATAGCAGGAAGTATACCGCATTCTTGTTCAACGGAAAAAATTATCAATTTAAGCGTTTACCGTTTGGTCTGAATACCAGTGCAGCTAGCTTTATTAAGTGTCTTGACGAAATTTTGCAACCACATAACTTAGATTTTTTAACCATACACGTTGATGATATTCTGATAGCTTCCAGAACCTTTGAAGAGCATGTAGAACATTTGGAATATGTATTGGAGAAGTTATATCAGGGAGGTTTGACAGTGAATTGGGACAAATCGAAATTTTTGCAAACCGAAATACATTTTTTAGGTTTTATAATAACACCTACAGGAATACGTGCTAATCCGGATAAAGTGGAATCCATCCTGACGTTCCCGGAGCCTAAGAATATAAAACAATTGCAAAGTTTTCTTGGTCTCTGTAATTTTTACAGGAAGTTCCAGAGGAACTACGCACAGACGACGGCCCGACTCAGCGCAGTGCTGCAAAAGAACAAACAATGGAGATGGGGCGATAACGAAAGAGCAGCGTTCGATGATATCAAGAATAAGTTCGCGGACATGATACTAATGAATCATCCCAATTTTAATGAAAAATTTTATTTACAGACAGACGCAATTAATATAGCACTCGGAGCAGAACTATACCAAGAGGACGAGGCGAAAGAACATAAAACCATCGCCTTCGCCAGCCGGACGTTGCTAGCCGCAGAGCGCAACTATACTACCACAGAGAAGGAGCTCCTCAGTATAGTGTTCGCCGTGAGGAAGTTCCGCACTTACCTGCTGGGTAATAGAACCATCATCAGGACGGACCATAAAGCACTGTCATTCCTGAATACTTGCAAACTCACACACAGCCGGATAACCAGGTGGGTGTTAGCTCTTCAAGAGTACAATTTTTCTTGGGAATACATTAAGGGTGTAGAGAACAGGGTGCCAGACACACTATCACGAGTAGACATAGACAGAAATAGAACAGGTAGAGATATCAAAGAAATAGAGATTTATAGATTGTCCAGGGAAGATAAACTTTTTGGGGAAGAATATAAATGTAATGCAAAGAGCTGACGGTAAATTACATAAAATCATTACTAGCGTAGAATCAGATGTAGATGAGTTTGGGTATAAGCAATATTTTCAAGTGTTCAAAGGGAGTTTGTTTAAAAAAGTAGAGGGGAGAGAGAGGGATTGGAGGTTAGTTATACCTGAAGGGTTGATAGAGAAAATAGTATGGGACTGTCACCTTAGATATGGGCATTTTGGGGCACGGAAGTGTGTGAATGTGTTAAAGGAATCTTGTTTATTTAAGAATATGGAGAAACGCGTATGAAGAATACTTAGAGTTTGCGAGTTATGTCAGAAATCCAAAGTTGTAAATTATAGGTTAGAGGGAGAATTAAATTATATTAAAGTAGAAAAACCATTCGATTTAGTAGCTGTAGATTTGTACGGCCCTTTGCCGAAAGGTAGGGGTGGAGTGATGCATATTTTTGTTGTACTTGACACATTTTCCAAATATGTAAGGTTATATAGCGTGAAGCGAGCCACGAGTAAGGTGCTGAGTGAGAAGATCACACGTGACTACATGATCAACGTGGGAAAGCCGAAGGTGATATTATCCGACCATGGGCCGCAGTTCATCAGCGGAAAATGGCGACAGACTCTTGGATGGGAAGGTATCATCACAAAGCACACCGCAGTGTATCATCCACAGTCCAATCAGGCGGAGAGAGTCATGAGGGAGTTGGGCAGAATTTTTCGAACATACTGCCACGCCAAACACAGTGAGTGGCCACTCTATGTCCAGAAGATTGAAAATTGGCTTAACTGCACCACCCACGAGTCGACGGGGTTCACACCTTATGAGTTAATCAGAGGGAAGCGTCCACAGAGGAATTTGGAACAATTAATTGAGTATCCACCGGAAACCAATACTATTGGTCACGAGGTTAAACTTAGACTAGCGAATGAAAGTTTGTTGACAAAGGGAGAGAGGAGGAAACAGAGACATGATATGAAAGGTAAGTGGACGCAGTACGAGGTCGGACAGCTGGTATTGGTACGACGACATGATTTATCGAGCGCTCAAGATAAGGAGATCAAGAAATTTTTCTTATTGTACGAGGGGCCGTACGAGATAGTAGAAATAAAAATGAAAAATTCGTATGTGTTACAGAATAAAGAAACCAGGGAGATAGTGGGTACGCACAATGCTATAAATTTGAAATTATTTTGGTCAGCATAAGGATTTTATTAAATTGTAAATGTATGAATGTTATTTAATTATTCTTTTATGTTTCTAGAAGGGCTCCTCCCCCATTTTCGGGCGGTCACGATCTTACCAGTCCTGGCCGTGGAATTCGGAACTCGGAGGCGGGCCATGGTTGGCGGATCTTCCTTAGGGCAGTGAAAACAACGATGGTCCGGCTCCACCAAAATTGGTACAAATTAGAAATTTAACCACACATATTTAAACGGGGAGGGGGACCCCAACAGGTACGTGACTCGAATTAAGTTTTTTTATACACTCATGGTTCAGCGGGTCGGTGTACCTGTCACGTGCCTGCACTGCCTTAGAGTGTTTGTATATAATGGAGGCTGCACTTAAATAAAAGGCAGTGCGTACAATTTTAAGAGTTTCAGAACCAATGGCAAAGTTAAAATTAGCCATTGGTTATAGTTCTGTTTAGTCTGAAAGGACGAATTTTGTGGCAAGGTGATTGGAGGGAAAATAGACAGCGGGGTAGAATAAATGGTAGTAGAAGGGGGTTAAGTTTGGTTTAGAGGGGGGACGTGAATTCACGTAGTGGCTCTATTTTGCCTCCAACTTTACCTTGCGGCGAAACCCGACTTTTCGGGCGGTTACTGTCTACCAGCACTAATCTCGATTTTGGAATGTTAGTCAGCCTCCAGTGTAAATAGAATTAAAAAAAAAAAAAAAAAAAAAAATTGGATGTGTATAATTTTAAATCTAAATAAATTTTCGAATTAAGTGACCAAACATAATTGTCAAGTTTTAGTATCAGTGAGTATGGGAACGTTGAAAAGATGTGTAATAAAATATAAACTTGGTATCAATACAAGCAGTGGGGATATTTTGGGGGGTAGATTGGTGCTCAATGAAGTGATAGAACAATGGAGTGTGGAACTGCAATGGTAGAAAAGTTTAGTTTTCAATTGTTAATTAATTAATTAGCTATTAAGTGGCTATTGCGAGGGTGGCCTGTGCTCTCGCAAATAGCGAAATGGGTTGGGGGTAACAGTGAGTGTTACCTCCATCGGAGGCCAAAATGGCGAAAATGTGCGGCACACCTTATCCGTGTAAATTAAAATTTACACCCTGCTAAATGACCGTGTCGCACATAGTAAGAATAATGAATGTAACAGGCAGTGAAATGCAAGTTTAGATTTCCCCGACTTTTCGGGCGGTTACTGCCTTACCAGCACTAACCGTGGTTTTGGCTAGTGGCCAGCTATGGTCATATCAAGTCCCTTGACCATAGCTGACTTGAAATTGGTACAGATTAGAAATTCAATGGGGGGAGAACTTAGGGGAAATCTCCGGAACTATGAAACAGCGGCTGCCACTCTGCCCGCTTAGGGGTACCATAGAAAGGCGGTAGACCCGCATTAAGGGTGTGTGATTTAATAACGAGAATATGTTGATATTCAATAAGTTCAAATATAATAGCGGAAGCAGAGACACGGAGAGGTAAACCCTGCTCCAAAATATACAGTCTTTGTCGAAGCGAAAAGGCGCCACAGTCTTACATAATTTGAAATAGTGTGTGTGGCTGGGAGGTGACGCAAAGGAGTCACGAATGTAAATTTTATAACATAACATTTTTTATTCAGATTTTGATCAAATAAAACTGCTTGTGCTCTGTTCAGGTAACTAGCTGCTTAGATATTTAAAAATAAGGTGTTCATTATGCGCTTTTAAATGTATTATTTTATTGTTGTATGTTAGGTATAGGTGTTGATAAAGTGGGTGTTTTCATGATATGTGTATACGTTAAAGTAAGCCAATAATTAAAAGCCTGGCAGGCAATTAATGCAAGAGAAGTGAGTACTGATTCATATCTATATATTTCATGTAGTCTGTTCAAATTTGAGATGTGTTTTCATTATGTTAGGGTAGCAGCTGATCAGCAATACCATGTCACTGGTATATTGGTTTGTAAATGTGTTGAGTAATTGTGATGGTACAATCATGGTACATTGTATAATTACATAAAATATGGTAACGAGATCATAAATATTGTATTTTCCTATTTTTTGACATACCCAACCCAACCTCAAACACCCTATATAGAATTTACGGTGAGTGGACTATATTACAGTATTTGCCAGGATTTGAACTAATTCATGACAAAAAACGGTGTCACATCACAAAAACAGTGTGCAGTTATTGAGATAAGCAGAGCCAAGCCTTCGTTACGTCAGAGGCGGAGAATGTGTTGACAACTACAAACAGCGATGTCAACAATTTAGACAAAGGAATGTGACGTCAATACACCCCACTTCCGCAGATTTCAACCAGAAATTGCCGTCATTTCATCTGCAGCTCTGATTTGAGCCGGCCGGCCGCCCATTCACTTACGAGTGAATTTTAACTTTTTAGACCACTGTAGGTGGTTAATAAACAGTATAATATCAAAATGTATTAAGGAAAGTAATAGTTCGGTTTGGTGTAGGCGTCCTCGACCGATTAAGTCGTTCGTAAACAAGATCGACGTATAGAATCGGTCCCACGACGGTGGGTACGTGGGTTAACCAAAGGTGTCCCGTCAAGCGCAGTAAAATACACCGATTGTGCCGATATACGAACGAGACTGGCAGTGCGAGGAAGCCAACACGGAAATTGGTGAGAGCGTTCCTTATATATTTTGAATCCTTTATTTCCCAATATATGTTATTGTAGAAATCAATCATTTAACAAATTATTCAAAATTTCAATCAAAATTTAAGGAGCTCCAAAATTTAAATAAGTTGTACCATGATAATGAAAGGGTGAGTGGTTGTGTGCGTGCGTAATTATTCTAAGTGCTGGGTTGAGCACCACTATATAAATATAAATATATACATGTTATTATTGTATAATCATTTAAACATATAAATGATACTGGGATACGCCTAGAAAGAACACGGAAAAAAAATTGCTTGAGGTAACAGACAAAATTTTATAATTCGTAAACATAACCCCACAATTAGGTTATACAATTGTATGCATGCGTGCATTACACAATTGCCAAAATGAGTACTAATGACAATATTACGTTAGAAATAGGTACAACTAATGTAAATTTGACTGGCGAGATGGATGTACAAACACCTCAAACTATTCAGATTGACGAGGCGCATACGCCTGTATCTGTAGGAATAACGAAAGTCAATACATCCATTTCAACTAGTTTAGATAGTAAGCAGGATGAAACTAATGCAATGATACAATTGTTATTAAAACTAGATAAAAAACTAGATGAGCAGAATAACGAAATTAAAGAAATTCAAAGTAGATTTAAAATTAATTTCCATGAGATGAAAGATGAAATTAAAAGACAAAATTGTCAATTTGATGAGCGAATTAACACAGTAGAAACACGTTGTGATAACATACAGAAAAATACACTAGCCATTGTTGATGACAAGTTCAGTAGTACCATAAATGATTTAGACACGAAAATCGATCTAGTTTATGGCACAGTAAATAAAACGATTAAAAGTCAATTAGAGACAAGCAGTACAGAAATACAACAGAAATGTTTACATTTTGTAGAAAGTCAAGTAGAAGTTAAAACCAATGTGTTGCAAAATCATTTAGAAAACATTGAAATAAATGTGATAGATATTACTAAAAATTTAGAAGCTATAGATAGTACTATGACTGAACATGAGAAAAATACCAAGAGTAGATTTAATTTGTTACAAAGTAAGATTAAAGAAATTGATGACTTAACTGTACAAAATAGTATGGATGTGCATGATAAATATGATATGATTGCAAATAATTTGACCAGTGTAAAAAACGAATTATGGGGAGAAATAAATAAAAATGTTTCAAGCATAACTGATAGAGTAGTAGTACCTAGAGATTTCTATAATGAAATAGAACTAGAGAATTTTAGCCATGAAAACAGAGTAATACATCCCATGCGATTCCTTAATCAGACTAGGGATTATAATCATTTTAGTAGTAGTAGCTGGGAAGTGAAATTAAATAAAATTATTAAATGTTTCAAGGGTAACTCAGTCATATGGGCTGAAGCTCATAGGTTAGAATGGGATTGCTATAATACTTTTGAAAAAGCTTTTAAGGGTAAATATTGGACAGAAGAAGAGCAGGAGACTTTAAGAAGCCGTATTATGGGAACGGGTAATTTCATGGGACGTAACGTTAGTAATAATAACATTACTATTTATGTAACAAAATTGTACAACGAAGCTAAATATTTAGAGCCTCCTATACCATTTAAGTCATTTGTTAGGTATGTTAGTAAGCACTTACCTAGAGAAGTGCAGGTCACTCTGATGACTAAAGAAATAGAAAATCTTGATGAACTGGAAAGGGTATTAGATATACTACAAAGTATAAATGATCGTGAAATGGGTAGACGCCCTATACAACCAAATACGTATAACCATAACAATAATAACAATGAGTTTAATCGGCCAAGGCCTTATTTTAATCATACTGGCAATAAATATAATGTTAGAAATGATTTACAGACACCAGGCAGTTGGAGTTGTTCTAGTTGCAGGAAGGAGAATCGGGGTCACATGCAGCATTGTTATTTCTGTAAAGCACCAAGAAATAACCAAGTAAAGCAATTCATACCTGCGAACAGAGGAGCCCCGAGTAACAGAGGAGCACCGTACCACCATCAGGGACCAACACGCGGACACCCTGTGCCATCAACAAGTCATAATAGGACACAGCCGGAAAACTGAAGTCAACAGTGGTAAGTAGGACCCGACCACTGTTCAGGGAAACTCATGAGGTCCGACCCATCGAGAACTTACAATCCAACGTAATAAAAGCAGACATCGTTGCAGATTTATTGGAGGAGGAGTGTAACACGACATTGGAGGTGAGAGCTGGACTCACGGAAATACAGGTAACAATAGATAATAGAAACTTTAAAACGTATATACGGAAAAAATTATCAGTTTAAGCGACTACCATTTGGGCTAAATACCAGCGTAGCTAGTTTCATTAAATGTTTGGATAGAATTCTGAGACCAAAAGATTTAGATTTTCTCACAGTTTATGTAGATGATATTTTAATAGCTTCACGTACATTTGAAGACCATTTAGAACATTTAAAATATGTTTTAGGAAAATTAGAAGCGGGAGGATTAACCGTAAATTGGGATAAGTCCAAATTTCTACAAACGAAGATTAATTTTTTAGGATTCATTATTACATCGGAAGGAATTTCCGCAAACCCGGACAAGGTCGAATCTATTATGCGTTTCCCTGAACCGCGAAACATCAAACAACTTCAGAGTTTTCTTGGGCTGTGCAACTTTTATAGGAAATTTCAGAGGAACTACGCCTACCTAACCGCAAAGTTAAGTGCGGTATTGCAGAAGAACCGACAATGGAAATGGGGAGAAGTGGAGCGTGGAGCCTTTGAAGAAATAAAACGCAGATTTAGTGACATGATTATGATGAACCATCCGGATTTTGATAAGATGTTTTATTTACAGACGGACGCCAGCAATGTCGCTGTAGGAGCAGAGCTGTATCAGGAAGATGAGGAGAAAGAACATAAGACAATTGCGTTCGCTAGTCGATCCTTACTGCCAGCTGAAAAGAATTATACGACCACCGAGAAGGAATTACTCAGTATTGTGTTTGCAGTTGGTAAATTCAGAACGTACATCTTAGGAAACAAAACGATCATTAGGACTGATCATAAAGCATTGTCATTCCTCAACACTTGTAAACTGGCTCATAGTCGATTAACCAGGTGGGTACTTGTTTTACAGGAGTACAACTTCGAATGGGAGTACATTAAAGGAACAGAAAATAAGGTACCCGACACTCTATCCAGAGTAGATTGTGAAAATAACAAAACAGGTAGGGACTTAAAAGAAATTGAAATTTTTCAGATTAGTAGAGAAGACAGAATCTTTGGAGAGGAGCTGAAGGATATTAACACCATGCAGAGAGCAGATGGTAAGTCGGGAAAAATAATACACAGTTTAGAGACGGAGCTGGATGAGTCTGAGTACAATCAATATTTTAAAATTTATAAAGGGTTATTGTTTAAGAAGGTAGTAGGGGGTGAGCGTGACTGGAAATTAGTGATACCAGCAGTGTTGGAAGAGAAAATTATTTGGGATTGTCATATACGATATGGTCATTTTGGGGCTAAAAAGTGTGTCAATGTTTTAAAAGAATCATGTATTTTCAGAAATATGGAGAGGCGAGTAAGGCAGTTGTTGAGGAGTTGTGATTTGTGTCAAAAGTCGAAGGTGGTTAACTACAGAGTAGAAGGTGAGTTAAATTATATTAAGGTAGATCGACCTTTTGATTTAGTTGCTGTGGATTTGTTTGGACCATTGCCGAAGGGTAGAGGCGGAGTAGTTTATATATTTGTCTTGCTTGACACTTTCTCAAAATATGTAAAATTGTATAGCGTAAAAAGAGCTACCAGTAAGGTATTGAGTGAAAAAATAACTAAAGACTATATGATTAACGTGGGTAAGCCAAAAGTGATTTTATCAGACCATGGGCCGCAGTTCATCAGCGGAAGATGGCGTCAGACCTTAGGATGGGAAGGCATCCTCACGAAGCATACGGCTGTGTATCATCCCCAGTCCAACCAGGCTGAGCGTGTAATGAGAGAAATAGGCAGGATCTTCAGAGCCTATTGTCACGCTAAACACAGCGAGTGGCCGTTGTATGTACGAAAGGTGGAAACCTGGCTGAACAGTACCACCCACGAGTCTACTGGCTATACACCTTATGAATTAGTTAGGGGAACACGCCCCCCAAGAATCTTAGAACAATTATTCGACTATCCAACTGAAGGTAGAACAACTGATATAAACATTAAAATCCGGTTGGCGAATGAACACTTAATTAGTAAGGGTGAACAGAGAAAACGTAGACACGACGCAAGAGGTAAGTGGATTAAGTATAATGTAGGACAAATGGTATTAGTTAAGAGACATGACTTATCGAGTGCACAAGACAAAGAAATTAAGAAATTCTTTCTCTTATACGAAGGGCCATATGAGATCATAGAAGTTAAGATGCAAAATTCTTATGTATTACAGAACAACGTAACTGGAGAGATAGTAGGAACACACAATGCTACAAATTTAAAGTTGTACTGGTCGTCTTAGTTATTTTTATGTTGATGTTTTATATTTGGAGTATATGAGTATAAAAAAAAAAAAAAAAAAAAAATAGCTATATTTTGGCATTGATCCCTTGAATCTTGTTTTATTCTAAAATTTTATAGAATAGAAAAGTTGAAATTTGTGTAACTTAAGAGGTTAACTCATTAAGGAGTTGTATATTTTTTTTATGTAACTAAGTATATCAGAAGATCCATTGTTTTCCTGGAGTGTTAGAAAAGTGATGTTTTGGACTTGGAAAGTGTCTACAAATTTATTAATGTAACTAATGAAAAAATTAACATTTTTTTTAAATGATATTTCAATTTTGATATATCTTAATTATTTATTAAGATATGATTAAATATGATTGAGTATTTAAAATGTATTAACTGTATTATTAATATATCAGTGTTAATTATTAATGTATTATGTATTTATTTGAAAACTTTTTAACATGATTTTATAATATGTGTAGGAAGAGAAAAAATTTTAAATGGCGCTGTTAATAATATTTATCAGCCAGATGATTAACTGTTAATAATAATAATAATAATACTAATAATCATAATAAAAGTTTATTTTAAAAGTTATAAGTAAATAAATCGATTCATTAAATTTCTTGATTTGTTTTTCTCCAAGTTTGGGAGATATATAATTATATTTTATATTATATATATTTTATATTTTCAATTATATTTCATTCAATTTTAATCCTTTTTCATATTCTTTTTAATCCTTGAGATTTATTATTTTTATAATTTTTATACTTTCTAATTTTATTTAATATAATTTATAATTTTATAAATAGTAAGCCAACCCAGTGCTTATTGGCACAAACCAGCACTTAGCTAAGGGGAACCATATCAGTTAAGGAGGTAGTGATTCAATAAGCCACTATATTAATATTTTTTATAAATTGTTTCAGTGTTTGGGGTGTGACAGCGGTCCTGAGCTGGCCAACGAGTCAGAGCAGGGGCGTTAAGAGCCTAAGTGGCCTTATGGTGTTGGGATCTCGCAGGAGAAGTCCAGTAAGGTCATGAAGGTACGGTCCTCATCACCAGACCAAGGGTGAGTTATTGTTATTTTTTATATAAAATTGTAAGGGGGTTGTGGCGACTTGTCCTGACTGATCCCTTTAGGAAGAATGAAAGGGTCAATGAAAGTTTGTGTGCTTCGTCACACCATCTTTCATTGAGGGGGTTTTGTGATGGTACAATCATGGTACATTGTATAATTACATAAAATATGGTAACGAGATCATAAATATTGTATTTTCCTATTTTTTGACATACCCAACCCAACCTCAAACACCCTATATAGAATTTACGGTGAGTGGACTATATTACAGTATTTGCCAGGATTTGAACTAATTCATGACAAAAAACGGTGTCACATCACAAAAACAGTGTGCAGTTATTGAGATAAGCAGAGCCAAGCCTTCGTTACGTCAGAGGCGGAGAATGTGTTGACAACTACAAACAGCGATGTCAACAATTTAGACAAAGGAATGTGACGTCAATACACCCCACTTCCGCAGATTTCAACCAGAAATTGCCGTCATTTCATCTGCAGCTCTGATTTGAGCCGGCCGGCCGCCCATTCACTTACGAGTGAATTTTAACTTTTTAGACCACTGTAGGTGGTTAATAAACAGTATAATATCAAAATGTATTAAGGAAAGTAATAGTTCGGTTTGGTGTAGGCGTCCTCGACCGATTAAGTCGTTCGTAAACAAGATCGACGTATAGAATCGGTCCCACGACGGTGGGTTACGTGGGTTAACCAAAGGTGTCCCGTCAAGCGCAGTAAAATACACCGATTGTGCCGATATACGAACGAGACTGGCAGTGCGAGGAAGCCAACACGGAAATTGGTGAGAGCGTTCCTTATATATTTTGAATCCTTTATTTCCCAATATATGTTATTGTAGAAATCAATCATTTAACAAATTATTCAAAATTTCAATCAAAATTTAAGGAGCTCCAAAATTTAAATAAGTTGTACCATGATAATGAAAGGGTGAGTGGTTGTGTGCGTGCGTAATTATTCTAAGTGCTGGGTTGAGCACCACTATATAAATATAAATATATACATGTTATTATTGTATAATCATTTAAACATATAATCATTAAACTTAATCAAAGTTATTATTACACATTATGTTTTTGGAAGGGTTACAGTTGGTTTAAAAAAATGTTATGTAACAAAGTAAAGAATAAAAAGGGGTATTTCATTGGTAACAATTAGAACAGCTGTTTTGTTATTTCAAGCAATTTCCGTTTCCTATAACTTCGCGTAACGAACTTCTGGCCCATGACTTAGTTAATTGCATAGATGGCGTCCTAGTTTTGTATACATAACCACATTTGTGAGATATATCGTATTTATAAATTCAAAAATAACGTAACTATACATAATTAAAGTTCAATGTAATGTTTTGATGTATTACAGATGTTTTGGAGTAATAACAACAATAATGATAAGGAGAAATAAAGTAACAATTTATGCAAGATAATAAGAGATAGTTTTTTGGGTGATGCGTAATTTATGGGACACATATATCTGTCCAAGTTAAAATCAAAGTTGAATTTGAAATAGTAGAGATGGATATGATGTAATGTTGTTTTTGAGTTAATGTAATGTAACAGAATTTTGTGAAATATTGATGTTGACACAGTAGTTGTGGAGAATTTACGTGGAGTTTGGAAGGATATATTTATGTTTATAATTAATGAGGTTATTTTGTTGTATTTGTAGTAATGTAATGAGATTGAGATTTTTTGGGGATGGCAATTTTGTATTAGGGGGTAGTGTATTTGGGGAGTCCGCAACAAGGGTTGGGACGGGATTAGGACCGATTGGCGCCGGAAAGGGTTACCTAGGGAGGGTCCAGGAACCAACATAAGGGAATGAGCTTTGGGGAGGGAAACACATATCCTATGTACAAAGGGTTAGAGAGTATTTTTTTGTTATATAAAGAGAGAAGGTGGCGATTTGAGTTAAATGATAAGTTGGGTTTAGAGATTGCTGGGGTAGAGATTTTACTAGAGATGGGTGTCATGGGAGTGGAAGTTGTTAGTGAGTTAGAGTCAAGGGGAGAAAGTTAATCTATGTATACAGATCAAATAGTACAGTCAATGAGAATAAATAATTCACATCACCCACAGTAGATTAAAGTAAGATCGTTGAATAAAGAGAGAGATTTATGATAAAGAATAGAAAAGTTTCATTTTTTAAACCAGTGACAGAATTTTGAGAGAAGTTGATAAGGTAAACTTAGGAGTTGTTTATTTTAAATAATTTGAATGTCAACTTGCTGATTATTTATATTAATATTGTGTTTATTTTGAATGTTTTATTGTATTGTTTTGTGTTTCAAATTAGGTTGTTACAGATGTTGTATGTATTTTCAGAAAGTATACATAACATATGTAGGTCAAGGGTTTTGGACTTGACCTAGTTTCGATCAGCTGATGAGGTCATACTACTAAGTTTGTATAGTAGGAAGTCAATTTTATTTGTTTCTTTAATTAATTCGAACCAATATTTAAATAATTTTAAATATGAAGGAAACATTTTAATAAATTTAAATTTTTTTTTAATTTTAAAATTTTTGGAAATTTTAATTTTTTTTGGAAAAAAAAACTGGATTTTTCACCTGCCAGCGAATGCATATTTTAGGCAGTGATTGTTTTATTATGTGTGTATTTACCATGTTTAGTTTACTGATTTCTTGCACTGCACTGTATCGTTAGACTAAGACATGTTAGGTTAAGGATTTGTTCAAGTAGAAGAAACGTTTAATTTAAGTCATTTTAAAAGAAACAAAAAAAATAATGAAGAGAATTTTTTTGATAAAAGATTATTTGAATTTTTTAAATTTTTTATAAATCTTAAAGGAGAATTTTTCAGTTTTACTATGTGTAAGTCAACATGTAATGTGAGTGTGTGTGAGCCCAGTATTTGCTAAAGGCAGCCCAGCTTTCATACAAGGGGATCCATATCGGCTGAGGATCTGGCATAATCAGAGCCAGGGATTGAGGATTTTTGGGGGTAGCATGTTAAAAGGCGAGGTGGGCTGTGGTACGAGTCTGCTCGATTTCTCGGTGTTGGGATCTCTTACGGAGAAGTCCAGTGATCTCGTTCAGATGAGTCCATGGTCGCTGAGCCAGGGGGGTCGTGTACCCATGAGATTAAGAACCAGGGGGTTGTTGGCACCAGTTCCTCACCGGTCCTCTTCGGGGTTTGTCGATGAGATTTCTTCTGTTGTGAACAGCAGAATTCTCATCGAAGGGGTATTGTAGCGTGTCAATTTTTGGGTATTTTTATTTTTAACAGTTTGGGGCATTTATATTTTTATTATTTCATTTTGGGCGGGCTGGTCTAAAAATTATTGTGAAATTTTATAGTACGCCAAATATTCATTCCATTGTGAAAGAACCAGTGTTGACTGAACAGTTTGAGACAAAGGCGATATGCAATTTCAGTGGTGTAATGCGGCTAAGGAATTTGCACCTCCACAAAATTCGCAGAACTCTGTACATGTGTGGCAGTGCACACACGCCACCACTCACGCAGACGCTCCAAGTGACGCTCTTGACTAAGACCAAGATGGCTAGAGCGAAGAATTATTCAGCATCTCTTCATTGGTCATCCGGAAATACTGTTAAAGCCCCGCCTACTATTAATGACATCAGCAGAGCCGAAGCCAATATCGTCCTTTGGTATCCAGAATATAACTCTGTTATTCCATGCATAAAATGGTTACCTCACAACAACTGAGGCTTGAGCGACGAAAACATAGTGGCAGTGAACCACCGTTCCCGCCGGTGGAAGCAAGAAGTACCTGTTACATTACCGTGCCAGTCTACAAGCAGCAGTTCCCGGTACCGGGCTGGTCCCAAGTAGGCTCGCCATAAAAGTTTTTATTTATCAGAAAAAAGTTGTAGTTACCACAAAATTGTTATGTGACCGCGGTCAATACAACTAGGGAGCCGTATTCAAGAGTCTTTTCTTTCTTTCGGAACATAAATACAGTTTAAACAGACAATGAGTGTGCGCGGCGACCGTGTGGCCGGCGCTTGGGGTTTGGGGATTAAATTGTAAAATGTTAAGGGCGTTATAAATTCTGAGTGAATGTGAGAGCGGCAAAGCTGGGCTGTTTCTGTTTGTATCTGTGTTGGTAATTGTGTTTTGTGTGATATACAAGGTAAGCTGTAGTTCATAAGTTTGATTATGCTAGCGTTGCACAACTTTGAAAAATGTATCTAAATGAATCTTCCAAATTTTACAACAGCTCAAAAGTAAATGATAATAAATAGTAATTCTCTTCAAAAATGAGTTGTGTCAGTGCTTTGCGTAACCCATAGACCATGTTTGTATCCAACTACATGTGATCAAACCCTTGGACCTTGTAGAAGTGATCGTGCCAGTAAGTAAAAGTTAATTTGAGATTTGGATATTAATAAATGTGATCGATAGAGTAGTACATCACACCTTTATGTTTTATTAAAAATCGTGGTTAACTTACCCCCTAGTCCAGTGACTATGGCCGCACCTGAATGACCTTGCTGGACTTCTCTCTCTCTCGAGATCCCAACACCGCAAGGCCAGACAGGCACTTGACGCCCTGATGCACCAGCCAGCACAGGACCGCCGCCACTGCATCACCAGACACTGAACATCAAATCAAAATATCAAATAGTGGCCTTGTATAATACCATATCCCCAACTGATCTGGCCCCCTTAGTTGTGCTGGTTTGCGTTAAGAAGCACTGGTTTTTCTCTTAACCTCTAACATACATTGATGAATACTTAACATAACATGATACATTTTTTAAAATTCCATACTAACATTCCGTATACCCTTCTCTCGTTAGTTCTTATTCCAAAATTCAAAATATTTCCCTGATTCCAATCAGAATTTAAATAAACATTTCCCCTTACCACATTACAAATACCTTCCATTATATAATTCGCCTTTCAAAATAATTACATTCATTAATAAAAGTCTTATATAGAATAAAACACATTTAAATCAACTACATCATAACAAATTATTTACTTAACAATCGTTAAGCATCTTCATAATACTCCGCAAATCAACATAAAATCATAAGATTAACTACACATTCTACATCATTGACATAACTCAATAATTCATTATGTGAAGGTACTCCTTTCTTACCTTTTTAACTAAATAATACACTCATCAAAAAATACTCACCGCTACCAGAATTTTACTTACCGTCATGGTCCCCGTAAAACTTACCTTTAAAAATTACCCAAGGTCGCCACGATATTTTCTGGTTTAATATCGAAACCATTCTACACACTTGCCCTTATAAAAATCCCGCTATCTGACTATAATACAACTCAGAAAAATCCCAAAGAACGTTAGACGAGGTTTTCAGCACAGAAAACTAGGAAATGGTTATGGCGTAATGACTTACTCTAACACATACTTTATATTAAATAAAATCTGAATTTATTTTAAGGTGAAATTTTATGAATTAATAAAATAAACATTTCTTAATCAACTAGCTTCTAACAAACTATTATGAACCAGTACTAAATTTTTTCCCTTAGAGATCTCGTTTGAAATTTAACACTTTATACATAACAAAGGAAATTACTAAAAATGGTGTTTGATTTTATTCAATTGATTATGTTCTTAAGTTTGCTACTCATCTGGTCAATGCAATCCACAATTTCCGCCACCACGTGTTACGCACTTTTTGTTTGTAGAACACTCCGAAAACTGATTTTATACTGTTTAACTTGGATTATTTTCTCAATCACAAATGTTAAGGCTGTTTCACAAATGACAGCACTATTCTTTTCAATCGGTCAGCTTACATTGTTCGCAAGCACATTTTTTTTGGCAAACTGCGCGTTAACACTTTACTTGATAGACCGATTAGATTATTTTCAGCCTATCTTGCGCCCGAGGCCACTGTTTAATTTTATTACAACTTTACTGTCTGATGCTGGCTGTCTGTTGTTCACTCTCTACTGACACACTGTAGACTGGGTTTCACACAAGCCTGCTGCTATGTGATTGTGCAATGCGTCTGGCAGTTGTTTTGGCTGGCTGTGTATGTTGCATTGCTGTACTGGAGGCTCCTTACAGGTGAAAGTCTGGCAATTTGGAAAGTGCTTAAAATGATGATTTGAATTAATATGAAATTAAACTGGGGTGGCTCACAAATCCGTACCGTCACAATACCCCCCCAATAAGAGATTGAAGGCCGAAGCGTTCAAACTCTTATTGCCTAAACCTAAGAGGATCAGTGAGGATATGGCGCCGCAACCCCCCTGAACACTCTACTACATCATGGGTTCTTACCCCCCTAGTCTGGCGACTGCGACAGCACCCATCCGATCTTACGGGACTTCTCTACTCAAGATCCCACCACCATAAGCTCGGACAGATACCCGCCCCAGTATCGCCTGACTTTAAAACATGTAATTAAAAATTGACAAACGGCCTTCCATCACTCCATATCCCACATCTGATTTGTTTCCTCTTAACCGTACTGGTTCATTGACAACGTACTGGCTCATTTTATATTATAGACCCTAAAGAATAATATGAATAAAACAATATTGGTTTACAATGATACACATAAATTCCAGTTAAATTGAATAATATTCCCCATACAATGTTGCCCTCCAAAATGGTACATAGATTATACAAGGTATCCTTACCCACTATATATGTACAGGATAAAAAATTCATAACATATGAAAAATCTATATGGACAGTAATATACACATCTTATTTTCCAGATACTATCTCATCCTGAACATTTTCCATCAGTTGTCAGTGTTAAATAAGTGTTTTAATCATTATTGGCATCAATTAGCATTTAATTTATAATTCCAATTTGAATTTAAATGAAAATAACGTTAAGTTCATTATTAAAATCGTTTCTATTAATTTTATTACTAAATTAGTTTAATTGTATTTAATTTACTTTAATTAATTCAATTAATCTCAAAAGTTACAGTAATTGCCTCATTATTATTTGGTCTGTAAAAAAAAATTTAATTTCAATTCTCTTCTATCACAATAAGGTTTTACTTCAGATGCTGATTCAGCAGACTACAACATTCTTTGTTATTGTCACCAAGTATGTCTGTGAACCTTAGTCTCAACATACCACACCTGTTTATATAAACACTAGTCTGCAAGACTTGTTTAGTAACCACAGTTATAAACATTCTCAGTTTCAGCATTCATGGTTACATCATACACTGGCATATAGACATCCTACAAAATTTTCATTTCTATAATTCTTCTTGTTAACATATTTGTCAAAATCTCTTTCTTGCAATTCGAACCAAATATAATTTTAATTCACCTTTCAATTACTTTAATAACATTTTCTATTTAATACTATTATCTCAATTCATATTATTGAATCAACATTTTTTTCACACCTGTAAGCATTTTATTCTATCTGATTAGTATTATGAACTTTATACTTACAATCCACTTATTGACATGAATACAAAATACACACCACACACACACCAATATCTCCGTGTAACCTCTGAAACATTTAACAACAATGTTATTTCATACAAACAATTTAACCATCTATTATCGAATTCCAAATCTCGTAAACCATTCAACTCAAAAAATTTCACTTATATAACTTTTAAATCAATCAGAATATTTTAAACATTTCAAATTGTTTCAATTAAATTCATTATTAAAATATAAATTCCATTATTATTGTTTGCCATTATACAAATGAGCCAATTACTGTTTCTGAACTTAATGTTATTATTTCTTTAAATTGCAAAATATTAATCTTATTATTACAACAATTAATTACCTACATACACTGTTCACTTAACCCTTTACAACACATACAATTGAATTCACTACATATTTATTTACAAATCTACTTCATTATTTATTCAGTTATCATATTTCAATGTTCAAATCAGCTAAGTCAACATCCTTAAAACAAAAATTTAACTGTCTTTTATTGTTTTATGGTCTAGCCTCCATCGTCAAAAAGGTATCTTACATATTTATAGCATAAATGATTTTTATTTACATCCAATTTATTATTATTATTCTTATCATAAACCATTACCTCTATGTCATTCATTTTCCCTTTTATTATTCCATAAGACTTGTCACTATTATTTGTTTTTATCCAGCCTCCGTGAATATTTGTTGTTACACCCAGGTAATTTATTTTCTCATCATATTCCTCCACTACAAGTACACTAATTCTTCCTACAGGTACACATTTATCATCAATATAATCATTGTCTACTACTACACAAGGTATGTCTACATTATTTATCATAACTCTCTTAATATCCATCTTCTCTATCAGCTCTACATAACCTCTATTTATCTTGAACCACTCTAACTCTTTCTCTCTCTCATAATCACTTTCATCACAATACCTATCACAACACCACTGACCTACTTCACTCCATGCAAAGGGCACAACAAACTTACTATACCACTTCCTGGCTTTTCCAGGTTTACAAAAAATTAGGGGACTGCTTGAAGACACCTTGTCTTCCACATAATTACCGGAGGAAACTCTGTCCTCATTAAACACCTGTGAAAACTCTGTTTCACCATAAACTTGGGGAACATCTGCCCTTTGCCCATTTAACCTCTCTACACACACACTTATAACCTCATCAACACTTTCTTTGCTCACAACCTTACAATCTAACACCGCGTTTTTAATTTCACCACCGTTACTTACCGTATCATTCTTAGATACCCCACTTTCAGCTATATAATCATTATTCTTATTTAATGTTATTTCATCATTATAATTACTGGTAGTACTACCACTTACCTCAAAATTGTAATTACCATCATTATCTTCCCTAGTCAACACTACCTCTCCCACTATTTTGTCACTGTTATTTATTAATTCATTATTGGAATTATCGTTATCACTCACCTGGTCAATTATTCCCTCACTATCATTAACAACATTATTCTCACTTACCTGTTTTGATACAACTTCTGTACTCTCTTTTAATTTATCTGCTTCTCGTTTCCAGTTCTCATTGTGCTTTTTAAATATGTCATCTAAACTTGCTTTTTGTTTACTGAACATTTCGTCTAACATTACTTGTAACTTTTTCATCAGCTCTTGATTCGACTCACTTAGATTAGCATAATTTACATTATTATCTGACACCTGATCGACTTTATTTTTGTTAACTTGGTCTATCTCTCCATCTGTGTTTACCACCCTCACACTCTCATCCTTATCACTAGGCCTATTCACTGCCTTATTTTCTACCCCTATTACTTCAACTATCTTACCTTTATCATTTGTTATCTTACCCCACCCCTCGTCGGTCATTTCACCTACTTCACCCATATTTATACTCGTACTTCAAAATTTATTTATAAACCCCACATTTACGCTACCAAAACATAACCTAATGTCCACAACGTAATTATATACGATTAATTTTACAAATACGCCGTTACCAATTCCTAATTTCTGTGCTTTAAAACAGGTCTAGTTCCTATAAATTTTTATATACGAACATCCTGGCAGGGTCGCCACTGTGAAGGTACTCCTTTCTTACCTTTTTAACTAAATAATACACTCATCAAAAAATACTCACCGCTACCAGAATTTTACTTACCGTCATGGTCCCCGTAAAACTTACCTTTAAAAATTACCCAAGGTCGCCACGATATTTTCTGGTTTAATATCGAAACCATTCTACACACTTGCCCTTATAAAAATCCCGCTATCTGACTATAATACAACTCAGAAAAATCCCAAAGAACGTTAGACGAGGTTTTCAGCACAGAAAACTAGGAAATGGTTATGGCGTAATGACTTACTCTAACACATACTTTATATTAAATAAAATCTGAATTTATTTTAAGGTGAAATTTTATGAATTAATAAAATAAACATTTCTTAATCAACTAGCTTCTAACAAACTATTATGAACCAGTACTAAATTTTTTCCCTTAGAGATCTCGTTTGAAATTTAACACTTTATACATAACAAAGGAAATTACTAAAAATGGTGTTTGATTTTATTCAATTGATTATGTTCTTAAGTTTGCTACTCATCTGGTCAATGCAATCCACAATTTCCGCCACCACGTGTTACGCACTTTTTGTTTGTAGAACACTCCGAAAACTGATTTTATACTGTTTAACTTGGATTATTTTCTCAATCACAAATGTTAAGGCTGTTTCACAAATGACAGCACTATTCTTTTCAATCGGTCAGCTTACATTGTTCGCAAGCACATTTTTTTTGGCAAACTGCGCGTTAACACTTTACTTGATAGACCGATTAGATTATTTTCGGCCTATCTTGCGCCCGAGGCCACTGTTTAATTTTATTACAACTTTACTGTCTGATGCTGGCTGTCTGTTGTTCACTCTCTACTGACACACTGTAGACTGGGTTTCACACAAGCCTGCTGCTATGTGATTGTGCAATGCGTCTGGCAGTTGTTTTGGCTGGCTGTGTATGTTGCATTGCTGTACTGGAGGCTCCTTACAGGTGAAAGTCTGGCAATTTGGAAAGTGCTTAAAATGATGATTTGAATTAATATGAAATTAAACTGGGGTGGCTCACAAATCCGTACCGTCACAATTACTAACAATTTAGTAACCTCATTCTCCATCATTATCTAATATCCCCCCATATTAATCCCTTAACCCCTGATACCCCGTGTTACAAAAGTGTCAGTGACCTCAAGGTATTAGCCCATGTTGATATGACACAGGCTCGCATAAATGAAGCCTCTCCCTCGCAGCATGTAACATTGCCTCCGGCCATCCATCTCTCTATGTCCCCCCATGTCTGGACTCTTGCGCCCAGTGGCTTCCACAAGGACTGGATCGGCTAGGGTGTAAATATTATTTACCCCGTCCTTGCTTCGGCGTTATATTAAAATTCGGCATTACTGATCCGAGGACACCAGTAATCCTACTACAATGATTCATACGCCCTTAATACGGTTCTATCATGTAATGGGGCGATCCTAAGTGGGTATCATTTTATTCAAAGATATAATAAAAATACATGAAGTGTTGTAAAAGCGAATATAATCAGTGGAAGAGCGATCTGCAGCAATGGTGATTCATAATTGTTCTAGCCTAAGACATTAAATATGTGATTATGTCAACAACCAATCACCTAGCTCGCATAATTTTGTGACCATATACGGCATAACACGTCATATTATATTTACGCACATCACTCAACAATGACGTGAACCACCCAGAAAACCGGATGATACGTAATAACGAACCGTAAATTATGCATACATTTGAACCAGTTATGTTACAATGAAGAAAATTTAAACAGCCGAGAGTGGCGAATATTTGGTCAGCCGTGAGCTTGTATCCGGCATCTCGTAGCTCTACAAACATGGACATTACCGCAACCAGACGTGTCAAAAGTCTGGTTGGGTGTTCTCAAAACTTTAGTACATCGAAGTTCGAAATTCGCCTTAGAATCACTAGCAGGATGGCCGAGAATCACAACCAGAGCCAGTAAGAACACCAGGGACATCGCTGGATTACTTTTCGGACTAGAAATTGGAAAAACAAATAGACTCCATGAACACACGGCGTGGGTGAAAGCAGCCATCATGTGCCCAGTTTGTTAAGTGTGTGAAAAAGTATATAGGCACCTGTTTTCAATACCATTAATATTAAATGCCCCTGGATGATAAAGCGCTAAAAGAAATGTTATACAATTGTTTAATTTGTGAGTGAGTGAAAGGAAAGCAATGAATGTAGTACTGGAGAATCTAAAGTGTGAATGAGAGAGTTATATTTTTGGAAGTAATATTTTAAGTCAAAAGTGACTTAATAACCATGTATCGAAGAGATGATGAATAATGTTTCAGAAAAAAGTAATTCATTAAAACCAATTTTCATAACCAAAAGGTGTTGGGCAATTTGTTTGCGCGCACGCCTATTGCGTTCTTAATCACTGTTTCAGAAGTTTCGCATAAACGATCTGTGGAACTTCTGAGGGGGACATTTTGAAAAGTCAGATGCATAAATTGGGTTGAGTGTCATCCTCGAACACTCTGGTGACTCTGGGCACTTGTAAAGGTAAGCAGGCAAGTAAATTACAGGTGCAACATCTACAAGCAGGAAGGAAGATGGTTAAAATGAATTGTAAGTAAGTTTACATTTGACGAAACCCTGCCAGGATTATTTAAAATTGTGTAAGTAAGTTTACATTTGGCGACCCTGCCAGGATTTTTGCTAATGTTTAATTACGCGAAATATGCTCAACGGAGGTTGCAGTGATTGGGAACGAGTGTAGGTGACGTAATTAGAAAAAAAAAATTTGTGTCAAAATAAACCTCTTGAAAATTAATTGATTAAAATGGCTAAGGCACAAGTAAACGAAATAGATTTCGCGTGGGACGAATGGGAATACGAATTCAGAAGTATTGCGGATAAAATGACGGAGGATGAGTGGTGTAATCTGGATGATAATTTGAGATGAATGGAAGAACAAGAAGAGGGAATATTCGCTGAAATTAAAAAGCATAGTGATGATACTATTATTGGTAGTGAGATGATAAATAATAATGGTAACATAGCTGAAGTGGTAGTATTAGAGAATAAAACATTGAATCATGATTATAGTGCTGATAGTGTAGGGGTGGTAGGAAATGGTAGAGAGACAGCTCAATTAAACGAGAATAAAGGCGATCAGGGAACAGATAATGAGGTAAGTAATGATGATATGAGTGAATCTGATTTTAGGATGCCCCTGATGACTATGATGAAGATGCTGTCTGCTAAATATGATGGCATGATTAATAAACTGAATAAACGAGACGAGAAGTGGGAAGGAGATAGATATCGATTAAAAGAGAATACAGATGAATCAAAACAGGTAAGTGGTGATAATGGTATCAAAAATAATGATGGTGAAATGATAACAAATAATAATGAAGAAATAATTAACGAGGTAAGTGATAGTTATAAAAATGAGTTAACAAGTAGTAGTGATAAGATAGTTGAAAAAGAGCTATTTAAGGGTGATACAGTGAAAATTAATAGTGGTGATGAGAACATAGAGATAGTAAGAGAGAGTGAGAGAATAATGGGAGTAGGGGGTAGTGAGAGAGTAGAAATCAGTGTTGATAAGTTAGAGAGAAAGTATGAAGAGAGTTATTTTGTGGACAGGTGGCAGAGGGTAAATTTTCCCCGGGTATACTGTGAAATAGGGTTTGTTTTACGAGGACAGAGTTTCCTCCAGAGGTTATGTGGAAGACGAGGTGTCTTCAAGTAGTCCCTTAATTTTTGTGGTGTTCCTGGAAAAGCCAGGAGGTGTTTTAATGTAGTAGTACCCTCTGCATGGAATGATAGAAGAAGAGTGAAATGGTGTTATGATGAGTTGTATTTTGAGAGGGAGATAGTGTTGTCTGAGGTTAGTAGGAATTATAAAGAAGTAAGAGAGAGAGTGAAGAGAGAGCTGATGATTATATTGAATACTTACCTTGTGATGTAATTAGTGCAGCAAATGATGATAAGGTTGATGATATTGAGTGCTTACCTTGTGATGAAATTGGTATAGCTGCAGATGATAATAATGATGGAATTACAATTGACCTAGCTGTGACAAATCAGATTAAGGGCGACTTGACTATACTCGATGGTGACAAGTTATATGATGTAATAATACGGAATAATCCTGTTGATTATTATGGTATTGTGGAAAAGTATGAGAATTTAAATATCCGTTATATTGATAGAGATAATATAAGGTATTTAATAATAAATGAACTGTGTAGACGTAAGACCAGATTATTATTCGATGATGGTGGTTAAACATTCAGTGTTATGAACATTTAATTATATGAGTAGGGGTTTTTGAAATGGACTGTATTATGAAATGATTTGTGGTAAACGATAACGAATAATAATGTAGATTGTATATACTTTTGTGTTGATGTTAAATGTAATACTGTAGCAAGGTGAAGTATACTTAACTTTGTGAATTTTGTTAAAGTAATGAAATGTGTTTGATAAAATAATTGAATTAATTTGAAAGGAGATAATAAATGAAATATTGTATAAGATGAATGTTGATAACAAATTAAAAATTTTGGAGAATTTAATGGTATAGTAAATGATGAATAATTAAAGGTTGATTGTTAAAAAAGATTCAGTAGAAAGTTCAAGTTGTAATGTTTATAATTTTATATGCAATTTTAAAGGTGAATTGTTTATTTTAATGTAATGATGTTTGATGTTCAATTTGAGTGTTGTATTATGTTGATTAAGTGTAATTGATTAGGATGTAAGTGTAGAAATCTTAAACATGTATTTTGTTTTAAATACGATTCCCCACTTTCGGGCGGTCGCTGCCTCACCAGCACTGACCGTGGTTTTGGCTGACAACCAGCTGTGGGCAGACATTGTAAACTGACCATGGTTGGTTGCCTTTTTGAAAATTGGTGTGACAGAAATTAACAGGGGGGTGATTCAGGGGAAATCAAACTGGAACTATGGAACACAGCGGCTATCACCCGTTTGCGTGGGAACATAAAAAGGGTGATAGAACCATCTTAAGAGCACATAAGTATAGAATTAGTAAGATTCTGTAAACCCTAGTGGTCAGATAATCCGAATTTTTATTTGTTACGCCGAAGCAAGGACAGGAGATGACAAAATTCCTCCTTAACGTTTCAGTCCTTGTGGAAGCACCTGGGCGCAACAGTCCAATCTTGGGGGGACACAGAGAGATGGATGGCCGGTGGCAACGTTACATGCTGCGAGGGTGCGACTCCGCCTTTGGGAACCTAGCCCTCATTGACCAAGTAATAGTGTCATACCAGATATCGGGTTACCGTGAGGTCACTGACAATTGTGTAACGCGGGGTATCAGAGGTTAAGGGAAATTAGTTTAAGTCGGGGGGATTAGTATAAGTTGATGTAGAGTGGAGGAGGTAAATAGCAGAAAGAGGAGGGTGACCGTGTTGTCACTGAAATTTTAAATCTGTATTTTCCTTCCTGCCAGGCAGCCTGACACTAATTCGCTCACACTGCATACGTCGTTATAATTTCCAATAAAATTCACAATTATTATTTTTCCCCAAATTACCCCGGTATGGGCCTAACTGTACTGTTACATCCTGGATGTTGCTCCTGTATTTGAGAATGTTGCCTGGATGGCAGACTTAAGAGTCCTCTAAAAAGACAGCTTTTGAAAAGGAATTTGGCCTCCAAATGAGGTTTTGCAATGCCACTTTGATAGCCTCTACTTCAGCGTCGTAACTTGATTTATTTTGTCCCACTGCAATGGAGTGAGAAAACAATGAGGAGAACACTCCTGCTCCAGCACAACCCACTTCATCCAGCAAGGATCCATCAGTGTATACACGTAGCCAGTTTTCCTCTGGAAATCTCTCATTGATGGTTGTTAGCGTTATCTGTTTTAGTTCTTCTGGAGATCTTGTCTTCTTCTTAACATCTTCTATCAGACTGAGATGTACTTCATACCTATGAAAGTCGAGTGGATTTTCCAGGGGATCACTTTATTAACTGCTGTTGGTATGCTGTGGCATTGAAGGTAGTTGCTACTTTGGTTTAGCCAGATCTTTTGCGTTTTGAGTCTCTGTGGTTCCATCCTCTCATGAACCCATGACTTCTCAGGTAGTGACTTAATTCTGAGGTTTAGCAGTGCTGCCTGTTGCTTAATTTCCTCTGTTATTGGTTTGTTGCCTGTATATAGTTGTAATGCTGTTACTGGAGTTGATTTGATACCTCCTGTGATGAGTCTTAGGATGTTGGTCTGCAAACGTTCCAGTCTGCTCTCATTTGCAGGAGTGCTTGTGATGGTTCCTTCACTCCCATAAGTTATTACTGCCTAGATGTATGTTCTATACATCATGTTTAGAACTTCTTGTGAACATCCCTATGATGCTCCTGTGAGACATTTTATAAGGTTTGTTCGTTTGTTTACCTTCTTAGTTATACTGTCAATGTGGTGTGTCCAGTTAAGCTTATTATCCAGGTTAACACCCAGGTAACGAGTATTTTCAGATTTCTGTAATACGTTCTCGCCTACTTTTAGTGAAAAGTCGGGGTTTCTATAGTTCAATGAGAAGTACTGGTAAACGGACTTTTCTGCATTAATCTGCATGTTGTTTTCTTCTGCCCACCTTGTAACGGTACAGAATTGTGTGATACCCCAGTTTTAATTTAATTTTATATCAATTCAGTTAATTTTCAAATTGTCAGACTTCACCTGTGAGGAGCCCCAGTACAACATACACTGTTAGTCTAAACAACAGTCTAGACGCATTGCGTAACTGCCCCAGCAGCAGGTTTTTTGTGAATGACAGTAAGCAGTTTGTCACCACAGAAGCAACAACAGACAGTAAAGAGCAGCATACAGTTGTTCAGTAAAATCAGTGGCCTCGGATGTGTAAGATAGGCCGAAGTTAGGGCCGGCCTATCCAATCAAATAACTAATTAAAACATCTTTTAATAACTATTAAAAGTGCAAACAATGCAGCGGATTTAAGTGTGTGACTTAATATTAACATGGGGAAATCAGTGAATTCAAATCAGTGAAAATATAATACAACACAGTAAACTCAGTGCAACTAGGGGCTTGCGTGCACCAGAAACAAGAAAGTGGTCAACGAGACAGGGCAACAAACTATACGGATATACACGGTGAATGGGTAACTAACAACCCTAAATATACCTATTTAAATCAGTTCAAAACAATTGATAACTTATTTAATATAATATAAATAATCGAGATCTCTAAGGGAAAGGATTTTTGTAAAAGTAAATAGCAAGGGGAAAAGGGAATTAAAATATACATACTGGTTCATAATAATTTGGCATAGTCTAGTTGATCATTCACTGTTTATTAGTTGTTAATTCGCAAATACAAAATTTCAATCAAATTCAGACTTTATTTCATATAAACCATGTGTAGAGAGTAAGTTATTACGCCCGTTGAACATAACCTGTCCTGTATGGAAAATCTCGCCTAAACGGACCTGGTAAGTAATTTAAAGTAAATAATGGGAAAATGTATTAAGGTTTCCATATTTGTCCTTTTTGAAAATATTGGTGGTGACCTTTAAGTTTGGGAATCTTCTGTTTTTCGTAAGTCAGGGCGAGTGAAGTAAAAGGTAAGTAAAAGTTTAATAAAAGGGGGGTAAGGAAATAGACCGTAACAGTGGCAACCCTGCCAGGATTCGAACCTGGAATCTTCTGAATCGAGTCCCTGTTCGGGCGCCAATGAAACTACTCAATTAATTCAAATTATAATTAACTCTTACCTTAGGGTTTTTTCCAGAGTTGTACAGACGAAACTACTGCAGAAAGGATTATTTGAGATACACGGTATAAAAATCACTACACAGTTTATGCTAAAACAAATTGCTTCTGGTTTATTATGCAAAATAATTACTTCGTCTCTCTTTTATGACACTTAAATTTCTTCTTTCTTTTCTGTTATATTAAAATACTCATTGAAGGAGTAACAATTAACAAGATAACAAGGAAAAACAAATTGACAAGATGAATATTTCTTACTTAACTAGCTTATGACAACTATTTATTTTTGTAATGAACCAATATGTAATTCAACCCCTCACTCACGCACATTCGTTCTTTTACATTGGCATTCTATTAAACCCCACTTTGAGATCTCATGAGTTAGTGAAACATCTGCAAATATAAATTATAATGTAGTTAAAAATTCTGAATTAAAATTGATTATAGGGTACTCATCCTGGGTGTTGATCGGGTCCCACTGATGATGCACTGGTTTTACCCCGCACTTCGAAAGTCAGTTAATGCTCGTTAAAGTGATTTTGCTTTTAACTGGTACTAAGTTTTACTGGTCACTAAAACCATGTTTTTCACCTTTAATAATTGTGTCGGCCGACGTAACTTTTCGAACACTTAGATCTTTTAGGTTCGCCGCGCGGCCGTGAGTTGCAATGGAACTGGCGTTAGTACTGATACAGCTGAGCACACAAGAGTTTTTTTTCTGGTCACGTGATCGTGAGATTGCACTCCCATTGGTGCTGTTAAAAGAGCGCTATTACGTAGCCGTAAGGTTTAGCAATATTTTGCCGCCTTATGCAATATGGAGTTAAATTACTTTCTTCCGTGATTCACAGCTGATGCAAAGTTGGGTGTTATTTCACAATCGGTCTATGCTGCTTGAGTGCGGAGACAAAACATAGACGTTTTGTTTTGTAATAAACCTGCATACTTGGTCAACTAGCTCGAGGTTCTATAAAGGTGAACAATGACTGCATAGGAAATATAATTTTTTAAATTATTAACTTGGCCTTACAATTTCGTACCGTTACAATACCCCCCCCCAATAAGAGGTTGAAGGCCGAAGAGTTCAAACTCTTATTGCCTAAAACCTAAGAGGATCAGTGAGGATATGGCGCCGCAACCCCCTGAACACTCTACTAAAATCATGGGTACTTACCCCCTAGTCTGGCGACTGCGGCAGCACCCATCCGCTCTTACTGGACTTCTCTGTACGAGATCCCAACACCATAAGCTCGGACAGATATCCGCCACAGTGTCGCCTGACTCTGGAACATTCAATTAAAAAATCAACAAACGGCCTTCCATCACTCCATATCCCACAACTGATTTGTTTCCTCTTAGCCGTACTGGTTCATTGACAACGTACTGGCTCATTTTATATTATAAAATATATCTTAACCCTAGAAAATAGTGTTAACAAAACAATATAGGTTATATACAATACAGTAGTACATGTAAGTTCCAGTCAAATTAAATAGCGTTCCCCATACAATATTGCCCAGCCAAAATGACACATTAATTATACAGAATTGCATTAACTCACAGTAATTATAACTAAAATACAAGATATGTCTTTACCTACTATATTTATATAGAAAAAAAATGTTTTTTTTCTGCTACCCCCCTTTTAATCCCTTAACCACTGATATCTGTTACATATTACTGTGTTCTGCGCTAGGCTTCTTGGCCATGCAGACCTCATCCTAGCCGTAAACCACATCTCCCTCGTGACCTGTAACTGGGTCACCCCCCATCCACACTCACTATTTCCCCCCTGGACTGTGGCGCCCAGTTGCTTCCACAAGGACTGATGCGGAAGGGGTGGACATTTTTTCTTTTATTCCATCCCATCCTTGCTTCAGCGTTACAATAAAATTCAGTGTTACACTTACTAATAATGAATGATACGCCCCTAATGGACTACCACCCCTATCTGGGTGAAACTAGCCCAGTTCCAAAATTTGGTAGATTCCCCAAAAAATAACCCCCCTACTAAGTCTAACAAACCACCGGGTTAACAAAACAAAACAAACCACAAGCCGGTTATATCAAGTAAAATTTATGATTTGTCACAATTAACTACTTTCACGGTCATGATCCGGTGAGGTCATGACCGCACTTAGGTGGGGAATCTACTGTTAAAACATAAAATCTGGATTGCCATTTATAAAAGTTTGCATGAATAGTTATATGAACATCTTATTTTCCCAAACACTATCTCAGCCCAAATATTTCCATCGGTTGTCAGTTTTAAATGAATATTTTAATCATTATTTACATCAATTAGCATTTAATTTATAATTCCAGTTTGAATTCAAATGAAAATAAAGTTAAGTTCATTATTAAAAATCATCTTTTCAATTAATTTAATTACCAAATTAATTTAATTATATTTAATTTCTCAAACTCTAAGTTACAGTAATTACCTCATTACTATTTTATCTATAAAAAAAAATTAACTTCATTTCTTTTATTTCACAATAAGATTTTGCTCAAGATACAACAGTTATCAGCCTCAACACCTGGCTGTAAACATTAGTCAAAACATACAACACACCTGTTTACATCAACAATAGTCTGCCACACTGGTGTTATAAACACTCTCAGTTTCAACATTCATGGTTACGTCATATACTGACACATATACTTACTTCAACTTTTAATTTCTCTGAGTCTTGTAGTTAACATATTTATCAATTTCTATTTATTACAATTCAAACCAAATAGACTTTTAATTCACCCTTTTAAATTACTTTAATAACTTCTACTAAAAACAATTTGGTTTTAGTTACTCATGGTTTTGGTTCACATAGTTAAAACACTTTTAATACAAACACAATTCAAAATAACATCATTATTACCTCTTATTAATTATTTTAGTGGAATAAAATATTATTGTTTATTATTATACCTTTCCCTCTCATTACAAACATGTGTTACACATAAGCTATAATATATATTGCAACAGAATACTATTAACACAATACAATTAACATTAACACATTTATTTATTTACAAATTTTGGTCATATCCAATTATTATTTGCCACACTTCAATACATAAAGCAGCCAGGTCCTTACCATACTAAAGTATTTAAAATGTCCATTCACTGGGTTTATATTCAACCTCCATCATCGAAAATTAGTCTTTTCTGTACATGACACTTTTCAATTTTGGTGATACACAACATACGGCTGTTTTTTGTTTTACAACCATAAGAACTTATTTTTTCCATTCTACCAAAATAATAATATATAGGGTTACCCCCCAAAATTATCTTATCATAAATCAAGTCGACATTGGTATTTTTTATAAAGTCTCCGTCAGTGTATTTATTCAACATCAAGTAATTTATTTTCTCATCATATTCATCAAAATAATTATCAAACTCTATTTTATAAGGTAAATCAATTTTCTCCTCTCTCTCCATGCATAAATTCTGTACTAGTATTTCATAATCTCTATTCAACTTAAATATTTCTGTTTCTCTCTCTTTAATTCTCTCATCACAATATTTCTCCCATTTCACATTCTCATTCCATACAGAGGGCAACACAACTTTATTACAACATCTGGCTTTACCAGATACACAAAAATAATTTCTTTGACATTTTAAAGACCTTTTGTCTTTTACAAAAACTAACGAGGAACCTTTGTCCTCCAACAATACTGGTGAAACTTTTTCTTCACCTGTCTCACAAGAAAAATTTGCCCTCTTTTCACCCTCTACACTTAAACTACCTCTATACTCCCTTTCATTATGATCAATTACATTTTTATTCTCAATATCACTACTACTGTCTACTGATCACTTTTTGATACCACATTTGATTCACATTTATTGTCTGCTTTATTGTCTATCACACACACACTCTCTCTTAACTCATCTGTTTGTCTTTGTGTTTCACTACATATTTCATTTATTTTACTTTCAATACTACACAATGAATTAGTTAATACATCAAGCTTTACATTTATGCTATTTTCAAATTTCATATTCTGTTCTTTGTATTGTTCAAATTTGGCATCATTCATGTCAAAACGTTTATTTAATTTAGTCTCATTTATGTCAAAACGATTTATGTCGCTACTTAATATATCAAATTTTGTATTTTGTTCATTGAACTTGGTATCATTCATTGCGCTCAAAATTTACCTCTAACATTGCGCTTTGCTTTGCCAAAAGTGATTGTATCATATTCATTATCTCATTACTATCAGATTGCTTATTTTGGATAGGCGTTGAATGAATCCTAGCGCCTTCCATTGTCACGGACTCAGTTAGGCTTATTTCGTTTACTACCATTTCGGTTACTATTGTGTTTATTTGATTTTCAGTACTAGTGCTAGTTAAATCAATATTATTGACTTTTTCATTATTGTTTTCCATTTTTATATTATTTTTTACTTACACAATTTTGTAAACTTACTAACTACACAATCGCCCTCACTCCCAAACAACCCGTTCTGCAGCTTAATTAGGTCTGGCGAATGTAAGATGTAAAACTCACACTCGCCGTCACTGTTTCGGGAGCCAATGAAACTACTCAATTACTACAAATATATTTTACTCGGGTCCCTAGTTCGGGGCCAATGAAACTACTCAATTAATTCAAATTATAATTAACTCTTACCTTAGGGTTTTTTCTAGAGTCGTACAGACGAAATTACTGCAGAAAGGATTATTTGAGATACACGGTATAAAATCACTACACAGTTTACGCTAAAACAAATTGCTTCTGGTTTATTATGCAAAATAATTACTTCGTCTCTCTTTTATGACACTTAAATTTCTTCTTTCTTTGCTGTTATATTAAAATACTCATTGAAGGAGTAACAATTAGTAGAACTCAAACAAATTGATAAGATGAATATTTCTTACTTAACTAGCTTATGACAACTATTTATTTTTGTAATGAACCAATACATAATTCAACCCCTCACTCACGCACATTCGTTCTTTTACATTGGCATTCTATTAAACCCCACTTTGAGATCTCATGAGTTAGTGAAACATCTGCAAATATAAATTATAATGTAGTTAAAAATTCTGAATTAAAATTGATTATAGGGTACTCATCCTGGCTGTTGATCTGGTCCCACTAATGATGCACTGGTTTTACCTGCACTTCGAAAGTCAGTTAATGCTCGTTAAAGTGATTTTGCTTTTAACTGGTACTAAGTTTTACTGGTCACTAAAACCACATTTTTCACATTTAATACTTATGTCGGCCGACGTAACTTTTCGAACACTTAGATCTTTTAGGTTGGCCGCGCGCTATTGTTTATACACTTTTTTATACTTGTTATACTTTAAAAGATAGGCCGACTCTTTATTACGGCCTATCTTGCACCCGAGGCCACCGTTTAGCTATCTGCACTGTATGCTGCTGCTGGCTGTCTGTTATTCACTCTCTGATGACAATCTGCCTACTGTGATTCACAAAGCCTGCTGCTGGGGCAGTTACGCAATACGTCTAGACATCCTTGTTTATGCTAACAGTGTGTTACTCTGAGGCACCTCACAGGTGAAAGCTAACAATTGAAAATTAAAACTGATTTGATATAAAATAAAACTGAAACTGGGGTAGCGCACAATTCTGTACCGTTACAACCTTTGCAGACCTTTGCAGACTGAGGAGGGCTTTGTTCATGTTCCTGTACTCACAAAGTTATGTGTTACAATTTCACTTCATGACTTACACCGACGTAGTACAGTGTAGCATGACAGATTATCCACATTATAATGAATAAAAAATGATCATAAATAAATATCAATTAAAATAACTGTCAAGGAAAAATCAAAATAAAAACAAATAGGTACCACAATAAAATACAATCATAATTGGAAGAAATAAAAATAAAGAAAAAACAACTATGCAACAAACATGAGTAATGAAAAATAAACCAACAAAAAAAAATAAAATAAAGTAAGGAAATACCCAGGTAGGATAGGAGTAAGTAAGGAAAATACCCAGAACAAACCAACGTACATAATAAAACTATTTGTTTTACATGAAATTCTGTAAAATTGGTTTCTGTTTATTTATAAAATTTATGAATAGAGATAAAATAGAATAAAATTGAGATCACGGACTATCCGAAAGGCGGCCATTACCAAAGTGGAAGGAGTATGCATAAATAAGAAGAAGAACCGTCAATCGATTAGTGCTGGAGATAATACAATTAACGCAGACATTAATTCTAAAAACTCAAAGTGATACAGTTGACAGAAACAGTAATCAAAGGTTTAATTTTTTACACAAAACAATTACAAAAAATATTTACTAAATACTAAACAACAAAAACAATTAAAACAATATTTTTCAAAAAAAAAAAAAAAAAAAAAAACACCATATTTTTTATTTGGTTAACAAACAAAATTTTTTTTATTTTGTTACAACAGTAATGGTACCACACAATAACAGCTACAATTCTTACAAAAATGTTTAACAGAAATCAGTGAAATGGAAAAATTATTTTTCAGAGATTCAAATGTTACATTAAAAACGGGAGCTTATTCAATAATGTGAAAATAATAATACTGTGGTGGCTGGGGATCTGAGAAGCTGATTCAATTAACTAGGCATTTACTTTAGTAGTACTTACGGCATATGAATATAATGCAAACTAAAATGAACCTTACCTTTATATCAGATATTTTTGCAAATACAAGATTACTCAGAGCTTCACCTACAGTCATCCTAGCTCCAGCAGAAGGATTAATTAGGCCTTTAATTGGCTGTTCCCCAATTGCAGTTGCCATCCCTTCCTGTGAATGCAAAATTCATTAAATCACATACACAAGGATGTTCTGCACTGAATGGTTCTAGTGAATCAATAAACTACTAGAATTTCTTCCTTTTTATAGTACTGTAATGTAAACAATTCAGCATACGAGGTGTGGATAGAAAAAAAACGGATTGGTGTTTTAAAAGTTTTTATTATCATCTTTTACAATTTTTATTTTATCACCTTCAATGTACTCCCCTTTTTGATCCCTACACCGTTCCATACGAATTTTCCACTGTTCAAAGCAGTGCTTCAGGTCATCTTCTGAAAGCCCTTACATGACCTCCGCCGCCTTTGCTTTTACTGCATCTACAGTTTCAAACCTGGTTCCTTTTAGAACTGACTTGACTTTAGGAAATAAAAAGAAGTCACACGGGGCGAGATCAGGTGAATAGGGTGGGTGTTCCAAGACAGTGATTCCATGCTTGGCCAAAAACATCTTGACAGATACTGCGTTATAGGCCAGGGCATTGTCCTGGTGAAGAAGCCATGTCTGGTTTTTCCACAAATCAGGTCGTTTCTTCCGTACGCGCTCACGTAGAGTAGTCAGGACACTTTTGTAGTATTGTTGGTTGACTGTCTGACCTTCGGGTACCCATTCAACGTGCACAATCCCTCTGATGTCGAAAAAACATTCATCGCCGCAAAAACTTGTGTACGCAACAAACACTCATCACCGTACACTTGGTGCAACATTAAATAAGTTTCCGTTGCGGATTTCCCAAGTTTGAAAAGGAATTTTACATTAACACGCTGCTCTTTGTGAACACTTAGCATTTTTTCGGCAAAGCATAACTCCACAAACCACTTCTAATGAAGGCTACGGCCGAACTAAGCGATGCACTGTGTTGAAACTCAAGTAGGCGGTGGAGGGGGTAACATGTGACACTGCCACGCAACAGTCAACTGTGATGTGTTTGCCGTTCCGCCGTAAAAAAAAGTCCTGTTTTTTCTAGCCACACCTCGTATTTGTAGTGAATTATTATAACATTTATTTCAAAAGCTTTATAGTGATTTATTTGTAATATTCACTATATTTTACATCGTATTGTGGTTATATGTTTTTATACATGTGGTTACTACATCTTTTCAACTCAACAATAAAGTAATACAAAGTGCGTATGGTAAAATAAAATTCCTTATATAATATTACACCCAAAAAAACCTAAAAAAAGAAATTTTCTTAAAATTTTGTTTAAATTTTCTCCATAATGCATTTCTTTGTCTTAAAAAACTTCAGAGCAATCTTATATTCACTTGGTTACCTGACAACAGGAAATAATGTTACAAAGGTTTTTAAAAATATATAAACACTTTGTAAGTTTCACAGTTTTACCTGTTTTTCAGATCATTTCTTACAACACAATCACTTCATAGATACAAAAAACATAACACTACTGCACAACATACAAAAAGGTAAAAAAATGGCTTTATTAGAAATTCTAAAAATTAGAAAAGCAATCGAAAGTAACAAAAATTTAACAAATGAACAAACTGAATTCTGTGTATCCCCTTCATTGAAAGTTGTTATTTTTTTTAGTTAATTTATATTTTGCCTTCCGAATATACTTAGTTTTTACAGACACTTGATCTTCTCCACCTCCTCCATCACACATGTACCAACACACCCTAAACACATGTTCACCACCCCTACATTCTTTGTTAGTTTAGTTGTTGCTTGATTTTCTTTTAGAATAGCCTAATAAGCTGAAACAGCTGTCAGAGTTAACTAAAAACTGTGAAACGTACCAAGTGTTTATATATTTTTAAAAACCTTTGTATTAATATGTTTTACCAAGTGCCCAACAAGTCGTCAATTAATATCATGAAATAATCTTACATTTAAAATTACATGATCACTATAACTCTGAAGTTTGAATCAACTGCACTGATTGAGAGCAGTGAGACAGCTCCACCACCTTCCTCTCAGTCATGTAAATACAGAGCATCCTAAATGTGTGGTCTGTGTGCCTTCTCCACTAATACTTTAATCACTATTTAAAGTTACATCTTCTTTACTTTTATTCTAATTTAACTGTTTTTGACAAATTTGTGAGCAGGCTTTACATTATTTTCTTTGTGTTTTAAACAGTTATTTGCCATAAACAATTTTACGTGTTATTTTGCATTACCTACAAATTTAGATACACTACACTCTCGTTTATCCAGCCTTCGTTTATCCGGAATTCCCGCTTATCCGGAATAAGTTTTCAACATAATTTTGTTTAACGATTTTACTGGTGAATTTCAAGATACAATTTGTACTAAAAACAACCTGTTTTGTTATAAATTCAACGTTATACCCGTTCAGAGCTCATCAACATAAACGTTATTAATCTAAACTGCAAGGGTAAAAATAATACAGTGCAGTGTATAGTTCCCTCGGCGATCTGGTTAACGTCAGCATTCAAAGAGATCTTATCCCAGCAGAACTGTTACTTCTAAAAAGACTCTGTGACCTAAGAAGAGAAAAACATCGCTAAAGTGGAAAAAAATAATGGACTTTTTTAATAAGTACAGACTTTGATCATTCATGTATGTGTGTTTATTATTGTTTTTCTCGCTAAATTAAACTTGTTAATTTTTAGAAATGCTACTACTGTACTATACTGAATTTAATATAGTGTATGTATAATGTCTAATGCTAAATTTTTTTCTTGTTTATACAGTATAATATTCTGAAATAGATTTTGTTTTTCCTTAAGATTTACTTGTAAAATACAGTACAGTAGGTTATTACAGTTTGAATAAAGTCTTCAAAATAAAATAATACAACTTTTCTGTATACAGGTAGGTAACCATCGCTAATACCGGCATTTTGGCCATTCTTTTGGTTTATTTGGAATTTCATTTATCCGGAAAGGGTCCGGTTCCATCAATTCCAGATAAACAAAAGTGTAGTGTACTACATTAAATTTTCACAATTGGCATAAACAAATTTTACATACAGAATCAAACATGTATGAAAATTATTATACCGTACTGAACATGGAAATAGCAGTAACAGCAACGTCACTGAGAGGTGTGTGCAGCGGTCCAACGCACTGTTGTTGGGCTACGAGTCCAGTGACACATCTGTCCACTTTATTTGTTAGAAACCTCTTGCTGCACACTGCTGTTAATCGCAAAACTCTTTCTAGTGCGGCCATCACTGTCAAATTTGTAGGCAAGTGAAATGATCTCAGAATAACTGGTTTTCGATCCAAATGGAAAACCTGGATATTTACAAACTTGTTAAATAAACATATATCTTTCTTATATTTTAATATTAAAAAACTAATTAAACTCAAATATTTCAAGTTTTCATAAACAGATAGTTTTTCTTATTACTAAGCATACGCTCAAAAATAACAGATTTTATAAACATTCGAATAATACAAAAGGTATCACATATCTGATAACCTAATTTTTTTATGTGACTGTGAAATTAATATGTACGAGGCACGTCCAGAAAGTAAGAATACAACACTTGTTAAAAATCGAAAAATGAATATATTTTAATGAAATTTACAGGGTATGTGCCAAAATATGTTATCATTTCTCCACATAATCGCCGCTGAGGTCAATGCACTTTTGAAGCCTGGGCACCAGCTTTTGTATACCCTCATCGTATACCTTCCGCTCCACCTCCTTAAGCCACTTTTTCACAGTCTCCATGACCTCCTCATCGTCCGAAAATCGCTGTCCACCCAAGAACTCCTTCAATTTGGTGAAAAGATGGTAATCCGAGGGTGCCAGGTCCGGGGAGTAGGGTGGGTGAGTCACAATGTCCCATCCAAACGACATGAGCAGGTCCTGAGTGAGCCGGGCGGTATGGGGTCTGGCGTTGTCATGAAGGAGTGACACACCACGAGTCAGCATTCCCCTCCTTTTGTCTTTGATTTTTTGTTTCAACTTCTTTAGGGTCTCACAATATGCAGCAGCATTGATGGTGGTCCCTTTGGGCATGAAATCGACCAACAAGATCCCGTTCCGGTCCCAAAAGACGGATGCCATGATTTTCCTCTGTGAAGACTGAACTTTGAATTTTTTGGATGTTTGCGAATGGGTATGGCGCCACTGTAGAGACTGTCTTTTTGACTCAGGAGTATAGTGACACACCCACGTTTCGTCCCCAGTCACAATTGAGTCGAGAAAGGATTCACCCTCTTTACATGGAGCAAACGAGGGACGAACTGGTTGACGTGTTAAGCTGCTGCGACGACATTTCGTAATGGACTGAGGCGCTCGATGTTTCACTTTGACCGTTAAGAACCTGTCTACACATCACGGGTGCCAACTTTAAAAAAAAAATTTCCTTATGTCCTACACAGCCCTTGTATTCTTACTTTCTGAACGTGCCTCGTATTACATTCTTTCTAAAACTTACCTTCTGGGGCATCTTGCCAAGAACTAATTCCAAATCCAAATTAAATGGATAGCTTCGACCTTCAACTTCATAGCTTACATCAAGATATTTAGTGGGCTCTGGAATTGTTTCATCACTTAGAATTACCTGTACATCACAAACATATAAAGTATGTTGGTTATATTTTAGAATACTTATTTCCATATACAGAAATAAACATCCAAGTGACAAAGAGTGTAACATTATTGCAAAGCTGTCACACAATAATTTACACTATCAACGTACAAGGGTCATTTGAAAAGTTCGCAGAGCAACGTCTATTGCTTACAGCTAGAACTAACAATTTTTATATGCTGTAAGATTCATATTTCATGTAAACGCCTGCTAATTTTCAAATCTATCTGTCAATTTATTCACTGTTTATCAGCTATTCAAAATTTTGTGTCACGCGTGTATTGAAAAATGGACAAAATCATGAATTCTTAGCTAAAAATGGTCTAATGCTAATGGAAATTCACAATGAAATGGTAAGTGTGTTAGGAGATGGTTTGCGTCTTCAAAAACAATGGTTGGAAAATGGGGACTCGAGTTAAAACTTATTTGAACAAGCATTGAAAATGGTGCCCGACAGTGGACTTCCAAAAAAGCAACATTCCAAATGGGGCACCGATCTTGCACGAACTTTTTTCATTTTTTTTTTTTTTTTTTTTTTGAATCAACAGTAATGACGAAAAGCTTTGTCTAAATAATAATACGAAGAACTTTTTTCACACCAAGTTCTTGAGTTAAAACATAATGCACATGCTCGTGTAAGACACCTGTGATCTCAGCAATGCCATCCACTCTCAATCTCTGTCTTCCAACACCCTGTATCACATTTTTTTTAATGATATTTGGAGTTGTTAATTTTTTTGGCATCTATTAGTTCTAGCTGTAGGCAACAGACGTCGCTCTGCGAACTTTTCAAATGACCCTTGTAAAACAGGTTATCAAATATTCACTCTCTTTGTTTGTAATGGTACAGATATGACCATCCCGAGACATTGGGAATTTTAATAAATTGTATGTGAAAATGTTATGGAGGAACAACGTCTGAATTAGTGTCAAGGTCAGTGAAACAAAGGGCTGGAGACAGTTATTTTTAACTCCACGAACTTTGAACTATGTACTCAGAGGTCACGCCATATGATGTCAGAGCCAAACCTAGCAATACGTCACTTGGAATGCAGGGCATCGACAGCGTTCTGCGTTGAATGTAACAAAGGCATTCGGCAATTAACATCTAACAATGACGGACGTGGGCCGTTCGCTCACCCGCCGGCTAAGTACAGTTTTTTCGTCTCGCCCGCACGTATAAAATGTGGATTAACAAAATTTTAAATAACTGAGATAAGCATTATTTTATTTTGAAGAAAAACGTTAAAAAAATAAAAGAAAAATGTGAAATGTAAGGAGAAAGTGGGAGTGCATGTAACAGTTGGAGTCATGGGAAGGATGTCAGATAAGTAACAGAGTAATGGCAAAAAATAAATAAAAATTTTTACAAACATAAATAAATTCCATATTATATATACATATTAATTAAATTGGCCAATTAAATAGCAAATGTATTTATTCAAAGAAAAGATGAGAGTTAAAAAATGAAAATATGTACCACATGAAAGTGTGCGTGCCTGTGTGAATGTACAGAATATATAATTACAAAGTGCTGGGTTGCAATATATATATGTATAATTCAAATTGATGATTTTTACTATGAATTCTATTTTGTTAAAGAGTAAGAATAATGGTGGTAGTAATTACAGCTAACTTGATTTTCATGAGTTGCGCCTCATGGCCAAATAAATAATGTGATTTTCATTCTTTGGAGAAGGTTTTAATGTATAAATGTTATGAATAAGAATAAAGGGTAATGGTATCTGTAGAACAAAAAACGATTCATTTCCTGAAAACTAATTCTGTTCTTCCGTTCGTCTAACCGAATCCTGTGAATTGGTAAGTAAATTTTTTTTCTCATAATTGGCAACAATTAAAGATGGCGTCCGAAATATGGACGAAAACACAACTGTGTTAATAAACGAAATTAAAATTAAGAGTGGGTGAGAAATAAAACGTTACATGTTCTGTACAAAAGAGACCTCATAAACACTCACATTCCTATATTACAGAACTCTGTTCAAAATAAATGCTAAATACTTATTTCCACATACAGAAATATAATATTTCTTATACAGAAGTAAACATATGTGTAAAGACAAATAATATAATAAAGCTGTCTCACACGACAATTTACAGTAACAATGTAAAATAGGTTATCAAATACTCATTCTCCCTATTTTCCCTCATAAACACTTACACTCCTAATTTGAAGAACCTTACCTTTCCATTACCAGTAACAGTTCCAACAAAACTGACAGGACATCTTTCTCTATGAGCAATACTTTTCAGAAGATGTTTATCGTCTGAGTGACACAATAATGCATTATTTTCTTGGTACTCTGCACCCCACAATTCCAAAGTACTCACAGATGGATCTCCTAGTGTGAAGTTACTAGTGAATATTACTCCCCCACTTGGTTCTACCAATTCTTTGAGAACATTTCCTAATGTACAGAAAAAGTGGATTTAAATGATAACAATAAAACAATAGTAACAATCATAGTGATAAATTTATATTTTACTACTTTATATTAATTTTTTAAGTTTCCACTTCTATTCTTACAGGCTCCACATCTATTCTTATAAGCCATCCTAAACTCAACGAAATTTCTATGTGCACAGAAAAATTGAATTACTAAAATATGAAGCTTCCTATATGCACATTAGGTGTCAGGAAACATTAACATTAATATCAAAAGAAAGAATTTTTGCTTAAGAATTTATACAAAACATAACGCGTAGGAACATAAACACGCCACTGCTAACACACATTACTGACCACTCTGTTCAAAGATACGAGAATCCTGATTTTAGAACTTTATAATTTTTCACAATATTGGAAATAAAAAAATAAATGAATACACCACTGTAATTTAGTTCACTAAATTACACCACTGTAATTACACTGGTGTAATTACACCACTGTAATTAAACTCTCATTTAGTTCTCTATCCGCCCTCACAGTTCATATTTTTGAAAATTTTTGTACATTTTTTTTTACCAGATGGAAAACTGTGGAAAACCAACCCTACCAACGACAACAACCACAAACAAGTGTCACAGAAGAAAACATTCATGATGTTCATATCCTTTGTGATTCAGATTGGTGCTTAAACATTTCAGGAATTGCTTCAGCAGCAGCAATAAGCTTTGCAAGAGTTCAATTGTTTGTCTGGATGTTTGTGAAAGCCTCCTAACTTGCTATGAGGAGGAAGGGGAGGATTTTTTCTCCATATTCTCACTTGTGATGAAATATGGTCCATCACTACACCCCTGAATTGAAACAAGTGAGTATGAAGTGGCAGAAGAAAGTGGAAGCTGCGCTGGTTAAGGCCAAAACACGCATGTCAGCTGGAACTCCATAGGTAATCTCTTGATAGATTTTCTTCATGAGTAAAGAACACTGAATACCACTTATTATTGTAAGCTTCTGGAAGATGCAAAAGCTGTCTACTGCAACAAATGATGTTGGCGATGAATGTGTGATGTGATTCTCCTTCATGACAATGCAAGGTCCTACTGCATTAATGTATGAGAAACTGATCAAATTGCACTGGACAGCTCTAGAATACCTTTCTTACAGTCCAGATTTATTGCCTTGTGACTACCATTAGTTTGGACCACTTAAAGAAGTGTTGGGAGGAGACATTCTGACGATGCCCATATGTAACTGGGGCAGAGCTACATGCCTCATCCAGACCACGCCTGTATATCATACGAGCACTTGGTTTTTATGTGTTTTAACGTATTTGCGAGTATGATGTGTGACTGTTTATAGTGCAGTGGCGCCTCGTACAGGGAGGGCAAAAGGGCGCAGCCCTCCCACTAAATTTGCAAATTAAACTTGTCAATAATATAACTATAATGTGTAGTATCCTTATGTGATAGATATTTTTGGGGCGACTAATAGCAATCACCCAATGTTTTCGGCATGGTCCCGCAGCCAGACGCTAATACGACAGTCCTCCCTGCATAGGCAAATCTTCCGAGGAGTGGGGAAAGAGGACGTGTACACATGTCTATGCTTTTAAATTAGCGGTAGCCATAATAGGGAGGACTCTGCCCGCTGTCTGGTTTCGTGGTTCTTTTCATAGAGAACCGGAGCGTTGTTCAAAACTTCTCTGTTGCTGTTTAAAGTGCATATATTTTCTCTTGTGTTTTATATAGTTTTGATTGTGTTCTTGTTGTATTTTAGTGTAAACATAATGTTCTAATAATTTATTCTTAATTAGGCAGTGTATTCTGTGTAAGATAGTGTTTTTGTCGAACCTTGTGTACATAAACGTGTAACTTATTCTGTGTAGGTCTGAGCCAGTGTTCTGTGCGTATTTGTTAGAAACAAAAAAATGGCTATGAATTCAGTAAGTAATACTAAATGTTTGATTATTTCAAATTCACTTACGTACGAAAAGAAAATAGAACTAAAAAAATTAGGGCCACCAAAACCCAATTTAGATATCACACAACAAAATTATAAAACGGACAGGCCAGCATCAAGTAAAAAAATCTACACAAGAAAATTTAATAGAAACTGTTACTTACATGCTGATTGGATATGTGGATGTGAGGTGATGAATTCTTTTTAACATGATAATGTTTTTAGGTTGGGGGTCATTCCACAAAAATGTAACGTCATCGAAAAATGTAACGCTTCCACACATTTGATTCCCCACAGTCTAGAAATCTTCGGTCTCTGTTGTTTTAACATGATAATGTTTGTTATATAGTAAATATATTTGTTATATAGTAAATATTTGTTATATGCACATTATACATTTCAAAAGCCTAAAAACATTATCATGCTTCGATGTTTCGGTTTTGTCGAAATTTCTTTAATTTCTTCACCAAGTCATTTTTTGTTATGTAGCAAAACAAAAAATTAGGTGATGAACCTAAACAGTGATTCAGCCTGGACTGAAAATGGAATTAAGGACTTGAAACATTTGGGAGAAAAAAATTAAAAAAACAAAATTAGTGAAGAAGACAATTGACTTGGTTCACAATATTATTATTTATCTCTCGGGCGTCTAGACACAACCGGACCGCCCCATCCTTCTTCTGCACTGCGACAATTGGACTAGTGTACAGTGATGAACTGTTTTCAATGATATCCTGGTCTAGCATCTTCTGTATTTCTTTCCTGACTGCGGGTTTAAGTGATTGAGCAATGGGGTAGGATTTTTTTATTAAATTTAATTGGATTGTGGAACTCTAATTCACAAATAAAGTTTTCTGCTTTCCCAGGTAAATCTGAGAAAGTGTTTCTGTATTTATTATACACCTCTACCAACTGTTCCTTTTGTTCTTCTGTTACCTCTTTACCATTGGTGACTTGAAATGAGTATATTTCCTTTAATTTCTTATTCCATTCTTCTTCTTCGGGATGGATTGATCCTTGGGTTGGTGTTTTAAACTCCTTCTTCTCGTCTTGATCAAGGTGAATGAATGTCGACTATGTGTGGCACTATTCTGGCCTACAATTTCACTTGACCATTCACCCTGTTCATGGGTCAGTGTTAATTTGTCACTGCCAATATCTATAATCGCTGAGTGGCGCCTTAGCGCATCGCACCCAATCATAACTTTAAATGGTAACCCTTGGGCCACCAGAAACACCACTGGGATCACCTTCCCCTTACTTGATACTTCTATTTGGACTTGTTGCCTCACTAACTTATTCAATCTGCCAGTAGCACCTACAATCACCATATTATTAACTGGTAGTGTTGGTATTGGTTCTTTACACATTGCTTTGATCCTATTAAATTCAACTTTCTCAATAAGTGACACATTTGCTCCTGTATCAATCATCACTTCTCTTGCTACCCCTTGCAGTTCAGCATTAATGAAAATTATCTGGTTATTATTCTTTCTCTCGGAACATGGTCCTTCTTCGATCAGTTCATTTCTGATGTTTTTCACGTAGTAATTTTTATTGACTGTATTAACTTCTTTATTAAGCTTACTGTTGTTTATTTGCCCGTCCAATTCTCATAGTGATGGGCCGGTCATAGTTCTCACTGCTGTGTCTAGTTTTCCGCCCGGTCTAATTGTTGTGCATTTGGTGCAGTTTCTCCCAGGTCCCTTGGAGAACGATGTGGTGAGCTCCCATTCCTGGGTTGATTTCTTTCTTCTATATCCCTCCTATTACTATCTGGGTACCTCCTGTCGTTATTAAAGTTATGTCTCCACTCTCTATTCCTATTATTATTATTAGTATTATTGAGGTGGTTATTATTGTTGCCTTGATTACTTCGGTAATTATTATTACTATAATTATTATTATGGTTTCCGTTACGGGCCTGGTTGGATCTCGGTTGTTGATCTCTATTATGATCTTCCCTATCTATATGGGGCTGGTCATACTGTCTCCATGACCTTCTATAATATAGTAAAGTTTACTAGACATGAATCAACCATTTTCGTGCTAACTGCGCAGGTTATGTAATGCGCATGCGTCAACAGAGAAACAGAGGAGAAACATAGCTTAGTTTTCTCTGAGACGCTGTGGAGGTTACTGTGTGAGTACTTTTCGAAAAACATCAGTATTCATCAAATATGAAGCGTTTAGTTTCATTTCATTTTAATAAGAACAGCGTAATAGTAATATATAATGCCTCCTACCACAATGTACAAATAAATCCACCTCCAACATCATTAACAAAAAAAGGCAGACATGATTAACTGGTTAAAAAACCATAACATTCCTTGTAGTCCATCTATGTTAAAGCCTGAGCTGTATGCACTAATTAAACAAAACAAACCAACTTACAAAACTTTTAAAATAGATGCTATTTTGGCAAACCAAGGACATTCTGTTTTATAACTTCTACACTATCAGCCGGATTTTAATCCTATGGAACTGACTTGGGCAACCATGAAGAAGCGTGTTGAAACAAAACCATGCATTTTTCTGTGGACAGTGTCAAAGGAATTTTATTGTATTTCTCCTGCAGACTAGAGACCAAGACGTGACGTAATGAAAATTTAAAATGACTACGTGAGATCGAACCAAATAAGGGATACTGTAACAGATCGTTTAGAAAATAATGTAAGACGAGATAGCAGCAGTGAAGGCAACTTGAGTGATAGTGATAATAGGCTAACGGTGATAACAGTGACGGAAATATTAGTAGGGTGAAGAACTGACCTAAATAATTATTGTAATTGCATGTAAGTAAATGTGCTCTATGGTACTTAGTTTCAGTCTAATTGTTGCATTAATATTGTCTCTCCAGTTCTTTACGGATAGTTTACATCTGCTTGTTTTTTAAACACACACACACACACAATCATTTCACGTACGAGGCTGTTATTAATGTTACTTATTCAAACAAATTAAGATGCCAGAGCAATGTGGATCATATATTATTATGTTTTTTGTGAATCGTAACATGTACACAAAGTGTACACATTCCAAAATATACAACGATTGTTGATGTCTAGCCTCGACTTTCGAGAAGCATTGCAACAGACACAACACGCCAAGTCACTGTTTACAAAATAATGGAAATCTTTATTAGGCCTACATTGTCTCTTTCTGTTGTGTCTGACGCTTGTTTCGTCTTACAAAATGTCCACGTTTACTGTCGTAATCGAAATTAAAACTTACCTACAACCAAATTTTGTAGGTAACCAAATTTTAGGTAAAAACCTTAAAAACAATTAAAAGAATAACAAAAGAATTTTCAAATTATAAGAATAACTGGTTAGTAAAAAGTTAGGTAAGTTAGTAAAAAGTAAGTTACATATATTGTAACGAAACAAATGTTACAAAAGAATAGTAAATAACAGTGAAATCCGATCCAGAGAAGAAACAAGAAATAATAATTGAAAGCAAATTAAAGGAAACCTAGTTGGTTTGACTTATTTAATATTATCAAGAAACCCAGAAGTAACCCAGTAGAATAGGGCAGTAAACAGACAAAAAATTAAATAAATAAACCTAGTAGGCCTAATCAACTTACCCTGAATAACAACCAAACCCAATAAAGAGTACCTAATCATAAATTAAAATTGTATTAACAAAATTGTATCGACATATTTTAAGGATAGAAAAAGGGACACAAACCTTACAGTTATATGAGTGACATAATATAAATAGTGACACAGACTACTGTTAAACAGTGTTAATTATTTTTGTATGAAAAGTGTTTTATTGTTATTATTAGACAGAATTTTAGTTTATCATACAGACAATAGTTTAGCAGTATAAATAAACTAAAACTGTCAAAAACAATTATTATTATTAAGAGTTTTGTTGTATGTTATAAGATTTTATGTCACCAGTTAAATTATGTAAATATATTTATCTCAGGTAGTCAAAGTAGAAATTACAATCAACCATAACAAATTGTTCCACCACATATCATAGAAATTCAAATTAATAAGGTTTTACAGTTATAAACTGAGGCATGTTTAGTATCAAATTGTTTATAATTATCTAATTAATAATTGTATAAACATTGCATGTATCATTAGAGTATAATAGTAAAATTATCTATTAAAGGTAATTTATAAAATATAAAGTAGGTAATGGGTGTTGATCCTATAACATTTAACCTGTACATATATGACCAATCAAAATTTAAGAAATTTGTATGAGTTCTGTGACTAAAAAAGAAGAAATAACACTTAATTGTTAATTGTGATGGAAAACAGTTGAATAGAGCGTGTCTAGATGTAATTAAAAAAAAATATAAAAATAGATAACCCGTTTGTGAAAGAAGATCTGAAAGACCATCATCGAAGATAATAATCCTTCCACTACAATTTTCATGAACAAGTAATACACACAATCAAGAAAAATCTTCAGAATAAACCAGAAAACCTTCAGAATATCGTCTAGATGTGTAAAGTATAATTTGACAATATTTTTATCCAACAAGGAACAACCACTAGACAATATAACAATTTACACTAACACTAATCACTAGTAAACATTTTAAAGTGCAACCAAATTCAATATCTAAGCGAACAGTGATTACAAGGAAAACATTTATTGTACACATTAATAAACTACATTATTTTCTAAGACGGACAAATACTCATGATGTTGACGTTACTCTAACCTACATGCTTTTACGAAGCGTATTGAATATCGTCAAAACTTGTATGTAACTTAATACATAATTTGTGTAATTTTTTTAGATTATAAGTAATATATTGTTTGTAAAGGTACTCTCTATTATTAATTAACATGTAAAGGAACTTTTCGTAGCAGCCATAAGAATTCCACGAAATATATTAAAATTATTTAGTTATTAAATCCTGAGATAAATATCGATTGTGACAACCGTTGTAACGATACAATTAAGCCAAATCCCGTACCAGTGATAAAAAAGATAATTCTTGATATAAAAATACTTCATATAAAATAAAATGTTTAAAAAATGATTAAAATGTAAATATTTTGACACGACGTACAACGATATTACCCAACCCAAGTGATTGAGCCAACAACCTAAATATAAAGAAGGGAACCATGTAACATACTTAAGAAAAATATGATAGACAAATCAACAATGAACACAGAATTAAAGAAGAACCAGAAGAGAAGAAGAGAGGAACCGAACCAAGATGAAGACTAGTGAAGATGAAGAAGAGGAAGAATGAAGAGGAGACAGGTTAAACCCAAGGGGAAACTAACACACATATAAAAGGGAAAGATAGTATACTTAAAGATAGAATACGGTCAATAAACCTCAAATAATTATGTATTAATGAAACCAATATTATTATTATCATTAATTTAACCTACGTACCCATTTTAAAGACAATACAATTGTAAAGCAATAATATAGAAAAAGTACACTAACCCAGTCAGAAAGGTTAGATTTAACAAAACACAACTAACCTAATATTGTTAATAGTAAATATCATACTCAAACAAAATAGTGAGAAATGGTAGTAGAAAGTATAGGGATTACCCATTAAATAACACTAAATACAAAACAGTGAACCAAAGTGAAGTGCTTTAGTGAAGTGTAAGTACCCTAAAAATAGTGAAAGTGTATGTGAAACATTAAAAATAGAATGATAAGTAAGGAGACACTCTGTAAAACATTGATGAACAACCAATGATTGGAGTGATATTATAAATAGTAATATATCTAGGAGTAACTGGAAATAGTATTCCAAATTAATATAAGGGAAGCTTGTGATATTATTCAGGGAGAAAGCCCAGACAAATAACTTGTGTTAACATGGTATGATAGAATAGAATTAAAGTTTTGTTATTAAAATTAAGATTGCAAAGCATATAACACCCCATGTTGAAAGGGGAATCAACCTTCATAACTTTATGAAAAGTGACAATGTTTATCACTTTAGTTTGTAACACAAGAAAGAAATCAATGTTAGTACTAATAATAACTAATGACTTGTAAAGAATAGTTAGTTCAATGTTAAAGGAGGAATATGGCTGAAAGGAACCTACAGTACATAAACCTAATTATTATATTTTAAAAGAAGAGTAATGAAAATGTATGTTGAATAGTAGTTAAAACACAAACAAATAAGTGAAGCCCATCAGGCTGAATTCAGAATGTAATTTAAAAAAAAATACACTAAAAAACAATCATGGCTGATTTTTTTTTAAATGATGAAAACATTTAACTGCCAAAGACATTCAAATGTAAATTGTATCAATTTCACAAGAAATCTTACTAATCTAAGACCAGTGAATGGACAGTAATTATATATCAGTTATTTTAACACAGAAATATTATTGTAATAGTTTAATTTAAGAAAGATATGTTATTTATTAAATGTCAAATAATTAGACTATAGTTAATGTATAACAGAATATGACCTTATGAGGTATCATTGTAAACTTTGAAAGGAAAGAAAGATAATAGTGATGTCATTTATTATCCCAAAGGAATTATAAAGTAATAAAACCATTAGGAAAATACTTAATAAATTTGAATAAAAATTCAAATATTTTAACAATGTCTTAAAGGAGTAATTAACCAATCATCGAATTATGGTTACTATGACAACGAGACGTTGAGGGCTTATTTTCCGTTAAATTATATAGACTCTGAAAAACGACGCGTGGGTAAGCGGCACGCAAAATTGGAACGATTAAAATTTTAATTTAAACAGTTATAAAAAGTCGAATCAGTGAACCAAAATAACCAAAGACGAACAGATGTCAATGTACGAAGAATTCACGAGGTCCAAGAACCAAATTAACTAAATTAATTAAAGAAAAACCCAAGACCAGATTGAAGAAGATGTTGGAAGTTTAAAACCAGCCCAAATTCGAAGAATATACGACTATCCTGATGACAACGCTTCAACGTGAGATGAACTGATAAGTACCGAATAAATTCCTTAATCCCAAAACCCCAAATTACTTAAATTATTTTTCAAAAGATAAAATTTCTCACTATTTAAAAAGTAGTATTTTCTTTCAAAGGTAAATGAATTATTTACTTACTTAAAAAACATTTTATTAAACTAAATATAACCTTATTTGAGAGCACAATTTTTGTAACAGAAATACGACACTACCGAACAAATTATATAAACACATTATAATTTCTAAGTACGTATAAGGTATGGTAGTGTACTTTTTTAATGTAACCAACGTTTATATCTTATTTCATTATCAAAAGAACTCCAGATTTTAAACATAGTAATCTATTAAATGTGACTGAAGCCATTTTCGGCAACGATAATGTTTTGAAATCAATTTTGCCAACTCTGAGATATTTTGTGTTTCAAGCTCTAAGCCGGAGCCGAATGTTATAAAATTATTTATAATTCATTTGTCATATTTATTGATGACCAAATTTGTATTAAAAATACAGTACAGAACATTACTATCTTGTTATTTCATAGGATTTTTGTAGAATATATGTGTGTTAGCGAGTTTTAAGCAACAGCCAACTAGCGCTCATCACGAGTGGACGAGTCGACAACCTGTATAGCAGCGGGAACAATTCGAACGCCACAGCTGTCCATGCTAATATCACGTATTATCTTAGAAATTAAATACTTTAATTGTTTTAACAGAAACAATTTGGCGCCACCCGGGAATCGTAATACCTATGAATTAACAGGTAGGTTGTACTGGTAACATTGACAACGCTACGGACTCCAGTAGTGACGTCAATTTATGTAACGACCAGTGTGAGGAAAACACACTACATTCACACTAATACACAAAATAAACAAGTGTGATACATTTTGACAGGTACGACCACATTATAGCGTTACATATTGACGAACCCAACGAGGGGCTTTAAGAATAAAGGAAGTACCACACACCCATTATAGCGTTACATATTGGCGCCCAACGTGGGGCTAGGAAGACTAACTAGCGGCGATCATGAATAGACATGGTATGGTTACGAGGCGCAAAGGGAAGGAAGCACCAAACCAAGAAGGAAACCCAGAAGAAATGGAGGAAGTTGAGGAAGTAGAAGTGGAGGAAACGACTGGAGAATTGTCAGAAGAAAACCCACAGGAGGACCAAATGGAAAATCCCAATCCACCTGAACCGGAAATAGAAGCAGAAGTCATGGTAAATAACCAACCAATCAAACCAACAGAAGAAACAAAATTAGATCGCATGCTGAACTTCATGATGGAACAATTTGGACAAATGAATCAAAAATTAGATTCAGACAAGGAAGATAGAAGACAAGACAAGGAAGATTTGAATAAAAAATTAGAATCACTGCAAGAGGGAAGAAAAGAAGACAGGGAATTCTGGAATAAAAAACTGGACCAAAATAGTGAAGAATTGAAGAAGCAAATGAAGGTGATACATGAAAGTCAGGAGACATTGGAAAAGAAGAGTGAAGAGCTGAAGAAACAGATCAAGAAGGATCTGGAGGTAGTGAATAAAAAGATGGAAAATAATCATGATATTCTCCAACGGAAAATCGAGGAAGAAAGTAAGAAAACCAAGGAGGAATGGAAGCAACAACTAGTCGAATGTCGAGAAGAGATCAGACAAACGGTAACAGAGACCAACGAAACAGTGATACAAATCAGAGAAGAATTAAATAATAAAATTAGTAATGTTGAGGAGGAAGGTAAACTGAGAGCGACAGAATTCTACCAAGTCCTTACTGAAGGGTGCCAGAAGAACAAACAGGAAGTGGTCAAGGAACTGGAGGAGAGGCACCAAGAGCTACAACTGGATGTAAACAATCGGGTGGAGAAAGTGTACACCGTCATAGATAAAATAGACGGACTGACCCGAGAAAACAGAGAAAAAATCCAGGGGATCAGTATACGAGAGAAACAGATGCAGGAAGAATCAGATGCATTAAGAGAAAAACCATATAATCACACACAGTTCATAACCAGTGAAAATCGAGAAATAATTAATTTTCGTAGCTACCGGAGAAACCCGATAGAATTCCTCAAACGGGTAGAAGAGCTGATCGAGAAGAACAGAGAAACCAGGTGGTCCAGTGTGAGAAGTATGATCGATGAAATGTTCCGTGACACCCATGACAATTGGTGGACGGCCACACGACCTGAGATCAATGATACCCAAGAGTTCAAGAAACAGTTCAGGGAGAAGTATTGTTCCGAATCAACACAGAATGTGGTCCGCAATGACATCAGTAACGGAAGGTACGAGACACAAGGAGGACACACGTTAACATCGTACTTTCTGGGAAAAGTATGCTTAGCCAGAAATTTGGAACCCAAGATACCCGAGGAGTCGTTGGTAATACAACTGGGTTATCATTACGAAGAAGCCATCCAGAAGGCCAGAAGACAAGGGCAAATTAAAACAATTCAAGGAATGGTTAGTCTATTGGAGGACCTGGAGAACGATAACCAGTATCGAAAAAACAGGATCACAAACCAAAGATACAATAAGTGGAATGAACATAACAATACAACTAATTTCAATGTACCCTACAATCATCCACAAAACAATAACAGGAATAACTGGGCCGAAATAATAATGGTAATACTGAAGAACAAACATTCAATAGAAATACCCAGCAACACCCTCCAAATGATCAGCCTGGTAACAGAGGTCAACAGAACCATCACTTAGGAAATCAAAACAATAATAGAAACAGCCCAAATAATAATAACCGACCAAATGAGAATTACCGAGGGGTGGAACCTGAACAACGTACCAACGGTCACCCCAATGACCATAATTACTACGGCAACCGGTATCATCCCAATTACCAGTACAACCGGGGACCCGGGGGTAATCCAAATAGAAGTGACAATCGACGTCATGTAAATTTTATTAGTGGGAGAAGGCGGAATAACCACCGAAGATACAACCCAAATTGGCACCCAGAACCATGGTACCACGCGTCCGACGAGACTAACAATAGACCATCAGTGAACAGGAACCATGAACCACCTCGCAGTGAAGATAACCACCGACAGGAACCCAACACCAACCAAAATAATAGCGGGAATTGGGTAACAGTCCATGAGAATCCGGGTTTTTCAATACTGCATGATACGACAAGTAATGACGAAGGACCCCGGACAGCTCAAGTAAACAGCATAAGGGCAGAAACCAGCCAAGAACCACCTGATAACCACAGAAACGAAAGTAATGTAGAAGATGATTTAAGCTATGGAGAGAGGGTATGACCCCAACATGTGGTAAGGTGGTGATGACTTGAATAAAATATCATCCAGAATAAGTGTGTCTATCAAGCACTTGAAGGAGAAGAGGTGAATAATAACAAAGAGTCGAACAAGAGAAGGAAATAATAAAGGAAAGAAAAGGAGAAGTCAACTTACAAAAATATACATAACACGGACCGGTATATAGTAATACGTATGACCCAATCTATATCCACATATCATCACAAAAGATAATGGTAATAATACTTACCAGATCAGTAATATCAATACAAGGAAAATCAAGGGAGTTTATAACCAAACTTCGATAAAAAAGTTTTAATAAAACCATTGTGAAATGCAACATATTTCAAAATTCCAAAAGAGATTGTAAGAGCAGCTTACTAACTTATTTAGATGATATATGCGGAACAATAAAAAGAATTAATATAAGTATATAATAATGAAAAAAAAACAACGGAAACAGTTACACAAATTCCTTTCAATTTAAATCAGTTTACAATATAACAAAAGATTGAGATATGAAGTATGAAGTAAAAAAGTGAGATAATAAGGAATAAGTTACACACATTCCTATATAATAAAAATGTAAGAATCCCAAACTTACAATTATAATTAAAACAAAAAATAGCTAAAAAGGAATACGCTACAAACATTCCTTTAAGGTAAGACAATTAACTTACCAAAGAATTATCAAAAATGATGTTGAATACAGAATAAAATAAACAAAAATAAAATCAAGCTCAAATTACTGAGATAAATACTTGAAATCATAATGAATAAAAGATATTCTAAGAAAAAAAATGTTTTTTTAATTATACCTGGTACAAGGAGAGCTGGAGATTATGTATATAAAACAAATATACAAATAGGGCTAAAGCAGAATCCTGCTAAATGACTAAGAAAAAATTATAAAAAAAATGTCTAAGACAATTAAAATGATCGCAACGAGCATTGAAAATAAAATAATGAAAAGTGAGATATGATGAAATTAACATATGAATAAAGATAAAAATAATCAAGTGTATAAGTAGATGATAGTGTATAGTTAAGGTATAGCGGAAGGAAGAATGAGTAGTAATGACAAAGTGATCTAAAAACAAACCACAAGGTGGACGATCCCAAAGTATATTATATTATATTATTATTATTATATTATTATTATTATATTATTATTATTATATTATTATTATTAAGTCACAAGTTGACAAAGAAGGTATTTAAGATTGACTGTTGAAAAGTCCAGCAATCCAAATGAACTGAGTAGAGAAGATGTGCCTCTAGTCTCAGAAAAATGAGTAGTAATGGGAGAAACCAGCTACTATAAAGTTAGGGAAAAATTTGTGTATGAGGGAAAATGCACCAATGGAAATAAATAAAAACAGATCCAAATAAAATGGAATGAATTAAGTAAGAAGAGAAATGAAGAATGGAGAAACAAACAAGGAAGAGGAGGAAAAAAGTTATCTATAACTGATAATTTCATAAAAAACTATGCTAGTGTTTTATTAAAATGATCAATTTTAGAGGAGAGGCATTATGTAACGATACAATCACGCCAAATCCCGTACCAGTGATAAAAAAGATAATTCTTGATATAAAAATACTTCATATAAAATAAAATGTTTAACAAATGATTAAAATGTAAATATTTTGACACGACGTACAACGATATTACCCAACCCAAGTGATTGAGCCAACAACCTAAATATAAAGAAGGGAACCACGTAACATACTTAAGAAAAATATGATAGACAAATCAACAATGAACACAGAATTAAAGAAGAACCAGAAGAGAAGAAGAGAGGAACCGAACCAAGATGAAGACTAGTGAAGATGAAGAAGAGGAAGAATGAAGAGGAGACAGGTTAAACCCAAGGGGAAACTAACACACATATAAAAGGGAAAGATAGTATACTTAAAGATAGAATACGGTCAATAAACCTCGAATAATTATGTATTAATGAAACCAATATTATTATTATCATTAATTTAACCTATGTACCCATTTTAAAGACAATACAATTGTAAAGCAATAATATAGAAAAAGTACACTAACCCAGTCAGAAAGGTTAGATTTAACAAAACACAACTAACCTAATATTGTTAATAGTAAATATCATACTCAAACAAAATAGTGAGAAATGGTAGTAGAAAGTATAGGGATTACCCATTAAATAACACTAAATACAAAACAGTGAACCAAAGTGAAGTGCTTTAGTGAAGTGTAAGTACCCTAAAAATAGTGAAAGTGTATGTGAAACATTAAAAATAGAATGATAAGTAAGGAGACACTCTGTAAAACATTGATGAACAACCAATGATTGGAGTGATATTATAAATAGTAATATATCTAGGAGTAACTGGAAATAGTATTCCAAATTAATATAAGGGAAGCTTGTGATATTATTCAGGGAGAAAGCCCAGACAAATAACTTGTGTTAACATGGTATGATAGAATAGAATTAAAGTTTTGTTATTAAAATTAAGATTGCAAAGCATATAACACCCCATGTTGAAAGGGGAATCAACCTTCATAACTTTATGAAAAGTGACAATGTTTATCACTTTAGTTTGTAACACAAGAAAGAAATCAATGTTAGTACTAATAATAACTAATGACTTGTAAAGAATAGTTAGTTCAATGTTAAAGGAGGAATATGGCTGAAAGGAACCTACAGTACATAAACCTAATTATTATATTTTAAAAGAAGAGTAATGAAAATGTATGTTGAATAGTAGTTAAAACACAAACAAATAAGTGAAGCCCATCAGGCTGAATTCAGAATGTAATTTAAAAAGAAATACACTAAAAAACAATCATGGCTGATTTTTTTTTAAATGATGAAAACATTTAACTGCCAAAGACATTCAAATGTAAATTGTATCAATTTCACAAGAAATCTTACTAATCTAAGACCAGTGAATGGACAGTAATTATATATCAGTTATTTTAACACAGAAATATTATTGTAATAGTTTAATTTAAGAAAGATATGTTATTTATTAAATGTCAAATAATTAGACTATAGTTAATGTATAACAGAATATGACCTTATGAGGTATCATTGTAAACTTTGAAAGGAAAGAAAGATAATAGTGATGTCATTTATTATCCCAAAGGAATTATAAAGTAATAAAACCATTAGGAAAATACTTAATAAATTTGAATAAAAATTCAAATATTTTAACAATGTCTTAAAGGAGTAATTAACCAATCATCGAATTATGGTTACTATGACAACGAGACGTTGAGGGCTTATTTTCCGTTAAATTATATAGACTCTGAAAAACGACGCGTGGGTAAGCGGCACGCAAAATTGGAACGATTAAAATTTTAATTTAAACAGTTATAAAAAGTCGAATCAGTGAACCAAAATAACCAAAGACGAACAGATGTCAATGTACGAAGAATTCACGAGGTCCAAGAACCAAATTAACTAAATTAATTAAAGAAAAACCCAAGACCAGATTGAAGAAGATGTTGGAAGTTTAAAACCAGCCCAAATTCGAAGAATATACGACTATCCTGATGACAACGCTTCAACGTGAGATGAACTGATAAGTACCGAATAAATTCCTTAATCCCAAAACCCCAAATTACTTAAATTATTTTTCAAAAGATAAAATTTCTCACTATTTAAAAAGTAGTATTTTCTTTCAAAGGTAAATGAATTATTTACTTACTTAAAAAACATTTTATTAAACTAAATATAACCTTATTTGAGAGCACAATTTTTGTAACAGAAATACGACACTACCGAACAAATTATATAAACACATTATAATTTCTAAGTACGTATAAGGTATGGTAGTGTACTTTTTTAATGTAACCAACGTTTATATCTTATTTCATGATCAAAAGAACTCCAGATTTTAAACATAGTAATCTATTAAATGTGACTGAAGCCATTTTCGGCAACGATAATGTTTTGAAATCAATTTTGCCAACTCTGAGATATTTTGTGTTTCAAGCTCTAAGCCGGAGCCGAATGTTATAAAATTATTTATAATTCATTTGTCATATTTATTGATGACCAAATTTGTATTAAAAATACAGTACAGAACATTACTATCTTGTTATTTCATAGGATTTTTGTAGAATATATGTGTGTTAGCGAGTTTTAAGCAACAGCCAACTAGCGCTCATCACGAGTGGACGAGTCGACAACCTGTATAGCAGCGGGAACAATTCGAACGCCACAGCTGTCCATGCTAATATCACGTATTATCTTAGAAATTAAATACTTTAATTGTTTTAACAGAAACAATTTGGCGCCACCCGGGAATCGTAATACCTATGAATTAACAGGTAGGTTGTACTGGTAACATTGACAACGCTACGGACTCCAGTAGTGACGTCGATTTATGTAACGACCAGTGTGAGGAAAACACACTACATTCACACTAATACACAAAATAAACAAGTGTGATACATTTTGACAGGTACGACCACATTATAGCGTTACATATTGACGAACCCAACGAGGGGCTTTAAGAATAAAGGAAGTACCACACACCCATTATAGCGTTACATATTGGCGCCCAACGTGGGGCTAGGAAGACTAACTAGCGGCGATCATGAATAGACACGGTATGGTTACGAGGCGCAAAGGGAAGGAAGCACCAAACCAAGAAGGAAACCCAGAAGAAATGGAGGAAGTTGAGGAAGTAGAAGTGGAGGAAACGACTGGAGAATTGTCAGAAGAAAACCCACAGGAGGACCAAATGGAAAATCCCAATCCACCTGAACCGGAAATAGAAGCAGAAGTCATGGTAAATAACCAACCAATCAAACCAACAGAAGAAACAAAATTAGATCGCATGCTGAACTTCATGATGGAACAATTTGGACAAATGAATCAAAAATTAGATTCAGACAAGGAAGATAGAAGACAAGACAAGGAAGATTTGAATAAAAAATTAGAATCACTGCAAGAGGGAAGAAAAGAAGACAGGGAATTCTGGAATAAAAAACTGGACCAAAATAGTGAAGAATTGAAGAAGCAAATGAAGGTGATACATGAAAGTCAGGAGACATTGGAAAAGAAGAGTGAAGAGCTGAAGAAACAGATCAAGAAGGATCTGGAGGTAGTGAATAAAAAGATGGAAAATAATCATGATATTCTCCAACGGAAAATCGAGGAAGAAAGTAAGAAAACCAAGGAGGAATGGAAGCAACAACTAGTCGAATGTCGAGAAGAGATCAGACAAACGGTAACGGAGACCAACGAAACAGTGATACAAATCAGAGAAGAATTAAATAATAAAATTAGTAATGTTGAGGAGGAAGGTAAACTGAGAGCGACAGAATTCTACCAAGTCCTTACTGAAGGGTGCCAGAAGAACAAACAGGAAGTGGTCAAGGAACTGGAGGAGAGGCACCAAGAGCTACAACTGGATGTAAACAATCGGGTGGAGAAAGTGTACACCGTCATAGATAAAATAGACGGACTGACCCGAGAAAACAGAGAAAAAATCCAGGGGATCAGTATACGAGAGAAACAGATGCAGGAAGAATTAGATGCATTAAGAGAAAAACCATATAATCACACACAGTTCATAACCAGTGAAAATCGAGAAATAATTAATTTTCGTAGCTACCGGAGAAACCCGATAGAATTCCTCAAACGGGTAGAAGAGCTGATCGAGAAGAACAGAGAAACCAGGTGGTCCAGTGTGAGAAGTATGATCGATGAAATGTTCCGTGACACCCATGACAATTGGTGGACGGCCACACGACCTGAGATCAATGATACCCAAGAGTTCAAGAAACAGTTCAGGGAGAAGTATTGTTCCGAATCAACACAGAATGTGGTCCGCAATGACATCAGTAACGGAAGGTACGAGACACAAGGAGGACACACGTTAACATCGTACTTTCTGGGAAAAGTATGCTTAGCCAGAAATTTGGAACCCAAGATACCCGAGGAGTCGTTGGTAATACAACTGGGTTATCATTACGAAGAAGCCATCCAGAAGGCCAGAAGACAAGGGCAAATTAAAACAATTCAAGGAATGGTTAGTCTATTGGAGGACCTGGAGAACGATAACCAGTATCGAAAAAACAGGATCACAAACCAAAGATACAATAAGTGGAATGAACATAACAATACAACTAATTTCAATGTACCCTACAATCATCCACAAAACAATAACAGGAATAACTGGGCCGAAATAATAATGGTAATACTGAAGAACAAACATTCAATAGAAATACCCAGCAACACCCTCCAAATGATCAGCCTGGTAACAGAGGTCAACAGAACCATCACTTAGGAAATCAAAACAATAATAGAAACAGCCCAAATAATAATAACCGACCAAATGAGAATTACCGAGGGGTGGAACCTGAACAACGTACCAACGGTCACCCCAATGACCATAATTACTACGGCAACCGGTATCATCCCAATTACCAGTACAACCGGGGACCCGGGGGTAATCCAAATAGAAGTGACAATCGACGTCATGTAAATTTTATTAGTGGGAGAAGGCGGAATAACCACCGAAGATACAACCCAAATTGGCACCCAGAACCATGGTACCACGCGTCCGACGAGACTAACAATAGACCATCAGTGAACAGGAACCATGAACCACCTCGCAGTGAAGATAACCACCGACAGGAACCCAACACCAACCAAAATAATAGCGGGAATTGGGTAACAGTCCATGAGAATCCGGGTTTTTCAATACTGCATGATACGACAAGTAATGACGAAGGACCCCGGACAGCTCAAGTAAACAGCATAAGGGCAGAAACCAGCCAAGAACCACCTGATAACCACAGAAACGAAAGTAATGTAGAAGATGATTTAAGCTATGGAGAGAGGGTATGACCCCAACATGTGGTAAGGTGGTGATGACTTGAATAAAATATCATCCAGAATAAGTGTGTCTATCAAGCACTTGAAGGAGAAGAGGTGAATAATAACAAAGAGTCGAACAAGAGAAGGAAATAATAAAGGAAAGAAAAGGAGAAGTCAACTTACAAAAATATACATAACACGGACCGGTATATAGTAATACGTATGACCCAATCTATATCCACATATCATCACAAAAGATAATGGTAATAATACTTACCAGATCAGTAATATCAATACAAGGAAAATCAAGGGAGTTTATAACCAAACTTCGATAAAAAAGTTTTAATAAAACCATTGTGAAATGCAACATATTTCAAAATTCCAAAAGAGATTGTAAGAGCAGCTTACTAACTTATTTAGATGATATATGCGGAACAATAAAAAGAATTAATATAAGTATATAATAATGAAAAAAAAACAACGGAAACAGTTACACAAATTCCTTTCAATTTAAATCAGTTTACAATATAACAAAAGATTGAGATATGAAGTATGAAGTAAAAAAGTGAGATAATAAGGAATAAGTTACACACATTCCTATATAATAAAAATGTAAGAATCCCAAACTTACAATTATAATTAAAACAAAAAATAGCTAAAAAGGAATACGCTACAAACATTCCTTTAAGGTAAGACAATTAACTTACCAAAGAATTATCAAAAATGATGTTGAATACAGAATAAAATAAACAAAAATAAAATCAAGCTCAAATTACTGAGATAAATACTTGAAATCATAATGAATAAAAGATATTCTAAGAAAAAAAATGTTTTTTTAATTATACCTGGTACAAGGAGAGCTGGAGATTATGTATATAAAACAAATATACAAATAGGGCTAAAGCAGAATCCTGCTAAATGACTAAGAAAAAATTATAAAAAAAATGTCTAAGACAATTAAAATGATCGCAACGAGCATTGAAAATAAAATAATGAAAAGTGAGATATGATGAAATTAACATATGAATAAAGATAAAAATAATCAAGTGTATAAGTAGATGATAGTGTATAGTTAAGGTATAGCGGAAGGAAGAATGAGTAGTAATGACAAAGTGATCTAAAAACAAACCACAAGGTGGACGATCCCAAAGTATATTATATTATATTATTATTATTATATTATTATTATTATATTATTATTATTATATTATTATTATATTATTATTATTAAGTCACAAGTTGACAAAGAAGGTATTTAAGATTGACTGTTGAAAAGTCCAGCAATCCAAATGAACTGAGTAGAGAAGATGTGCCTCTAGTCTCAGAAAAATGAGTAGTAATGGGAGAAACCAGCTACTATAAAGTTAGGGAAAAATTTGTGTATGAGGGAAAATGCACCAATGGAAATAAATAAAAACAGATCCAAATAAAATGGAATGAATTAAGTAAGAAGAGAAATGAAGAATGGAGAAACAAACAAGGAAGAGGAGGAAAAAAGTTATCTATAACTGATAATTTCATAAAAAACTATGCTAGTATTTTATTAAAATGATCAATTTTAGAGGAGAGGCATTATGTAACGATACAATCACGCCAAATCCCGTACCAGTGATAAAAAAGATAATTCTTGATATAAAAATACTTCATATAAAATAAAATGTTTAAAAAATGATTAAAATGTAAATATTTTGACACGACGTACAACGATATTACCCAACCCAAGTGATTGAGCCAACAACCTAAATATAAAGAAGGGAACCACGTAAGATACTTAAGAAAAATATGATAGACAAATCAACAATGAACACAGAATTAAAGAAGAACCAGAAGAGAAGAAGAGAGGAACCGAACCAAGATGAAGACTAGTGAAGATGAAGAAGAGGAAGAATGAAGAGGAGACAGGTTAAACCCAAGGGGAAACTAACACACATATAAAAGGGAAAGATAGTATACTTAAAGATAGAATACGGTCAATAAACCTCAAATAATTATGTATTAATGAAACCAATATTATTATTATCATTAATTTAACCTACGTACCCATTTTAAAGACAATACAATTGTAAAGCAATAATATAGAAAAAGTACACTAACCCAGTCAGAAAGGTTAGATTTAACAAAACACAACTAACCTAATATTGTTAATAGTAAATATCATACTCAAACAAAATAGTGAGAAATGGTAGTAGAAAGTATAGGGATTACCCATTAAATAACACTAAATACAAAACAGTGAACCAAAGTGAAGTGCTTTAGTGAAGTGTAAGTACCCTAAAAATAGTGAAAGTGTATGTGAAACATTAAAAATAGAATGATAAGTAAGGAGACACTCTGTAAAACATTGATGAACAACCAATGATTGGAGTGATATTATAAATAGTAATATATCTAGGAGTAACTGGAAATAGTATTCCAAATTAATATAAGGGAAGCTTGTGATATTATTCAGGGAGAAAGCCCAGACAAATAACTTGTGTTAACATGGTATGATAGAATAGAATTAAAGTTTTGTTATTAAAATTAAGATTGCAAAGCATATAACACCCCATGTTGAAAGGGGAATCAACCTTCATAACTTTATGAAAAGTGACAATGTTTATCACTTTAGTTTGTAACACAAGAAAGAAATCAATGTTAGTACTAATAATAACTAATGACTTGTAAAGAATAGTTAGTTCAATGTTAAAGGAGGAATATGGCTGAAAGGAACCTACAGTACATAAACCTAATTATTATATTTTAAAAGAAGAGTAATGAAAATGTATGTTGAATAGTAGTTAAAACACAAACAAATAAGTGAAGCCCATCAGGCTGAATTCAGAATGTAATTTAAAAAGAAATACACTAAAAAACAATCATGGCTGATTTTTTTTTAAATGATGAAAACATTTAACTGCCAAAGACATTCAAATGTAAATTGTATCAATTTCACAAGAAATCTTACTAATCTAAGACCAGTGAATGGACAGTAATTATATATCAGTTATTTTAACACAGAAATATTATTGTAATAGTTTAATTTAAGAAAGATATGTTATTTATTAAATGTCAAATAATTAGACTATAGTTAATGTATAACAGAATATGACCTTATGAGGTATCATTGTAAACTTTGAAAGGAAAGAAAGATAATAGTGATGTCATTTATTATCCCAAAGGAATTATAAAGTAATAAAACCATTAGGAAAATACTTAATAAATTTGAATAAAAATTCAAATATTTTAACAATGTCTTAAAGGAGTAATTAATCAATCATCGAATTATGGTTACTATGACAACGAGACGTTGAGGGCTTATTTTCCGTTAAATTATATAGACTCTGAAAAACGACGCGTGGGTAAGCGGCACGCAAAATTGGAACGATTAAAATTTTAATTTAAACAGTTATAAAAAGTCGAATCAGTGAACCAAAATAACCAAAGACGAATAGATGTCAATGTACAAAGAATTCACGAGGTCCAAGAACCAAATTAACTAAATTAATTAAAGAAAAACCCAAGACCAGATTGAAGAAGATGTTGGAAGTTTAAAACCAGCCCAAATTCGAAGAATATACGACTATCCTGATGACAACGCTTCAACGTGAGATGAACTGATAAGTACCGAATAAATTCCTTAATCCCAAAACCCCAAATTACTTAAATTATTTTTCAAAAGATAAAATTTCTCACTATTTAAAAAGTAGTATTTTCTTTCAAAGGTAAATGCATTATTTACTTACTTAAAAAACATTTTATTAAACTAAATATAACCTTATTTGAGAGCACAATTTTTGTAACAGAAATACGACACTACCGAACAAATTATATAAACACATTATAATTTCTAAGTACGTATAAGGTATGGTAGTGTACTTTTTTAATGTAACCAACGTTTATGTCTTATTTCATGATCAAAAGAACTCCAGATTTTAAACATAGTAATCTATTAAATGTGACTGAAGCCATTTTCGGCAACGATAATGTTTTGAAATCAATTTTGCCAACTCTGAGATATTTTGTGTTTCAAGCTCTAAGCCGGAGCCGAATGTTATAAAATTATTTATAATTCATTTGTCATATTTATTGATGACCAAATTTGTATTAAAAATACAGTACAGAACATTACTATCTTGTTATTTCATAGGATTTTTGTAGAATATATGTGTGTTAGCGAGTTTTAAGCAACAGCCAACTAGCGCTCATCACGAGTGGACGAGTCGACAACCTGTATAGCAGCGGGAACAATTCGAACGCCACAGCTGTCCATGCTAATATCACGTATTATCTTAGAAATTAAATACTTTAATTGTTTTAACAGAAACAATTTGGCGCCACCCGGGAATCGTAATACCTATGAATTAACAGGTAGGTTGTACTGGTAACATTGACAACGCTACGGACTCCAGTAGTGACGTCGATTTATGTAACGACCAGTGTGAGGAAAACACACTACATTCACACTAATACACAAAATAAACAAGTGTGATACATTTTGACAGGTACGACCACATTATAGCGTTACATATTGACGAACCCAACGAGGGGCTTTAAGAATAAAGGAAGTACCACACACCCATTATAGCGTTACATATTGGCGCCCAACGTGGGGCTAGGAAGACTAACTAGCGGCGATCATGAATAGACACGGTATGGTTACGAGGCGCAAAGGGAAGGAAGCACCAAACCAAGAAGGAAACCCAGAAGAAATGGAGGAAGTTGAGGAAGTAGAAGTGGAGGAAACGACTGGAGAATTGTCAGAAGAAAACCCACAGGAGGACCAAATGGAAAATCCCAATCCACCTGAACCGGAAATAGAAGCAGAAGTCATGGTAAATAACCAACCAATCAAACCAACAGAAGAAACAAAATTAGATCGCATGCTGAACTTCATGATGGAACAATTTGGACAAATGAATCAAAAATTAGATTCAGACAAGGAAGATAGAAGACAAGACAAGGAAGATTTGAATAAAAAATTAGAATCACTGCAAGAGGGAAGAAAAGAAGACAGGGAATTCTGGAATAAAAAACTGGACCAAAATAGTGAAGAATTGAAGAAGCAAATGAAGGTGATACATGAAAGTCAGGAGACATTGGAAAAGAAGAGTGAAGAGCTGAAGAAACAGATCAAGAAGGATCTGGAGGTAGTGAATAAAAAGATGGAAAATAATCATGATATTCTCCAACGGAAAATCGAGGAAGAAAGTAAGAAAACCAAGGAGGAATGGAAGCAACAACTAGTCGAATGTCGAGAAGAGATCAGACAAACGGTAACGGAGACCAACAAAACAGTGATACAAATCAGAGAAGAATTAAATAATAAAATTAGTAATGTTGAGGAGGAAGGTAAACTGAGAGCGACAGAATTCTACCAAGTCCTTACTGAAGGGTGCCAGAAGAACAAACAGGAAGTGGTCAAGGAACTGGAGGAGAGGCACCAAGAGCTACAACTGGATGTAAACAATCGGGTGGAGAAAGTGTACACCGTCATAGATAAAATAGACGGACTGACCCGAGAAAACAGAGAAAAAATCCAGGGGATCAGTATACGAGAGAAACAGATGCAGGAAGAATTAGATGCATTAAGAGAAAAACCATATAATCACACACAGTTCATAACCAGTGAAAATCGAGAAATAATTAATTTTCGTAGCTACCGGAGAAACCCGATAGAATTCCTCAAATGGGTAGAAGAGCTGATCGAGAAGAACAGAGAAACCAGGTGGTCCAGTGTGAGAAGTATGATCGATGAAATGTTCCGTGACACCCATGACAATTGGTGGACGGCCACACGACCTGAGATCAATGATACCCAAGAGTTCAAGAAACAGTTCAGGGAGAAGTATTGTTCCGAATCAACACAGAATGTGGTCCGCAATGACATCAGTAACGGAAGGTACGAGACACAAGGAGGACACACGTTAACATCGTACTTTCTGGGAAAAGTATGCTTAGCCAGAAATTTGGAACCCAAGATACCCGAGGAGTCGTTGGTAATACAACTGGGTTATCATTACGAAGAAGCCATCCAGAAGGCCAGAAGACAAGGGCAAATTAAAACAATTCAAGGAATGGTTAGTCTATTGGAGGACCTGGAGAACGATAACCAGTATCGAAAAAACAGGATCACAAACCAAAGATACAATAAGTGGAATGAACATAACAATACAACTAATTTCAATGTACCCTACAATCATCCACAAAACAATAACAGGAATAACTGGGCCGAAATAATAATGGTAATACTGAAGAACAAACATTCAATAGAAATACCCAGCAACACCCTCCAAATGATCAGCCTGGTAACAGAGGTCAACAGAACCATCACTTAGGAAATCAAAACAATAATAGAAACAGCCCAAATAATAATAACCGACCAAATGAGAATTACCGAGGGGTGGAACCTGAACAACGTACCAACGGTCACCCCAATGACCATAATTACTACGGCAACCGGTATCATCCCAATTACCAGTACAACCGGGGACCCGGGGGTAATCCAAATAGAAGTGACAATCGACGTCATGTAAATTTTATTAGTGGGAGAAGGCGGAATAACCACCGAAGATACAACCCAAATTGGCACCCAGAACCATGGTACCACGCGTCCGACGAGACTAACAATAGACCATCAGTGAACAGGAACCATGAACCACCTCGCAGTGAAGATAACCACCGACAGGAACCCAACACCAACCAAAATAATAGCGGGAATTGGGTAACAGTCCATGAGAATCCGGGTTTTTCAATACTGCATGATACGACAAGTAATGACGAAGGACCCCGGACAGCTCAAGTAAACAACATAAGGGCAGAAACCAGCCAAGAACCACCTGATAACCACAGAAACGAAAGTAATGTAGAAGATGATTTAAGCTATGGAGAGAGGGTATGACCCCAACATGTGGTAAGGTGGTGATGACTTGAATAAAATATCATCCAGAATAAGTGTGTCTATCAAGCACTTGAAGGAGAAGAGGTGAATAATAACAAAGAGTCGAACAAGAGAAGGAAATAATAAAGGAAAGAAAAGGAGAAGTCAACTTACAAAAATATACATAACACGGACCGGTATATAGTAATACGTATGACCCAATCTATATCCACATATCATCACAAAAGATAATGGTAATAATACTTACCAGATCAGTAATATCAATACAAGGAAAATCAAGGGAGTTTATAACCAAACTTCGATAAAAAAGTTTTAATAAAACCATTGTGAAATGCAACATATTTCAAAATTCCAAAAGAGATTGTAAGAGCAGCTTACTAACTTATTTAGATGATATATGCGGAACAATAAAAAGAATTAATATAAGTATATAATAATGAAAAAAAAACAACGGAAACAGTTACACAAATTCCTTTCAATTTAAATCAGTTTACAATATAACAAAAGATTGAGATATGAAGTATGAAGTAAAAAAGTGAGATAATAAGGAATAAGTTACACACATTCCTATATAATAAAAATGTAAGAATCCCAAACTTACAATTATAATTAAAACAAAAAATAGCTAAAAAGGAATACGCTACAAACATTCCTTTAAGGTAAGACAATTAACTTACCAAAGAATTATCAAAAATGATGTTGAATACAGAATAAAATAAACAAAAATAAAATCAAGCTCAAATTACTGAGATAAATACTTGAAATCATAATGAATAAAAGATATTCTAAGAAAAAAAATGTTTTTTTAATTATACCTGGTACAAGGAGAGCTGGAGATTATGTATATAAAACAAATATACAAATAGGGCTAAAGCAGAATCCTGCTAAATGACTAAGAAAAAATTATAAAAAAAATGTCTAAGACAATTAAAATGATCGCAACGAGCATTGAAAATAAAATAATGAAAAGTGAGATATGATGAAATTAACATATGAATAAAGATAAAAATAATCAAGTGTATAAGTAGATGATAGTGTATAGTTAAGGTATAGCGGAAGGAAGAATGAGTAGTAATGACAAAGTGATCTAAAAACAAACCACAAGGTGGACGATCCCAAAGTATATTATATTATATTATTATTATTATATTATTATTATTATATTATTATTATTACGTCACAAGTTGACAAAGAAGGTATTTAAGATTGACTGTTGAAAAGTCCAGCAATCCAAATGAACTGAGTAGAGAAGATGTGCCTCTAGTCTCAGAAAAATGAGTAGTAATGGGAGAAACCAGCTACTATAAAGTTAGGGAAAAATTTGTGTATGAGGGAAAATGCACCAATGGAAATAAATAAAAACAGATCCAAATAAAATGGAATGAATTAAGTAAGAAGAGAAATGAAGAATGGAGAAACAAACAAGGAAGAGGAGGAAAAAAGTTATCTATAACTGATAATTTCATAAAAAACTATGCTAGTATTTTATTAAAATGATCAATTTTAGAGGAGAGGCATTATGTAACGATACAATTACGCCAAATCCCGTACCAGTGATAAAAAAGATAATTCTTGATATAAAAATACTTCATATAAAATAAAATGTTTAAAAAATGATTAAAATGTAAATATTTTGACACGACGTACAACGATATTACCCAACCCAAGTGATTGAGCCAACAACCTAAATATAAAGAAGGGAACCACGTAACATACTTAAGAAAAATATGATAGACAAATCAACAATGAACACAGAATTAAAGAAGAACCAGAAGAGAAGAAGAGAGGAACCGAACCAAGATGAAGACTAGTGAAGATGAAGAAGAGGAAGAATGAAGAGGAGACAGGTTAAACCCAAGGGGAAACTAACACACATATAAAAGGGAAAGATAGTATACTTAAAGATAGAATACGGTCAATAAACCTCGAATAATTATGTATTAATGAAACCAATATTATTATTATCATTAATTTAACCTACGTACCCATTTTAAAGACAATACAATTGTAAAGCAATAATATAGAAAAAGTACACTAACCCAGTCAGAAAGGTTAGATTTAACAAAACGCAACTAACCTAATATTGTTAATAGTAAATATCATACTCAAACAAAATAGTGAGAAATGGTAGTAGAAAGTATAGGGATTACCCATTAAATAACACTAAATACAAAACAGTGAACCAAAGTGAAGTGCTTTAGTGAAGTGTAAGTACCCTAAAAATAGTGAAAGTGTATGTGAAACATTAAAAATAGAATGATAAGTAAGGAGACACTCTGTAAAACATTGATGAACAACCAATGATTGGAGTGATATTATAAATAGTAATATATCTAGGAGTAACTGGAAATAGTATTCCAAATTAATATAAGGGAAGCTTGTGATATTATTCAGGGAGAAAGCCCAGACAAATAACTTGTGTTAACATGGTATGATAGAATAGAATTAAAGTTTTGTTATTAAAATTAAGATTGCAAAGCATATAACACCCCATGTTGAAAGGGGAATCAACCTTCATAACTTTATGAAAAGTGACAATGTTTATCACTTTAGTTTGTAACACAAGAAAGAAATCAATGTTAGTACTAATAATTAATGACTTGTAAAGAATAGTTAGTTCAATGTTAAAGGAGGAATATGGCTGAAAGGAACCTACAGTACATAAACCTAATTATTATATTTTAAAAGAAGAGTAATGAAAATGTATGTTGAATAGTAGTTAAAACACAAACAAATAAGTGAAGCCCATCAGGCTGAATTCAGAATGTAATTTAAAAAGAAATACACTAAAAAACAATCATGGCTGATTTTTTTTTAAATGATGAAAACATTTAACTGCCAAAGACATTCAAATGTAAATTGTATCAATTTCACAAGAAATCTTACTAATCTAAGACCAGTGAATGGACAGTAATTATATATCAGTTATTTTAACACAGAAATATTATTGTAATAGTTTAATTTAAGAAAGATATGTTATTTATTAAATGTCAAATAATTAGACTATAGTTAATGTATAACAGAATATGACCTTATGAGGTATCATTGTAAACTTTGAAAGGAAAGAAAGATAATAGTGATGTCATTTATTATCCCAAAGGAATTATAAAGTAATAAAACCATTAGGAAAATACTTAATAAATTTGAATAAAAATTCAAATATTTTAACAATGTCTTAAAGGAGTAATTAATCAATCATCGAATTATGGTTACTATGACAACGAGACGTTGAGGGCTTATTTTCCGTTAAATTATATAGACTCTGAAAAACGACGCGTGGGTAAGCGGCACGCAAAATTGGAACGATTAAAATTTTAATTTAAACAGTTATAAAAAGTCGAATCAGTGAACCAAAATAACCAAAGACGAATAGATGTCAATGTACGAAGAATTCACGAGGTCCAAGAACCAAATTAACTAAATTAATTAAAGAAAAACCCAAGACCAGATTGAAGAAGATGTTGGAAGTTTAAAACCAGCCCAAATTCGAAGAATATACGACTATCCTGATGACAACGCTTCAACGTGAGATGAACTGATAAGTACCGAATAAATTCCTTAATCCCAAAACCCCAAATTACTTAAATTATTTTTCAAAAGATAAAATTTCTCACTATTTAAAAAGTAGTATTTTCTTCCAAAGGTAAATGCATTATTTACTTACTTAAAAAACATTTTATTAAACTAAATATAACCTTATTTGAGAGCACAATTTTTGTAACAGAAATACGACACTACCGAACAAATTATATAAACACATTATAATTTCTAAGTACGTATAAGGTATGGTAGTGTACTTTTTTAATGTAACCAACGTTTATGTCTTATTTCATGATCAAAAGAACTCCAGATTTTAAACATAGTAATCTATTAAATGTGACTGAAGCCATTTTCGGCAACGATAATGTTTTGAAATCAATTTTGCCAACTCTGAGATATTTTGTGTTTCAAGCTCTAAGCCGGAGCCGAATGTTATAAAATTATTTATAATTCATTTGTCATATTTATTGATGACCAAATTTGTATTAAAAATACAGTACAGAACATTACTATCTTGTTATTTCATAGGATTTTTGTAGAATATATGTGTGTTAGCGAGTTTTAAGCAACAGCCAACTAGCGCTCATCACGAGTGGACGAGTCGACAACCTGTATAGCAGCGGGAACAATTCGAACGCCACAGCTGTCCATGCTAATATCACGTATTATCTTAGAAATTAAATACTTTAATTGTTTTAACAGAAACAATTTGGCGCCACCCGGGAATCGTAATACCTATGAATTAACAGGTAGGTTGTACTGGTAACATTGACAACGCTACGGACTCCAGTAGTGACGTCGATTTATGTAACGACCAGTGTGAGGAAAACACACTACATTCACACTAATACACAAAATAAACAAGTGTGATACATTTTGACAGGTACGACCACATTATAGCGTTACATATTGACGAACCCAACGAGGGGCTTTAAGAATAAAGGAAGTACCACACACCCATTATAGCGTTACATATTGGCGCCCAACGTGGGGCTAGGAAGACTAACTAGCGGCGATCATGAATAGACACGGTATGGTTACGAGGCGCAAAGGGAAGGAAGCACCAAACCAAGAAGGAAACCCAGAAGAAATGGAGGAAGTTGAGGAAGTAGAAGTGGAGGAAACGACTGGAGAATTGTCAGAAGAAAACCCACAGGAGGACCAAATGGAAAATCCCAATCCACCTGAACCGGAAATAGAAGCAGAAGTCATGGTAAATAACCAACCAATCAAACCAACAGAAGAAACAAAATTAGATCGCATGCTGAACTTCATGATGGAACAATTTGGACAAATGAATCAAAAATTAGATTCAGACAAGGAAGATAGAAGACAAGACAAGGAAGATTTGAATAAAAAATTAGAATCACTGCAAGAGGGAAGAAAAGAAGACAGGGAATTCTGGAATAAAAAACTGGACCAAAATAGTGAAGAATTGAAGAAGCAAATGAAGGTGATACATGAAAGTCAGGAGACATTGGAAAAGAAGAGTGAAGAGCTGAAGAAACAGATCAAGAAGGATCTGGAGGTAGTGAATAAAAAGATGGAAAATAATCATGATATTCTCCAACGGAAAATCGAGGAAGAAAGTAAGAAAACCAAGGAGGAATGGAAGCAACAACTAGTCGAATGTCGAGAAGAGATCAGACAAACGGTAACGGAGACCAACAAAACAGTGATACAAATCAGAGAAGAATTAAATAATAAAATTAGTAATGTTGAGGAGGAAGGTAAACTGAGAGCGACAGAATTCTACCAAGTCCTTACTGAAGGGTGCCAGAAGAACAAACAGGAAGTGGTCAAGGAACTGGAGGAGAGGCACCAAGAGCTACAACTGGATGTAAACAATCGGGTGGAGAAAGTGTACACCGTCATAGATAAAATAGACGGACTGACCCGAGAAAACAGAGAAAAAATCCAGGGGATCAGTATACGAGAGAAACAGATGCAGGAAGAATTAGATGCATTAAGAGAAAAACCATATAATCACACACAGTTCATAACCAGTGAAAATCGAGAAATAATTAATTTTCGTAGCTACCGGAGAAACCCGATAGAATTCCTCAAACGGGTAGAAGAGCTGATCGAGAAGAACAGAGAAACCAGGTGGTCCAGTGTGAGAAGTATGATCGATGAAATGTTCCGTGACACCCATGACAATTGGTGGACGGCCACACGACCTGAGATCAATGATACCCAAGAGTTCAAGAAACAGTTCAGGGAGAAGTATTGTTCCGAATCAACACAGAATGTGGTCCGCAATGACATCAGTAACGGAAGGTACGAGACACAAGGAGGACACACGTTAACATCGTACTTTCTGGGAAAAGTATGCTTAGCCAGAAATTTGGAACCCAAGATACCCGAGGAGTCGTTGGTAATACAACTGGGTTATCATTACGAAGAAGCCATCCAGAAGGCCAGAAGACAAGGGCAAATTAAAACAATTCAAGGAATGGTTAGTCTATTGGAGGACCTGGAGAACGATAACCAGTATCGAAAAAACAGGATCACAAACCAAAGATACAATAAGTGGAATGAACATAACAATACAACTAATTTCAATGTACCCTACAATCATCCACAAAACAATAACAGGAATAACTGGGCCGAAATAATAATGGTAATACTGAAGAACAAACATTCAATAGAAATACCCAGCAACACCCTCCAAATGATCAGCCTGGTAACAGAGGTCAACAGAACCATCACTTAGGAAATCAAAACAATAATAGAAACAGCCCAAATAATAATAACCGACCAAATGAGAATTACCGAGGGGTGGAACCTGAACAACGTACCAACGGTCACCCCAATGACCATAATTACTACGGCAACCGGTATCATCCCAATTACCAGTACAACCGGGGACCCGGGGGTAATCCAAATAGAAGTGACAATCGACGTCATGTAAATTTTATTAGTGGGAGAAGGCGGAATAACCACCGAAGATACAACCCAAATTGGCACCCAGAACCATGGTACCACGCGTCCGACGAGACTAACAATAGACCATCAGTGAACAGGAACCATGAACCACCTCGCAGTGAAGATAACCACCGACAGGAACCCAACACCAACCAAAATAATAGCGGGAATTGGGTAACAGTCCATGAGAATCCGGGTTTTTCAATACTGCATGATACGACAAGTAATGACGAAGGACCCCGGACAGCTCAAGTAAACAGCATAAGGGCAGAAACCAGCCAAGAACCACCTGATAACCACAGAAACGAAAGTAATGTAGAAGATGATTTAAGCTATGGAGAGAGGGTATGACCCCAACATGTGGTAAGGTGGTGATGACTTGAATAAAATATCATCCAGAATAAGTGTGTCTATCAAGCACTTGAAGGAGAAGAGGTGAATAATAACAAAGAGTCGAACAAGAGAAGGAAATAATAAAGGAAAGAAAAGGAGAAGTCAACTTACAAAAATATACATAACACGGACCGGTATATAGTAATACGTATGACCCAATCTATATCCACATATCATCACAAAAGATAATGGTAATAATACTTACCAGATCAGTAATATCAATACAAGGAAAATCAAGGGAGTTTATAACCAAACTTCGATAAAAAAGTTTTAATAAAACCATTGTGAAATGCAACATATTTCAAAATTCCAAAAGAGATTGTAAGAGCAGCTTACTAACTTATTTAGATGATATATGCGGAACAATAAAAAGAATTAATATAAGTATATAATAATGAAAAAAAAACAACGGAAACAGTTACACAAATTCCTTTCAATTTAAATCAGTTTACAATATAACAAAAGATTGAGATATGAAGTATGAAGTAAAAAAGTGAGATAATAAGGAATAAGTTACACACATTCCTATATAATAAAAATGTAAGAATCCCAAACTTACAATTATAATTAAAACAAAAAATAGCTAAAAAGGAATACGCTACAAACATTCCTTTAAGGTAAGACAATTAACTTACCAAAGAATTATCAAAAATGATGTTGAATACAGAATAAAATAAACAAAAATAAAATCAAGCTCAAATTACTGAGATAAATACTTGAAATCATAATGAATAAAAGATATTCTAAGAAAAAAAATGTTTTTTTAATTATACCTGGTACAAGGAGAGCTGGAGATTATGTATATAAAACAAATATACAAATAGGGCTAAAGCAGAATCCTGCTAAATGACTAAGAAAAAATTATAAAAAAAATGTCTAAGACAATTAAAATGATCGCAACGAGCATTGAAAATAAAATAATGAAAAGTGAGATATGATGAAATTAACATATGAATAAAGATAAAAATAATCAAGTGTATAAGTAGATGATAGTGTATAGTTAAGGTATAGCGGAAGGAAGAATGAGTAGTAATGACAAAGTGATCTAAAAACAAACCACAAGGTGGACGATCCCAAAGTATATTATATTATATTATTATTATTATATTATTATTATTATATTATTATTATTATATTATTATTATTATATTATTATTATTAAGTCACAAGTTGACAAAGAAGGTATTTAAGATTGACTGTTGAAAAGTCCAGCAATCCAAATGAACTGAGTAGAGAAGATGTGCCTCTAGTCTCAGAAAAATGAGTAGTAATGGGAGAAACCAGCTACTATAAAGTTAGGGAAAAATTTGTGTATGAGGGAAAATGCACCAATGGAAATAAATAAAAACAGATCCAAATAAAATGGAATGAATTAAGTAAGAAGAGAAATGAAGAATGGAGAAACAAACAAGGAAGAGGAGGAAAAAAGTTATCTATAACTGATAATTTCATAAAAAACTATGCTAGTATTTTATTAAAATGATCAATTTTAGAGGAGAGGCATTATGTAACGATACAATCACGCCAAATCCCGTACCAGTGATAAAAAAGATAATTCTTGATATAAAAATACTTCATATAAAATAAAATGTTTAAAAAATGATTAAAATGTAAATATTTTGACACGACGTACAACGATATTACCCAACCCAAGTGATTGAGCCAACAACCTAAATATAAAGAAGGGAACCACGTAACATACTTAAGAAAAATATGATAGACAAATCAACAATGAACACAGAATTAAAGAAGAACCAGAAGAGAAGAAGAGAGGAACCGAACCAAGATGAAGACTAGTGAAGATGAAGAAGAGGAAGAATGAAGAGGAGACAGGTTAAACCCAAGGGGAAACTAACACACATATAAAAGGGAAAGATAGTATACTTAAAGATAGAATACGGTCAATAAACCTCGAATAATTATGTATTAATGAAACCAATATTATTATTATCATTAATTTAACCTACGTACCCATTTTAAAGACAATACAATTGTAAAGCAATAATATAGAAAAAGTACACTAACCCAGTCAGAAAGGTTAGATTTAACAAAACACAACTAACCTAATATTGTTAATAGTAAATATCATACTCAAACAAAATAGTGAGAAATGGTAGTAGAAAGTATAGGGATTACCCATTAAATAACACTAAATACAAAACAGTGAACCAAAGTGAAGTGCTTTAGTGAAGTGTAAGTACCCTAAAAATAGTGAAAGTGTATGTGAAACATTAAAAATAGAATGATAAGTAAGGAGACACTCTGTAAAACATTGATGAACAACCAATGATTGGAGTGATATTATAAATAGTAATATATCTAGGAGTAACTGGAAATAGTATTCCAAATTAATATAAGGGAAGCTTGTGATATTATTCAGGGAGAAAGCCCAGACAAATAACTTGTGTTAACATGGTATGATAGAATAGAATTAAAGTTTTGTTATTAAAATTAAGATTGCAAAGCATATAACACCCCATGTTGAAAGGGGAATCAACCTTCATAACTTTATGAAAAGTGACAATGTTTATCACTTTAGTTTGTAACACAAGAAAGAAATCAATGTTAGTACTAATAATAACTAATGACTTGTAAAGAATAGTTAGTTCAATGTTAAAGGAGGAATATGGCTGAAAGGAACCTACAGTACATAAACCTAATTATTATATTTTAAAAGAAGAGTAATGAAAATGTATGTTGAATAGTAGTTAAAACACAAACAAATAAGTGAAGCCCATCAGGCTGAATTCAGAATGTAATTTAAAAAGAAATACACTAAAAAACAATCATGGCTGATTTTTTTTTAAATGATGAAAACATTTAACTGCCAAAGACATTCAAATGTAAATTGTATCAATTTCACAAGAAATCTTACTAATCTAAGACCAGTGAATGGACAGTAATTATATATCAGTTATTTTAACACAGAAATATTATTGTAATAGTTTAATTTAAGAAAGATATGTTATTTATTAAATGTCAAATAATTAGACTATAGTTAATGTATAACAGAATATGACCTTATGAGGTATCATTGTAAACTTTGAAAGGAAAGAAAGATAATAGTGATGTCATTTATTATCCCAAAGGAATTATAAAGTAATAAAACCATTAGGAAAATACTTAATAAATTTGAATAAAAATTCAAATATTTTAACAATGTCTTAAAGGAGTAATTAATCAATCATCGAATTATGGTTACTATGACAACGAGACGTTGAGGGCTTATTTTCCGTTAAATTATATAGACTCTGAAAAACGACGCGTGGGTAAGCGGCACGCAAAATTGGAACGATTAAAATTTTAATTTAAACAGTTATAAAAAGTCGAATCAGTGAACCAAAATAACCAAAGACGAATAGATGTCAATGTACGAAGAATTCACGAGGTCCAAGAACCAAATTAACTAAATTAATTAAAGAAAAACCCAAGACCAGATTGAAGAAGATGTTGGAAGTTTAAAACCAGCCCAAATTCGAAGAATATACGACTATCCTGATGACAACGCTTCAACGTGAGATGAACTGATAAGTACCGAATAAATTCCTTAATCCCAAAACCCCAAATTACTTAAATTATTTTTCAAAAGATAAAATTTCTCACTATTTAAAAAGTAGTATTTTCTTCCAAAGGTAAATGCATTATTTACTTACTTAAAAAACATTTTATTAAACTAAATATAACCTTATTTGAGAGCACAATTTTTGTAACAGAAATACGACACTACCGAACAAATTATATAAACACATTATAATTTCTAAGTACGTATAAGGTATGGTAGTGTACTTTTTTAATGTAACCAACGTTTATGTCTTATTTCATGATCAAAAGAACTCCAGATTTTAAACATAGTAATCTATTAAATGTGACTGAAGCCATTTTCGGCAACGATAATGTTTTGAAATCAATTTTGCCAACTCTGAGATATTTTGTGTTTCAAGCTCTAAGCCGGAGCCGAATGTTATAAAATTATTTATAATTCATTTGTCATATTTATTGATGACCAAATTTGTATTAAAAATACAGTACAGAACATTACTATCTTGTTATTTCATAGGATTTTTGTAGAATATATGTGTGTTAGCGAGTTTTAAGCAACAGCCAACTAGCGCTCATCACGAGTGGACGAGTCGACAACCTGTATAGCAGCGGGAACAATTCGAACGCCACAGCTGTCCATGCTAATATCACGTATTATCTTAGAAATTAAATACTTTAATTGTTTTAACAGAAACAATTTGGCGCCACCCGGGAATCGTAATACCTATGAATTAACAGGCAGGTTGTACTGGTAACATTGACAACGCTACGGACTCCAGTAGTGACGTCGATTTATGTAACGACCAGTGTGAGGAAAACACACTACATTCACACTAATACACAAAATAAACAAGTGTGATACATTTTGACAGGTACGACCACATTATAGCGTTACATATTGACGAACCCAACGAGGGGCTTTAAGAATAAAGGAAGTACCACACACCCATTATAGCGTTACATATTGGCGCCCAACGTGGGGCTAGGAAGACTAACTAGCGGCGATCATGAATAGACACGGTATGGTTACGAGGCGCAAAGGGAAGGAAGCACCAAACCAAGAAGGAAACCCAGAAGAAATGGAGGAAGTTGAGGAAGTAGAAGTGGAGGAAACGACTGGAGAATTGTCAGAAGAAAACCCACAGGAGGACCAAATGGAAAATCCCAATCCACCTGAACCGGAAATAGAAGCAGAAGTCATGGTAAATAACCAACCAATCAAACCAACAGAAGAAACAAAATTAGATCGCATGCTGAACTTCATGATGGAACAATTTGGACAAATGAATCAAAAATTAGATTCAGACAAGGAAGATAGAAGACAAGACAGGGAAGATTTGAATAAAAAATTAGAATCACTGCAAGAGGGAAGAAAAGAAGACAGGGAATTCTGGAATAAAAAACTGGACCAAAATAGTGAAGAATTGAAGAAGCAAATGAAGGTGATACATGAAAGTCAGGAGACATTGGAAAAGAAGAGTGAAGAGCTGAAGAAACAGATCAAGAAGGATCTGGAGGTAGTAAATAAAAAGATGGAAAATAATCATGATATTCTCCAACGGAAAATCGAGGAAGAAAGTAAGAAAACCAAGGAGGAATGGAAGCAACAACTAGTCGAATGTCGAGAAGAGATCAGACAAACGGTAACGGAGACCAACGAAACAGTGATACAAATCAGAGAAGAATTAAATAATAAAATTAGTAATGTTGAGGAGGAAGGTAAACTGAGAGCGACAGAATTCTACCAAGTCCTTACTGAAGGGTGCCAGAAGAACAAACAGGAAGTGGTCAAGGAACTGGAGGAGAGGCACCAAGAGCTACAACTGGATGTAAACAATCGGGTGGAGAAAGTGTACACCGTCATAGATAAAATAGACGGACTGACCCGAGAAAACAGAGAAAAAATCCAGGGGATCAGTATACGAGAGAAACAGATGCAGGAAGAATTAGATGCATTAAGAGAAAAACCATATAATCACACACAGTTCATAACCAGTGAAAATCGAGAAATAATTAATTTTCGTAGCTACCGGAGAAACCCGATAGAATTCCTCAAACGGGTAGAAGAGCTGATCGAGAAGAACAGAGAAACCAGGTGGTCCAGTGTGAGAAGTATGATCGATGAAATGTTCCGTGACACCCATGACAATTGGTGGACGGCCACACGACCTGAGATCAATGATACCCAAGAGTTCAAGAAACAGTTCAGGGAGAAGTATTGTTCCGAATCAACACAGAATGTGGTCCGCAATGACATCAGTAACGGAAGGTACGAGACACAAGGAGGACACACGTTAACATCGTACTTTCTGGGAAAAGTATGCTTAGCCAGAAATTTGGAACCCAAGATACCCGAGGAGTCGTTGGTAATACAACTGGGTTATCATTACGAAGAAGCCATCCAGAAGGCCAGAAGACAAGGGCAAATTAAAACAATTCAAGGAATGGTTAGTCTATTGGAGGACCTGGAGAACGATAACCAGTATCGAAAAAACAGGATCACAAACCAAAGATACAATAAGTGGAATGAACATAACAATACAACTAATTTCAATGTACCCTACAATCATCCACAAAACAATAACAGGAATAACTGGGCCGAAATAATAATGGTAATACTGAAGAACAAACATTCAATAGAAATACCCAGCAACACCCTCCAAATGATCAGCCTGGTAACAGAGGTCAACAGAACCATCACTTAGGAAATCAAAACAATAATAGAAACAGCCCAAATAATAATAACCGACCAAATGAGAATTACCGAGGGGTGGAACCTGAACAACGTACCAACGGTCACCCCAATGACCATAATTACTACGGCAACCGGTATCATCCCAATTACCAGTACAACCGGGGACCCGGGGGTAATCCAAATAGAAGTGACAATCGACGTCATGTAAATTTTATTAGTGGGAGAAGGCGGAATAACCACCGAAGATACAACCCAAATTGGCACCCAGAACCATGGTACCACGCGTCCGACGAGACTAACAATAGACCATCAGTGAACAGGAACCATGAACCACCTCGCAGTGAAGATAACCACCGACAGGAACCCAACACCAACCAAAATAATAGCGGGAATTGGGTAACAGTCCATGAGAATCCGGGTTTTTCAATACTGCATGATACGACAAGTAATGACGAAGGACCCCGGACAGCTCAAGTAAACAGCATAAGGGCAGAAACCAGCCAAGAACCACCTGATAACCACAGAAACGAAAGTAATGTAGAAGATGATTTAAGCTATGGAGAGAGGGTATGACCCCAACATGTGGTAAGGTGGTGATGACTTGAATAAAATATCATCCAGAATAAGTGTGTCTATCAAGCACTTGAAGGAGAAGAGGTGAATAATAACAAAGAGTCGAACAAGAGAAGGAAATAATAAAGGAAAGAAAAGGAGAAGTCAACTTACAAAAATATACATAACACGGACCGGTATATAGTAATACGTATGACCCAATCTATATCCACATATCATCACAAAAGATAATGGTAATAATACTTACCAGATCAGTAATATCAATACAAGGAAAATCAAGGGAGTTTATAACCAAACTTCGATAAAAAAGTTTTAATAAAACCATTGTGAAATGCAACATATTTCAAAATTCCAAAAGAGATTGTAAGAGCAGCTTACTAACTTATTTAGATGATATATGCGGAACAATAAAAAGAATTAATATAAGTATATAATAATGAAAAAAAAACAAAGGAAACAGTTACACAAATTCCTTTCAATTTAAATCAGTTTACAATATAACAAAAGATTGAGATATGAAGTATGAAGTAAAAAAGTGAGATAATAAGGAATAAGTTACACACATTCCTATATAATAAAAATGTAAGAATCCCAAACTTACAATTATAATTAAAACAAAAAATAGCTAAAAAGGAATACGCTACAAACATTCCTTTAAGGTAAGACAATTAACTTACCAAAGAATTATCAAAAATGATGTTGAATACAGAATAAAATAAACAAAAATAAAATCAAGCTCAAATTACTGAGATAAATACTTGAAATCATAATGAATAAAAGATATTCTAAGAAAAAAAAATTTTTTTTAATTATACCTGGTACAAGGAGAGCTGGAGATTATGTATATAAAACAAATATACAAATAGGGCTAAAGCAGAATCCTGCTAAATGACTAAGAAAAAAATTAAAAAAATGTCTAAGACAATTAAAATGATCGCAACGAGCATTGAAAATAAAATAATGAAAAGTGAGATATGATGAAATTAACATATGAATAAAGATAAAAATAATCAAGTGTATAAGTAGATGATAGTGTATAGTTAAGGTATAGCGGAAGGAAGAATGAGTAGTAATGACAAAGTGATCTAAAAACAAACCACAAGGTGGACGATCCCAAAGTATATTATATTATATTATTATTATTATATTATTATTATTATATTATTATTATTACGTCACAAGTTGACAAAGAAGGTATTTAAGATTGACTGTTGAAAAGTCCAGCAATCCAAATGAACTGAGTAGAGAAGATGTGCCTCTAGTCTCAGAAAAATGAGTAGTAATGGGAGAAACCAGCTACTATAAAGTTAGGGAAAAATTTGTGTATGAGGGAAAATGCACCAATGGAAATAAATAAAAACAGATCCAAATAAAATGGAATGAATTAAGTAAGAAGAGAAATGAAGAATGGAGAAACAAACAAGGAAGAGGAGGAAAAAAGTTATCTATAACTGATAATTTCATAAAAAACTATGCTAGTATTTTATTAAAATGATCAATTTTAGAGGAGAGGCATTATGTAACGATACAATTACGCCAAATCCCGTACCAGTGATAAAAAAGATAATTCTTGATATAAAAATACTTCATATAAAATAAAATGTTTAAAAAATGATTAAAATGTAAATATTTTGACACGACGTACAACGATATTACCCAACCCAAGTGATTGAGCCAACAACCTAAATATAAAGAAGGGAACCACGTAACATACTTAAGAAAAATATGATAGACAAATCAACAATGAACACAGAATTAAAGAAGAACCAGAAGAGAAGAAGAGAGGAACCGAACCAAGATGAAGACTAGTGAAGATGAAGAAGAGGAAGAATGAAGAGGAGACAGGTTAAACCCAAGGGGAAACTAACACACATATAAAAGGGAAAGATAGTATACTTAAAGATAGAATACGGTCAATAAACCTCGAATAATTATGTATTAATGAAACCAATATTATTATTATCATTAATTTAACCTACGTACCCATTTTAAAGACAATACAATTGTAAAGCAATAATATAGAAAAAGTACACTAACCCAGTCAGAAAGGTTAGATTTAACAAAACGCAACTAACCTAATATTGTTAATAGTAAATATCATACTCAAACAAAATAGTGAGAAATGGTAGTAGAAAGTATAGGGATTACCCATTAAATAACACTAAATACAAAACAGTGAACCAAAGTGAAGTGCTTTAGTGAAGTGTAAGTACCCTAAAAATAGTGAAAGTGTATGTGAAACATTAAAAATAGAATGATAAGTAAGGAGACACTCTGTAAAACATTGATGAACAACCAATGATTGGAGTGATATTATAAATAGTAATATATCTAGGAGTAACTGGAAATAGTATTCCAAATTAATATAAGGGAAGCTTGTGATATTATTCAGGGAGAAAGCCCAGACAAATAACTTGTGTTAACATGGTATGATAGAATAGAATTAAAGTTTTGTTATTAAAATTAAGATTGCAAAGCATATAACACCCCATGTTGAAAGGGGAATCAACCTTCATAACTTTATGAAAAGTGACAATGTTTATCACTTTAGTTTGTAACACAAGAAAGAAATCAATGTTAGTACTAATAATAACTAATGACTTGTAAAGAATAGTTAGTTCAATGTTAAAGGAGGAATATGGCTGAAAGGAACCTACAGTACATAAACCTAATTATTATATTTTAAAAGAAGAGTAATGAAAATGTATGTTGAATAGTAGTTAAAACACAAACAAATAAGTGAAGCCCATCAGGCTGAATTCAGAATGTAATTTAAAAAGAAATACACTAAAAAACAATCATGGCTGATTTTTTTTTAAATGATGAAAACATTTAACTGCCAAAGACATTCAAATGTAAATTGTATCAATTTCACAAGAAATCTTACTAATCTAAGACCAGTGAATGGACAGTAATTATATATCAGTTATTTTAACACAGAAATATTATTGTAATAGTTTAATTTAAGAAAGATATGTTATTTATTAAATGTCAAATAATTAGACTATAGTTAATGTATAACAGAATATGACCTTATGAGGTATCATTGTAAACTTTGAAAGGAAAGAAAGATAATAGTGATGTCATTTATTATCCCAAAGGAATTATAAAGTAATAAAACCATTAGGAAAATACTTAATAAATTTGAATAAAAATTCAAATATTTTAACAATGTCTTAAAGGAGTAATTAATCAATCATCGAATTATGGTTACTATGACAACGAGACGTTGAGGGCTTATTTTCCGTTAAATTATATAGACTCTGAAAAACGACGCGTGGGTAAGCGGCACGCAAAATTGGAACGATTAAAATTTTAATTTAAACAGTTATAAAAAGTCGAATCAGTGAACCAAAATAACCAAAGACGAATAGATGTCAATGTACGAAGAATTCACGAGGTCCAAGAACCAAATTAACTAAATTAATTAAAGAAAAACCCAAGACCAGATTGAAGAAGATGTTGGAAGTTTAAAACCAGCCCAAATTCGAAGAATATACGACTATCCTGATGACAACGCTTCAACGTGAGATGAACTGATAAGTACCGAATAAATTCCTTAATCCCAAAACCCCAAATTACTTAAATTATTTTTCAAAAGATAAAATTTCTCACTATTTAAAAAGTAGTATTTTCTTTCAAAGGTAAATGCATTATTTACTTACTTAAAAAACATTTTATTAAACTAAATATAACCTTATTTGAGAGCACAATTTTTGTAACAGAAATACGACACTACCGAACAAATTATATAAACACATTATAATTTCTAAGTACGTATAAGGTATGGTAGTGTACTTTTTTAATGTAACCAACGTTTATGTCTTATTTCATGATCAAAAGAACTCCAGATTTTAAACATAGTAATCTATTAAATGTGACTGAAGCCATTTTCGGCAACGATAATGTTTTGAAATCAATTTTGCCAACTCTGAGATATTTTGTGTTTCAAGCTCTAAGCCGGAGCCGAATGTTATAAAATTATTTATAATTCATTTGTCATATTTATTGATGACCAAATTTGTATTAAAAATACAGTACAGAACATTACTATCTTGTTATTTCATAGGATTTTTGTAGAATTTTAAAAAATGAAGGAATACAATACTTATGGTCTTTTATACCATATTTATGTTAATTAAAAATTGTACCATAATTGTACCATTACAAATACACACAAAAATAACCTTCACTGCCAAATATGAACACAACAATAGCATAAACTTCTTAGATCTCTCCATCGCAAAATTTGAACACAGGCACAAATGTACAGTATATACAGAAAACCGACTACAACTGACACACTAATACACAACTCCTCCAATCATCCAATACAACACAAACTAGCCGCCTTCAGAACTATGATACATAGACTTAACAACATCCCAGTAGATGAAAAAGACTACAAAGACGAACTAAACACGATAAAATGTCTAGCAGAATCCAACGGATACAACAGAACAATAGTCAATAAACTCCTACACAAAACAAACAACAGACAAAGAGAGTAAACAACAAATTCATAACACTAACATATATCAATAACCAAACTGAAAAAATACCCCACAAATTCAAAAAAGCAAGATACAGAATCACATACAAAACTACAAACAAAACACACACACAAAGCACAAAACAAATTCGATCTACCTGGTGTTTACAAACTAAACTGCTCAGATTGCAACAAATTCTACATAGGCCAGACAGTACATAGTTTCAAACAAAGATACATTTAACACACAAAGGCACTACACTCCACAACAGAATCTACCTTTGCAACCACCTCACTGAAGCAAACCACACATACAAAAACATCGACAATAACATGGATATTCTACACGTACACACAAAAGGCCGAAAACTAGACACTCTTAAACAATTGGAAATATACAAACACACGAAAACACATAAAAACGACATTCCAAATGAACAAACACAATTCAAATCACACGCATTATTCGAACATATCACACCCCACACACACAACATCGATCCTTCAAAAGTCGATACCGTCGCCAAGAACAAGACGGACAGTGCTCCCAACAGCAGCCTCTGAAGAAGCTTTTTAAAAGCGAAAACTGGTTCAGCCTATAAGGTAAAACTTTTACGTTTTACCCAGAAAAAACTTTGTGTTCTGAGTCAGTAGTGATTTAATTATATTTACTTAAGTAACGGCCACATCATGGACAACGAAATACAATAATATACTTAATAATGATTACGACTGTGATGGGGGGACTTAAGAAAGATTACTACTCGGATCAGGCTAGCATTATGTGACACAATATATGGAGGCAGTAGAGAACGGAAAGGCACGATAAAAAGGTTAAATAGGAAATGGAATCCCTATGTGCTCATGGAGATATATACAAAATTGTTAAGGACACATAATTTGCTAAGAAGAAAGGGTTTTAGAGGTTCCCGTGTGATCAATTATTATGAGCACATTGCTCTAGGCGCCCTCCTTCCATCTTCACTTAAAAAAAAAATTTACATAAAGATATTATTTGGCATTAAATTGACTTAATAGAAAAAAAGATATTGTAAACTATATTGAAATTTACTTTAGCAATGTATAAACATATAAACATATAAACAATAAACTTAGCAATGTATAAGTTTCATAAACAAAGTTTTATCTGTTAAATCAATATTAAATAAAAATGTAAAAGTGCACATAACTGTTTGAACAATGCAGAAAATTCGACATTAAAAAATAAGGAAACAAAATTGTTTTTACCATTTCCACCGGCTCCCTGATCATGAATGCTACAAATTGGGTTTCCTTCACTATGTTCCATACAAGCTCGTATAACTCTGTTCAACTTCTGCTCCATTTCTGCGTCACCTCTTTGGACAGCACCAAAATCCAGTTCTGAACTATTGTCACCTTGTACCTAATTGATCATACCTAGATTTCTATTATATTGCTGCCAAAGACCACACACACACATTTACCAATTGTAGGGTACTGTAATGCTAGAGCTAGGGTACTGTAAAATCAGAATTGTAGATTATCAGTAAAATACAAGTACTCACAGATTATAAAAATGTGACTCTCAAAATCATACCCATTCCTTTGGAATTTACTTTATATAAACTGACGATGTGCATGAATATATTTTATATTTATAAATATGAAGATTTTTTTTTTTAGCTCCCTAGCTTCAGAATAAAATGCAATGCAAACGGGAATTATCCATTGTCATAAATAAAATAAAGAAGAGAACCCATTCTTTGTACTTCATTTCATTACTAAAAATAGTCATAATTGAATAGTCATACAAAATAAATTATAAAAAACAAAAACTATTTTATTATAGCAACTATAAAACCTATTCTCTACGGTATATGACATGGTAAAAATCCATTTATTTACATCTCATCCATATAAATAACTCTCATTTCAACAATGATTCCAATTAATTATACTTACCAAACCAAGTTAATAAACTTTTTTCACTATAACACATAAAACTATAAAACTAAGTATGCAGCTCGAACACGCATCTTTAAAAGAGACAATCTGCTCAATCTAGTTACATCGTAAATGTAGGATACCTAAGTAAAAATCAATGTCAGATAATTTACCATCAGCCTTCAAGGACACACAAGCTAGGTAAAATGATCATTACTACATGATTCCTACCAGTGATTAACTATGCTTTAACGTAATTGTTACAATGGTCGCATACATTAATTGTTACAATTGTTGAACAGACTGTATTTAAAATTCTGAAAACACATGCACAACCCATCTGTGTTACGAGAACATTATCTATAAAAAACAACAATACCTTTATTACGACATACATTGTATTAATTGTATATATTACATGCATTTTCTACATAGATTTTAAAAATCATTTAACATGTTTTTATCATTTCACTTAACAGGATTATGAGAAAACGAATGTACACTCACTTGGACAGAACTAGCTGATCCACCTCCAACACCAATCCTGTACACAGGGCCACCAACTTTAACAATGTCCATTCCTGCCATCAACAGAAAATATCTATATTACATCTCTTCAAAATCTGATACTATATCACTTTCAAATTATTGATCACTTCTTACACTGAGTTTTACAATGTATGTATCTGACTTTTTCATTATTAATATAATGTATACAATCATAAGATCTCAATTAACACAGTCCCATATATGATAAAATATGAATGGCCTATAATACTGTCTACAAAAGTAAACTACAAATCTTTTAAATTAACATACTTATGAATACAAAATAAAAACAAAACCCTACCCATTCCTATAATAAACACATGACATCCCAATGTTGTTTCAGCGATCACAGTGAATTCAGGATTACACAACATTCAATAAAACCTAACTGTACATTCTTTCTATTTCTTAAATCATACTATAGTGCTTAAGCTGTTCATTTATACATTATCCTACACATAATAATGCATATTAAATATGTACAATCATTCACTCTCTTACTAGTACAAGGATCAAACTGAAGTTTAAAAATTTGTTTATTTCTTGACTTAAAGAAATTTAAAGACGAAAGAATTATCAGGTTTATTAATACATTCTCGTGCGGTAATTAATTAATTCTCATGTGGTAAAAATACTGTTATGCTGATGAAGTAAATAGTACTATATTGCTGAGTGTGTACATGATTCTGGGCATCAGCGTGAGAGTCATTTGGAGGTTATTCTGTGCAACAGAGTTGCAAAATGTTCTGCGTGTTGTAGACGTTCTGCCCCTTCCAGACATTAATTGACTACCCTACAGGCATCCAGGCTCGCTATCTGACTACAATCCAAGGTGGTGGAGTTATAAATACTGGATTCAAAGCAGCCCAGTTTTAGTTTAGATCTGGTAATATAAGTGAGGAGTGTTAGTTCTTGTGGTGGTTTACTGGGAAGTGATCACTGTGTTAATTAGTGCAAAACTGTAGTAAGGTGACATTTATTATAGTTGTGAAACAAATTTAATTATTCTATAAGAATGCTCTGCTCAGTTATAACTGCTATTTGTGTCTAATTATAGTTTGTAATTAGTGACTTTATTGGTGTCAGTTATTCTGTTTCCAAAGTACCCACAATGATCCGGTGTGACCATCATAATAGTGGTGTCAGAAGTGGGACAGATCTTTTTTTAACAGAACCGTATTCCACACAGTAATTGATTAAAAAAAAAAATGAATACCAGTCAGACAGTCAGATGATGGATGCTCTCCAAGTCCTGCTACTGTGAACACATGAATGGCAAAAAGAAGAACGCTAAGAGAAAGGAGAAGAAGCAGAAGTGCAGCAAAAAGCATTCTTGCTTGGGTTGGGGGTACGACAAAAAGAAGAAGGTAGGCATGAATCACGGTACATCAAAGTGTTATACAAAAGCAAAAAGAGATGCAAGAGCATACAGCAGCAGAGCTGGGTCTATTGCAAGGTACAAGAATCAGTGATATTAAAAATAACTGACATAGAAAAAAACAAAGTCAAATGAAATAGCAGAAATAGAAAAATGTGTCTCGAGTGTTGAAGTACCTATGTCAATAAAAATATCTACAGCAGAAGACTCAATTACAAACATAAGAGGAAAAATTAAAAGTGAAGTTGTGCAGTTTATGAAAAGGCCCCATGCAAAGTTCAATTGTAAAGACAGAAAAAGACGATAAGACGATGGAGAAAGTTACTTTGCGTGCATTTCGGCTGTTCATGTCAAGGCCTGAACATTCAACAGAAGCACTCACTGGATAATATATGTTTACCAGTTTGAAGGCACTGCATGCAAAAATAACTAGACAGCGAAAGACAAAGCAGTTTCACTTATTTCCATTTTAAAAGGACCTGTGGCAGAGCTACTACAGAAAGTACCACCTGATGGCCAGAACACCTACTGTAACAGTACATTTCAGTCCACATATTGGTTTGGGGGAAAACATATATAAATTTTATTGTTCATTCAAAACCATAAATAATGATGGTAAATTTTGTAACAACGTAGGCAAGTGTAGGAAATTGTATCAAGGTCAACATTGTAGATGCAAAAACAACAATGATAATTAGCCAGACGAACTTTGACCTATTAAGTCACCAAGCCAAGCCTGCAAATACGTCACATGGAATGCAGTGCGTAATTCACCGCACCTTAAAAACTTGTTCGTCATATTTCGAAGACAAAAGGACTTGATCACGTGACACCCCTACCACCTCAGAAAAGAACGTAATACATTGCTTCCCAGTCGGCAATTAACGTCAACATAAAGCGGACGTGGGCAGTTCCGCTCGGCGCCGGCTGCATACCGTTTTTGCCCGCAAAGTAAAACATGTTAATATTTTGATATATTTTGATTTAAAACAGTATTATACCAACCAAGTAGACAGTGAGGAAATCTAAGTAATACGACAGTTAGGCGATGAGTTAGTGCGTGGTATAAGGGGAGTCGTTTGGAGGATGGTCAGATAAGTAACAGACAAATCTAAATCACATCCAAATTCTATAAATAATCAAAATGGTCATCTAAATTCTATATGCTAAAAAAGAAAAATATGAGCTCAATAAGGGAAATCAAAATATAAAAAGAATGTACTGTATAAAACTGTGTGAGTGTGTGTGTGTGGAGGTACCTAATTAATATCAAAAAAAGCACTGGTTTACATTAAAAGAAGGTTGTTTAGTATTTTTCAGCATTTGTTCCAATGTTTAACAAGTTAATTTGCAATAATATCTTGAAGAAAGGTTGATGTTAAAATAAATAATGTACTGTATTCATGTTCTCCAAATGTAAGTGATGGAGGGAGTAATTTTGTCATTGTCAATAATATACGACAGTAAAACCAAATAATGAATAAAAACAAGTTTGTGTAAATACAAGTAGATCTGAAGTAAATCATTTCAAAGAAACCATCTTGTTATTTTTCAGCTCGTCTAATTAGGATCCTGGACCCTGTAAGTATATTTTATGTTGGTACTAGACAACATGGCGGCTGCACTAGCCGAAAGTGTAAAAACGTAAACAATGTTTGTTTATTATTAAATTTGTAAAAGTAAGTAAAACATAACAAATGTCACCCGAACAGCTAGACCATTTGCATAAATAAAATTTATACAAATGTGGACCTGTTTTGAGAAACAGGATGGTTGTTTGAAATGAGTAAATTGGTATGTACTTAGAAATATAGATGATGACGAGAGTGTCAGATATGGTTATGTTATAATATTATTTACATACGTGTATAAGAAATAAGCACAATGAATACTAATGACGATAAGAACGTAGAAGTCAGCATAACTGACGAAACATTCACGAGTGAGATGGGCGTTCACTCAACCCCAGTTAGCCAGATCGGTGAGTCTAGTGCCACTGAATCAGTCGAATTGAATACAGTCCAATTAACACCCATCTCAACTCGGTCTGAAAACAAAACAGATGAGATAACTGCCATGATGCAGTTACTGTTAAATAAATTTGATGTAAAGTTTGATGAACAAAAAAGTAATTTCAATGATAAATTTGATGAAGTAAAAGATGAGATAAAACAGCAAAATTTTAATTTCAATAAGCAAATGAATTAAATTAATACACGTTGGGATAATATGAAAGAACAGATATTAGAATCAATAGATCAGAAGTTCGATTAACAAAACGCAAGAATAGATGACATGACTAATAACTTTACAATGAATAAAGTAGATGAAGTATTTCAAAGTGATATAATGAAAATTAATGGTGTTGATGATAATTGTGAGATTAAAATGGGGGTAGAAAATGGTAAAGAGACCGATCAATTAAATGAGAATAAAGACGATCAGTTAACACATAATACGGTAAGTAGGGGTCAGAAAAATGATAATATAATTAAAAATATGGTGTTAGAGAGTAAGGTTGTGAATACTGAGAGTGCTGATGAAGTTATAGTGGGAGCAGAATTTGATAATGAAGTGATAGAGAGTGTTGATGAGTTAGAGAGAAAGTGTAGAGAGAGTTTACAGGTAGAGGGGTTGCAGAGGGCAAAATTTTCCCGTGGTGTTGTGGTTGTGGGTGAAGAAAATGCTTCATGAGTGTATTTTGGAGACGTATGGTCTACAAATAGTTGTCCCTTGATTTTTTGTGCATCTGGTAGATGGTGCAGTAATAAAGTTGTAGTATCTTCTGCATGGGTTGGTAGAGAAAATGGAAAATGCCATTGTGATGGGAGATATTTTGAAAGAGAGTTGTGTGTTGATGGGGAGATAGAATTATTTAAGGTGGGTAGAAATTATAAAGAATTAGTAGAAAGGTTAGGTATAGAGTGAGTGGAAAATTATATTGAAATCTTACCTTGTGTTGAAGCTGATTTAGCAGCAGTAGATGATGATGTTGTTAATGATGAATTTATAACTTACCTAGTGGTGACAGATTATACTAAAGGCGACATGACTATACTCGATGGTGACAAGTTATATGATATAATAATATGGAATAATCCTGTTGGTATTGTGGAAAAATATGAGTATCAAATAATCATTGTTGATAGTAATAATATAATGTATTTAATAAAAAATGATTTGTGTAGACGTAAGACCAAATTGTTATTTGATGATGGTGGTTAAACAGTTGTTGTTTATGAACATTTAATTATGTGAATAGTGTGGTTTCGAAATGGATTGTATTATGAAATGATTTGTGATAAATTATAACAGATAATAATTTGGATTGTATATTCTTTTGTGTGTTGAGGTCAAATGTATTTGTGTAGTACATTAGGTTGTAACTTGTATTTTATATAAACACTGTATGTATGTAAGAGGAATTGATTTAATAATAATTATAACATTCTGTCAGACTAAATAAATGACGAGAGTAAATGTGAAATTTTAAAATGTAATTAAAATAACTTAGTGATTTGAAAAAAAAACTGATTGAATTAAATAATTGGAGATTAATTAATTAATTAATTTAAAATGTTGTACAAAGGAATTTTGGTGATGAAGTTAAATGATTTTCTGGGATTTAGATTCTATAATGAATAGTAGGTGATTAAACATACAATATGTTTAGGTGTTGAGTTACATTGTTATTATGAGGTAAGTGATGCATTTTCTAATGTAATTTTCAATAATCATATTAATGTAAAATGTGGTAAAAGATGGAGTTTGGGTGATAATTATTTCAATAAGGCATTTGAGTCAGTCAAAGTTAATTTTAAATGGGTGTTAGAAGAATAAGATTTTTGGAATAAAAGTAATACAAAAACGGGGTAGTAGTAGGGACACAGTAGCGGGAGTGCCTGTATGTAGAGAAAGTGAGTGATGTAAATGGAGAGTAAATAGGTGATGGTAAAATTTTGTAGTGAGGGTGGTGTGTAGGGAGTGATCAACATGAGACGTTGTGGCAGGTGATTGAGAAGTTTCAAAGAGTGTTTGCCGAGATTCCATGGAGGGCAAGAGGGTATGAATGTGAATTGCAGGTAAGGGAACACACATCCTAGGTACAAAGAGGGTATCAGGTATTTTATTCTAAGAGGAGAGTGGTATAAATGGAGTAGATAAAGTGTTGAAGGGGGTTATTAGTGAGAGATTGGTGTCACTCTATGCAAATCTGTTAATGGTTGTTAGAAGGAAAAAGGGAGTAAGGTTATATGTATAAATGCCCATTCAATAAGTCAAATCATTGTGATGACGGAGAATCACCCAAACTAATTGAAAATGTGAAATGTTAAATAAAGAATTCATAGTGGAAAATGTAATAATAAATGAAATGTGATGTAAAATGAAGGTTGATAATAAATTTGAATTTTTGGAGAATCTAATTGTATAAGAAGTGGTAAATAATTAAAGGTTGAGTATTAACAGGTTTAATTGAAATTAAAGTTTTGGAATGTTTGGAAATTTTATTCAGATGCAACTGAGATGTTTATTTTAATGTAATGAAGTTTATGTTCATTGTGAGTGTTTACTATGTTTTATTATGTTAAAGTATTTCGACCGTTTTAAGGTTTTTATTATATAATCAGTAGGATTTTGTAAACCTTTAGTGGTAAACTTATCTGAACTTTAAATGTAATGTCGAAGCAAGGACAGGAGATGACAAATTCCTCCTTAATTTCAGTTCTTGTGGAGACAACTGGACGCTACAGTCCAGGGGGAGTCATAGTGTGTGTTGAAGGAGGTTACTAAATTATTAGTAACAAATTAATGAATGTTAAATATATTGTGTTGATGATGTTGATCCGAGGAGACAACTAAATGATTTTGTTTTGAATTAAGAAGTATTATGACACTGGAAGATGATTGACATTTTCAAGTAGATAATTTGTTCTGAAGTAGTAGACTTAAATGTGTTTTGTTCTATATAAGAATTTTATAAATGAATTTAATTGTTTTGAAATATGAATTCTATGAGGGAAGGTATTTGTAATGTTGTAATGGGAAATGTTTATTTAAATTCTGATAGAATCAGAGAAATATTTTGAATTTTGGGAATAAGATGTAACAAGAGAAGGGTATGAAGAATGTCAACATTGAGGCTGGATGTTTTATATTTTGTTATAATAAATATTGTATTCATATATGGTAGGAGTTAAGGAAAAAACCAGTGCTTCTTAATGCAAACCAGCGCACAGCTAAGGGGAAACAGATCAGTTAGGGATATGGTACTATGCAAGGCCACTATTTGATTTTTAATTTGATGTTTCAGTGTCTGGTGGTGCTGAGGCGGCGGTCCTGAGCTGGTCAGCGCGTCAGAGCAGGAGCGTCAAGTGCCTGACTGGCCTTGCGGTGTTGGGATCTCAAGAGAGAAGTCCAGTAAGGTAATTCAGGTGCAGTCACAGTCACTGGACCAGGGGTAAGTTAACTATTTATTATAAACCGTAAAGGTGGTTGTGGCGACATATCCTAGCTGATCCCTTTAGGAAGTATGAGTGTGTCAATGAGAGTTTTTATGCTTCGGCATAAAACCTCTCATTGAGGGGGTCTTGTAACGGTACATTTCAGTCCACATATTGGTTTGGGGGAAAACATATATACATTTTATTGTTCATTCAAAAGCATAAATAATGATGGTAAAGTTTTGTAACAACGTAGGCAAGTGTAGGAAATTATATCAAGGTCAACATTGTAGACGCAAAAACAACAATGATGAATTAGCCAGACGAACTTTGACCTATTAAGTCACCAAGCCAAGCCTGCAAATACGTCACATGGAATGCGGTGCGTAATTCGCCGCACCTTAAAAACTTGTTTGTCATGTTTCGAAGACAAAAGGACTTGATCACGTCGTGACACCCCTACCACCTCAGAAAAGAACGTAATACATTGCTTCCCAGTTGGCAATTAACATCAACATAAAGCAGACGTGGGCAGTTCCACTCGCCGCCGGCCGTTTTCGCCCGCAAAGTAAAACATGTTAATATTTTGATATATTTTGATTTAAAACAGTATTATACCAACCAAGTAGAGACAGTGTGGAAATCTAAGTAATACGACAGTTTGGCGATGAGTTAGTGCGTGGTATAAGGGAAGTCGTTTGGAGGATGGTCAGATAAGTAACAGACAAATCTAAATCACATCCAAATTCTATAAATAATCAAAATGGTCATCTAAATTCTATATGCTAAAAAAGAAAAATATGAGCTCAATAAGGTAAATCAAAATATAAAAAGAATGTACTGTGTGAGTGTGTATGTGAAGGTACTTAATTAATATCAAAAAAAAGCACTGGTTTACGTTAAAAGAAGGTTGTTTAGTATTTTTCAGCATTTGTTCCAATGTTTAACAAGTTAATTTGCAATAATATCTTGAAGAAAGGTTGATGTTAAAATAAATAATGTACTGTATTCATGTTCTCCAAATGTAAGAGATGGAGGGAGTAATTTTGTCATTGTCAATAATATACTGTAATCTCTTATATTAATTTATATTGTATGATTACAATGTACAATGTATTTTGTCTGTACAACAATCTAGGGTGCCATGTTGTGCAAGTGTCTGTACTGTACTGTGTATATTTACGACATTTACTATTAGGGCCAGAATTCGGTTAACACGTACCAGTTCAGTGAAACCCATTAACTGAAATAACGAAACTGCAAATAACATATAAAAAGTATTTATTAACATTAAACATGATAGATGTTACATGGATATATATATTGCGCCATGGGCGTTGTCCCCATGATATTACTCTACACTACTCTACACAAAAGATATACGCATTATATATGTTATAATTATTTAAACGTAAATTATTGAAATTTCAGCACAACCCAACACTTAATATTTTTTAACCCACACACTCAAATACTCACTCTCACATACTCATGGTACAAATTTTATACATAGTGGAGCTCCCTTTATATATTGAAAAATTTAAATGATTTTTTAGTATTGAATTTAAAATGATTTTACATTGATTCAAAATCTGGTATTGGGAATTAATCAAAGGATTGAAGATGTAATAGGAATGTTCTCACCCATTTCCGTGTTGACTTCCTCGCACTTTTGGAACCGTACCGACATCGGCACAATCGGTGTATTTTACTGCGCTTGACGGGACACCCTTTTGTGTCGACCCACGTAACCCACCGTCGTGGGACCGATTCTATACGTCGATCTTCTTTCGGACGATTCTTTGGCCGAGGACGCCTACACCAAACCGAACTATTACTGTTCTTAGTACATCTTGCAATATAGGTATTATATACTGTTTATTAACCACCTACAGTGGTCTAAAAAGTTAAAAAATTCACCCGTGAGTGAATGAGTTTTGGCCGGCCGGCTCAATTCAGAGTTGAAGATGAAATGACGACAATTCCTGGTCAGATGTTGCGGAAGTGGGAAGTACTGACGTCACAGTCCTTTTGTTTAATTTGTTGACAGCGTGAATTTGTAGTTGTCAACACATTCTCAGCCTCTGACGTAACGAAGGCTTGGCTCTGCTTATCGCAATAACTGCACACTGTTTTTGTGATGTGACACCGTTTTTTGTCATGAATTAGTTCAAATCCTGGCAAATACTGTAATATAGTCCACTCACTGTAAATTCGATATCGGGTGTTTGAGGTTGGATTGGGTATGTCAAAAAATAGGAAAATACAATATTTATGATCTCGTTACCATATTTTAGGTAATTATAAAATGTACCATGATTGTACCATCACAAAACCCCCTCAATGAAAGATGGTGTGACGAAGCACACAAACTTTCATTGACCCTTTCATACTTCCTAAAGGGATCAGTCAGGACAAGTCGCCACAACCCCCTTACAATTTTATATAAAAAAAAAAACAATAATCACTCACCCTTGGTCTGGTGATAATGACTGTACCTTCATGACCTTACTGGACTTCTCCTGCGAGATCCCAACACCATAAGGCCACTTAGGCTCTTAACGCCCCTGCTCTGACGAGTTAGCCAGCTCAGGACCGCTGTCACATCCCAAACACTGAAACAATTTATAAAAAATATTAATATAGTGGCTTATTGAATCACTACCTCCTTAACTGATATGGTTCCCCTTAGCTAAGTGCTGGTTTGTGCCCATAAGCACTGGGTTGGCTTACTATTTATAAAATTATAAATTATATTAAATAAAATGAGAAAGTATAAAAATTATAAAAATAATAAATCTCAAGGATTAAAAAGAATATGAAAAAGGATTAAAATTGAATGAAATATAATTGAAAATATAAAATATATATAATATAAAATATAATTATATATCTCCCAAACTTGGAGAAAACAAATCAAGAAATTTAATAAATCGATTTATTTATTTATAACTCTTAAAATAAACTTTTATTATGATTATTAGTATTATTATTATTATTATTATTATTATTATTATTAACAGTTAATCATCTGGCTGATAAATATTATTAACAAGGCCATTATTATAAAATCATGTTAAAAAGTTTTCAAATAAATACACAATACATTAATAATTAACACTGATATATTAATAATACAGTTAATACATTTTACATTTTAAATACTCAATCATATTTAATCATATCTAAGATATGCAGTAACATTTGTATAATTTCCTTAAAAGTTGTATTTAAATTAAAATTTACCATAGTAGCACTATGTCCTTTTAACCTCTTAAGGTTATTACTTCACAAAAAAAATCACAATTGAAATATCATTTAAAAAATGTTAATTTTTTCATTAGTTACATTAATAAATTTGTAGACACTTTCCAAGTCCAAAACATCACTTTTCTAACACTCCAGGAAAACAATGGATCTTCTGATATACTTAGTTACATAAAAAAAAATATACAACTCCTTAATGAGTTAATCTCTTAAGTTACACAATTTTCAACTTTTCTATTCTATAAAATTTTAGAATAAAACAAGATTCAAGGGATCAATGCCAAAATATAGATTTTTTTTTTTTTTTTTTTTTTTTATATATATCCCAAGAATTAGGGGTCCCCCTCCCCGTTCAATAATAAGATTAAATTTTCAAATTTCTACCAATTTTGTGTGGAGGAAGACCATCGTTGCTTTTACTTCCTTACGTCAGTTCCGCCAACCATGGTCCGCCTCCCAAACTCCAAAATCCACGATCAGAGGTGGTGAATCTGTGATCGCCCGAAAATGGGGGAGAGTCCCTTCTGTAAACCAATAACTGATTTAATACTCATACACTCAAAATATAGCAACATCAATATAAAATAACTAAGTCGACCAGTACAACTTTAAATTTGTAGCATTGTGTGTTCCTACTATCTCTCCAGTTACGTTGTTCTGTAATACATAAGAATTTTGCATCTTAACTTCTATGACCTCATATGGCCCTTCATATAAGAGAAAGAATTTCTTAATTTCTTTGTCTTGTGCACTCGATAAGTCATGTCTCTTAACTAATACCATTTGTCCTACGTTATACTTAATCCACTTACCTCTTGCGTCGTGTCTACGTTTTCTCTGTTCACCCTTACTAATTAAGTGTTCATTCGCCAACCGGATTTTAATGTTTATATCAGTTGTTCTACCTTCAGGTGGATAGTCGAATAATTGTTCTAAGATTCTTGGTGGGCGTGTTCCTCTTACCAATTCATGAGGTGTATAGCCAGTAGACTCGTGGGTGGTACTGTTCAGCCAAGTTTCCACCTTTCGTACATACAACGGCCACTCGCTGTGTTTAGCGTGACAATAGGCTCTGAAGATCCTGCCTATCTCTCTCATTACACGCTCAGCCTGGTTGGACTGGGGATGATACACAGCCGTATGCTTCGTGAGGATGCCTTCCCATCCTAAGGTTTGACGCCATCTACCGCTGATGAACTGCGGCCCATGGTCAGATAAAATTACTTTTGGCTTACCCACATTGATCATATAGTCTTTAGTCACTTTTTCACTCAATACCTTACTGGTAGCTCTTTTTACGCTATACAATTTTACATATTTTGAGAAAGTGTCAAGCATTACAAATATATAAACTACTCCGCCTCTACCCTTTGGCAATGGTCCAAACAAATCCACAGCAACTAAATCAAAAGGTCGATCTACCTTAATATAATTTAACTCACCTTCTACTCTGTAGTTAACCACCTTCGACTTTTGACACAAATCACAACTCCTCAGCAACTGCCTCACTCGCCTCTCCATATTTCTGAAAATACATGATTCTTTTAAAACATTGACACACTTTTTAGCCCCAAAATGACCATATCGTATATGACAATCCCAAATGATTTTCTCTTCCAACACTGCTGGTATCACTAATTTCCAGTCACGCTCACCCCCTATTACCTTCTTAAACAATAACCCTTGATAAATTTAAAATATTGATTGTACTCAGAATCATCCAACTCCGTCTCTAAACTGTGTATTATTTTTCCAGACTTACCATCTACTCTCTGCATGGTGTTAATATCCTTCAGCTCCTCTCCAAAGATTCTGTCTTCTCTGCTAATCTGAAAAATTTCAATTTCTTTTAAGTCCCTACCTGTTTTGTTATTTTCACAATCTACTCTGGATAAAGTATCGGGTACCCTATTTTCTGTTCCTTTAATATACTCCCACTCGAAGTTGTACTCCTGTAAAACAAGTACCCACCTGGTTAATCGACTATGAGCCAGTTTACAAATGTTGAGGAATGACAAAGCTTTATGATCAGTCCTAATGATCGTTTTGTTACCTAATATATACGTTCGAAATTTACCAACTGCAAACACAATACTGAGTAATTCCTTCTCGGTGGTCGTATAATTCTTTTCAGCTGGCAGTAAGGATCGACTAGCGAACGCAATTGTCTTATGTTCCTTCTCCTCATCTTCCTGATACAGCTCTGCTCCCACAGCTACATTGCTGGCGTCCGTCTGTAAATAAAACATTTTATCAAAATCCAGGTGGTTCATCATAACCATGTCACTAAATTTTCGTTTTATTTCTTCAAAGGCTCCACGCTCCACTTCTCCCCATTTCCATTGTCGGTTCTTCTGCAATACCGCACTTAACTTAGCGGTTAGGTAGGCGTAGTTCCTCTGAAATTTCCTATAAAAGTTGCACAGCCCAAGAAAACTCTGAAGTTGTTTGATGTTTCGCGGTTCAGGGAAACACATAATAGATTCGACCTTGTCCGGGTTTGCGGAAATTCCTTCCGATGTAATAATGAATCCTAAAAAATTAATCTTCGTTTGTAAAAATTTGGACTTATCCCAATTTACGGTTAATCCTCCCGCTTCTAATTTTCCTAAAACATATTTTAAATGTTCTAAATGGTCTTCAAATGTACGTGAAGCTATTAAAATATCATCTACATAAACTGTGAGAAAATCTAAATCTTTTGGTCTCAAAATTCTATCCAAACATTTAATGAAACTAGCTACGCTGGTATTCAGCCCAAATGGTAGTCGCTTAAACTGATAATTTTTTCCGTTAAATAAAAATGCTGTGTATTGCCTACTTACCTCGGCTAAAGGTACCTGCCAATATCCCGCAGTCAGATCTAAGGATGTCATAAATCTTACGCCACTAAACTTTTGAAAGATCTCATTTATAGATTCTGGTGATTCTCGGTCTGGTATTATAATTTGGTTAATTTTCCTTGCGTCTAGGCGTAATCTTACTCCTCCTTCCTTCTTGATTACCACCACTAACGGATTTGAGTAGTGAGACACTGACCTCTCTATGATACCATTATCTAACATTTTATCCAACTCCTCTTGCACCGCTCGTCTTTTAGAGTAAGGCACTGGATAGCTCCGCTGCATGAATGGTGTGTGTTCCTTTATCTGTAACATACATTCATAATTTTTTGCCCTTCCTGGAATATCGGCAAACACTCCCTTAAACTGCTCTATTACCTGCCATAACGCTATACGTTGGCCACTCCTTATCACCTCACCCCCACTACAGAATTCATCCGCCCTTATCTCCCATACTTCATTATTAATATTACTCAGTTCATTATCAACATCTTCTAAATACTCACCCTCTATACAAAAATTTACTTTAGTATCTAAGTGATTCTCAACTACTTGTTTCTGTAACAATTTCACACCAGTTGTTCTAACTTTATTTATCACGTTTTCAAAATTAATTTTCACAGACCGATCACCCCCATCTAACTCCAAAATTTTTTCTTTAAAATTTATTACAGCTTTATTTCTTTGTAAAAAATCATTTCCCAAAATGATATCCAAACTTAACCCCTTGACTACCAAAAATGTATTATCAAAATTAATATCTCCAATTGAGAAGCTTAAATGTATCTGTTTTGTCACCCTTTTACTACGTACCCCCGTGACTCCTATTACTGTAACCCCTGCTACAGGTAAAACTGGTATGTTCTTATTCAATTCTTTCAATTCACTTAAAATGTTCTCGGCTATTACTGAAATTTTGCTCCCTGTATCGACAAGTGTTTTAAAGTTTCTATTATCTATTGTTACCTGTATTTCCGTGAGTCCAGCTCTCACCTCCAATGTCGTGTTACACTCCTCCTCCAATAAATCTGCAACGATGTCTGCTTTTATAACGTTGGATTTTAAGTTCTCGATGGGTCGGACCTCATGAGTTTCCCTGAACAGTGGTCGGGTCCTACTTACCACTGTTGACTTCAGTTTTCCGGCTGTGTCCTATTATGACTTGTTGAGGGCACAGGGTGTCCGCGTGTTGGTCCCTGATGATACGGTGCTCCTCTGTTACTAGGGGCTCCTCTGTTCGCAGGTATGAATTGCTTTACTTGGTTATTTCTTGGTGCTTTACAGAAATAACAATGCTGCATGTGACCCCGATTCTCCTTCCTGCAACTAGAACAACTCCAACCGTCTGGTGTCTGTAAATCATTTCTAACATTATATTTATTGCCAGTATGATTAAAATAAGGCCTTGGCCGATTAAACTCATTGTTATTATTGTTATGGTTATACGTATTTGGTTGTATAGGGCGTCTACCCATTTCACGATCATTTATACTTTGTAGTATATCTAATACCCTTTCCAGTTCATCAAGATTTTCTATTTCTTTAGTCATCAGAGTGACCTGCACTTCTCTAGGTAAGTGCTTACTAACATACCTAACAAATGACTTAAATGGTATAGGAGGCTCTAAATATTTAGCTTCGTTGTACAATTTTGTTACATAAATAGTAATGTTATTATTACTAACGTTACGTCCCATGAAATTACCCGTTCCCATAATACGGCTTCTTAAAGTCTCCTGCTCTTCTTCTGTCCAATATTTACCCTTAAAAGCTTTTTCAAAAGTATTATAGCAATCCCATTCTAACCTATGAGCTTCAGCCCATATGACTGAGTTACCCTTGAAACATTTAATAATTTTATTTAATTTCACTTCCCAGCTACTACTACTAAAATGATTATAATCCCTAGTCTGATTAAGGAATCGCATGGGATGTATTACTCTGTTTTCATGGCTAAAATTCTCTAGTTCTATTTCATTACAGAAATCTCTAGTTACTACTACTCTATCAGTTATGCTTGAAACATTTTTATTTATTTCTCCCCGTAATTCGTTTTTTACACTGGTCAAATTATTTGCAATCATATCATATTTATCATGCACATCCATACTATTTTGTACAGTTAAGTCATCAATTTCTTTAATCTTACTTTGTAACAAATTAAATCTACTCTTGGTATTTTTCTCATGTTCAGTCATAGTACTATCTATAGCTTCTAAATTTTTAGTGATATCTATCACGTTTATTTCAATGTTTTCTAAATGATTTTGCAACACATTGGTTTTAACTTCTACTTGACTTTCTACAAAATGTAAACATTTCTGTTGTATTTCTGTACTTGTTGACTGTAATTTACTTTTAATCGTGTTATTTACTGTGTCTTGTACTAGATCAATTTTAGTGTCTAAATCATGTATGGTACTACTGAACTTATCATCAACAATTGCTAGTGTAGTTTTCTGTATGTTATCACAACGTGTTTCTACTGTGTTAATTCGCTCATCAAATTGACAATTTTGTCTTTTAATTTCATCTTTCATCTCATCGAAATTAATTTTAAAACTACTTTGAATTTCTTTAATTTCACTTTTCTGGACATCAAATTTAAAATTCATGTCTTTAAAATTGCTACACATCATGTTATACAGACGTGTTAACATTTCGTCTGTTTTGTTTTTATGAAGTGAGATGGAGGTTACTTGTTCAGTCTCTACATTTTCGGTCGCACTCGCCTCGCCAACCTGACTAATTGGGGTTAATGGAACATCCATCTCACTCATCACTATTTCGTCAGAGAGGCTGACTTTTTCAGTTTTATCTTCATCAGTATTCATGTTGTATTATTTTAGGTTACTAAAACATGTATGTTTATAACCTAGGAATTTAACCCTATTCTACGCACGTGTGTATGTACTTACGCAATTACTTCAGGTAACCGTTCCACTTTCCTGGTAGGTATTACTCCATATAAAATTAAGTCTTATATCGAGTTCCTGTTATCATCGGGCGCCAATGTAATCTCTTATATTAATTTATATTGTATGATTACAATGTACAATGTATTTTGTCTGTACAACAATCTAGGGTGCCATGTTGTGCAAGTGTCTGTACTGTACTGTGTATATTTACGACATTTACTATTAGGGCCAGAATTCGGTTAACACGTACCAGTTCAGTGAAACCCATTACCTGAAATAACGAAACTGCAAATAACATATAAAAAGTATTTATTAACATTAAACATGATAGATGTTACATGGATATATATATTGCGCCATGGGCGTTGTCCCCATGATATTACTCTACACTACTCTACACAAAAGATATACGCATTATATATGTTATAATTATTTAAACGTAAATTATTGAAATTTCAGCACAACCCAACACTTAATATTTTTTAACCCACACACTCAAATACTCACTCTCACATACTCATGGTACAAATTTTATACATAGTGGAGCTCCCTTTATATATTGAAAAATTTAAATGATTTTTTAGTATTGAATTTAAAATGATTTTACATTGATTCAAAATCTGGTATTGGGAATTAATCAAAGGATTGAAGATGTAATAGGAATGTTCTCACCCATTTCCGTGTTGACTTCCTCGCACTTTTGGAACCGTACCGACATCGGCACAATCGGTGTATTTTACTGCGCTTGACGGGACACCCTTTTGTGTCGACCCACGTAACCCACCCTCGTGGGACCGATTCTATACGTCGATCTTCTTTCGGACGATTCTTTGGCCGAGGACGCCTACACCAAACCGAACTATTACTGTTCTTAGTACATCTTGCAATATAGGTATTATATACTGTTTATTAACCACCTACAGTGGTCTAAAAAGTTAAAAAATTCACCCGTGAGTGAATGAGTTTTGGCCGGCCGGCTCAATTCAGAGTTGAAGATGAAATGACGACAATTCCTGGTCAGATGTTGCGGAAGTGGGAAGTACTGACGTCACAGTCCTTTTGTTTAATTTGTTGACAGCGTGAATTTGTAGTTGTCAACACATTCTCAGCCTCTGACGTAACGAAGGCTTGGCTCTGCTTATCGCAATAACTGCACACTGTTTTTGTGATGTGACACCGTTTTTTGTCATGAATTAGTTCAAATCCTGGCAAATACTGTAATATAGTCCACTCACTGTAAATTCGATATCGGGTGTTTGAGGTTGGATTGGGTATGTCAAAAAATAGGAAAATACAATATTTATGATCTCGTTACCATATTTTAGGTAATTATAAAATGTACCATGATTGTACCATCACAATACGACAGTAAAACCAAATAATGAATAAAAACAAGTTTGTGTAAATACAAGTAGATCTGAAGTAAATCATTTCAAAGAAACCATCTTGTTGTTTTTCAGCTCGTCTAATTAGAATCCTAGACCCTGTAAGTATATTTTATGTTGGTACTAGACAACATGGCGGCTGCACTAGCCGAAAGTATAAAAACATAAACAAAGTTTGTTTATTATTAAATTTGTAAAAGTAAGTAGAACATAACACTATGCTGAATTGATAAAAGGTCTAGAATTACGGTATGGTGATAAAAATTTGAATTCCAAGTGTAACTGTATTGCTCTTTTACCATTATAAAATAATACAATAATATTACTACTAAAACTCACTGCTGCCAGAATTTTACTTACCGTCATAATCCCGTTAAACTTACCTTATTAAACTGCCCAGGTCGCCATGATATTTTATGGTTTAATATCGAAACCTTTACATTCTTGTCCTTACAAAAATTAACATAATCCCGCTATCTGACCACCCTTAAACTCAGAAAATCCCACAGAACGTTAGACGAGGTTCTCAGCACAGAATAGGAAATGGTTATGGCGTAATAACTTACAACTAACACATAATTACGTAAAATCAAATACTATTTTATTGATATTTCTTTCTATATTTTTAAATGTTACTTCTCTATGTTACCAGTACTTTGATATTTTTCCTACACACACACTCTCTCGTTCTTTACAATTTTGAAAAACCCCCGATTAATTGAGCTCTTTGACTTATTGTTTACTTTAAAACTTTAGCCAACAACTAAATATATTTTTTCACTGTACTTAACTTCTCTCGCTATCCAAATTGTTCCACCATCACGCAGTTCACTTTCACTTTTATCGTCACTTTGACCACATTAGATTGTTATTAAATTTTTGTTGCGGTTTTGTTTCATTATTTAAAATTTCTGTAGCATTTGGTATTTTCTGGTAGGCCTTGTACTACATTTCGACCTACCAGACAAAGTATTCCCGAGGCCACGCTTCACTTACGTCCGCTCAGTGTGATGTATATTGCCAACTCTGCTCTTCGTCAATGACTGTTCTGTGCTATTGTCTGATGCAAAACTGGGGTGAAGAAGTGTTTTACTGTGATTCACAAAGAGACTGAGCTGGCAAGCTGTTGCGTAATACGTCTGGCTGGGCAGACTCCAGACATCAAACATAAACCGTCTGCAATAACATTGTACATGTTGCTGGTTACAATGGGGTACCCCTTAGGTGAATACTGACTACTTTGGGATTAAAATTGATTTGAATTATTATCTTTAACACAAAATTCTGTACCGTTACAATACCCCCCCCCCAATGAGAGGTTTTATGCCGAAGCATAAAAACTCTCATTGCCTAAAACCTAAGAGGATCAGTGAAGATATGGCGCCGCAACCCCCCTGAGTTCTTTACTAAAATCATGGGTACTTACCCCCCCCCCAGTCCAGTGGCTGTGGCTGCACCCATCCGACCTTACTGGACTTCTCTGCTCGAGATCCCAACACCATAAAATCAGATAGGCACGTCACCACAGTATCACCTGACTCTGAAACATTCAATCAAAATATCAATAAATGGCCTTCCATTACTCCATATCCTCCACCAATTTGTCTCCTCTTAGTTGTACCGGTTCGTTGTTACCAAAGTACTGGTTAGATCTTTTGTAAAGTACTAGTTTCTTATTTAATTTGCTAATGTACTAATACAGCTGTTCTATATTCATATGCAGTTACATAATACTCAATTCCATCCTTTATGGTTCGCCCTTAATACAAGTAAATAATAATCACCTTACTACAGAATACATATTTCCTACACAAAATACATAATCACAACTCAATCTCATACTATCTATCTATCTATCTATCTATATATATATATATATATATATATATATATATATTTAAATCCCCCAACCCCCTTTTTACCTTAAACACTTCCTAAAACAATTACCTTTTTCACTTCGAAAGTCAATTGATGCTCGTTAAAATAATTTTGTCTTTGGACTGGCACTAAGTTTTTACTGTTTACTAAAATCACGTTTTTCACATTTTACTTTTAATAATGGTGTCGGCCGACGTAATTTTTGCTCGAGCACTACTTGGGTTTTAGTGAGTTGACCGCGTTCTGACACTTTATTATTTGATTAGCTGACCACTACATGGTTCATGCACTTTTAATAGTTATTTTACTGGATAGGCCGATTATAATACTTTTGGCCTATCTTGCACCCGAGGCCACCGTTTCACTTGTTAACTTGTAGACGACTGTAATCTGCTACTGTCTGATGCAAACTGGGGTGACAATGTGTTTTACTGTGATTCACAAAGAGACTGAGCTGGCAAGCTGTTGCGTAATACGTCTGGCTGGGCAGACTCCAGACATCAAACATAAACAGTCTGGAATAACACTGTATGTGTTGTTGGTTACAATGGGGTACCCCTTAGGTGAATACTGACTACTTTAGGATTACAACTGATTTGAATTATTATCTTTAACACACAATTCTGTAACGTTACACAAGGAGAGCATGGAACAGTTCGAAGTACGCATCAACAGACTAATTAGACTGGCCTATCCTGAAGCACCAGAGGATTTTTGAATGAGGTTTGCAATGAAGACATTTACTGACGGTGTGAGAGATAGTCACTGTCTGGTTGGGCATATCATATGGAGAGGAACAACAAGGAACTGAGACCTAATAATCAGCACCACAGTACAAAGGAAGAAAGGATGGAAGACCAAAGTGTTATACATGTGGGAACCTGAAAATCTACAATGAGATTGTCAGTCCAAAGTTAAGAGCAGGGAAACAAGCGGTAGTCAGTATAACAGGGCATGTAGTGAATAACTGGAGGAACGAAGTCCCTAAACAACATACAATTTCTACACTTCAGAAAAACCGCGGGACCTTGGAAGTTAATAGATTCATTCAAGAAAAGCCAACCTCAATTATAATTGACACGGGTGCCACAATTTCCATTGTGCACCCTGACCTGGTGAAAAATCCCCAGCCAATCTGGTGCCCTTACTGTTTGCAAGTTCGCGTGCTGGAAGACCTATAAAAGTGGAAATACGTCTATGCCTTGGTTGACTTGAGTTTGATCACCAAGTTGCAGTTGCAAGTCATATGTTGCAGACATTGCGGATGAAGCATTTCTTGGTGTGGACATTATGAATGCGTATGGTTTTGTAGCTGACTTTAAAAACAATGTTTTGAGAATCGGGCAAGAAAAAGTAATGCTCTCCACAACAAATACTTAAAAAAAAAATGAACATAATAAATCCAAGTGGCTGTAACTATCCCGCCAAACTCAGAACAAATCATCATCCTTAGAATCAAGGTAGATACTAGGGGGAACCAGTGCCCTATATTCAAACCCCAGGTAATCAGCACACCAGACATACTAACTGCCAGAAGTTTAGTGCAACCAGACAAAACCGGAAATGTACCTATTATTAGAGTGGTAAATATTTTGGAACAGGCTGTCACTCTACAAAGCAATACAGACCTGGGTAAAACTTTTCCTGAGCCCTGTGTAGCTTGAACGAAGGCCCCAGTACTTCAGACACTTCACAATTACCACAGGAACTGGAGAAATGGTTGAACATATCTCTAAAGGAATGAGCTAAAAAAACTCGGTTTTTACATGATTTTAAAGATGCTGTTGCAGTGTGGGTCCAGACATTGCGAAGAACCTCTCTTGTACACCATCGTATCAACACAGGGGATACAACACCAACATGCCAAACTCCTCACATACCTACATTAACTAAACAGGCTGACACGCTGACAGAAGGAATAATCAAACCTTCATCAAGTGCTTTGTCTTCTCCAATAGTGCTGGTGGTGAAGAAGGACGGTAGATTACGTTTCTGAATGGACTACTAGAAGCTGAACGACATGACAAAGAGAGATTGCTATCCACTATCTCATATTGACAATACACTCAACACAATGTCTGGAACTCAGTGGTTTTCCACATTGGAACTGAAGAGCAGAAATTGACAAGTGGGTGTTCATCAAGAAGACAAAGAAAAGACAGCTTTCATAACCACAAGTGGCCTCTTCCAGTTTAAAGTCATGCCATTTGAACTTTGTAATGAACCAGCAATGTTTAAAAGACTGATTGATCTGGTCCCCCTAGGTCTGACATGGAAAACTTGCCTTGTTTATTTAGATGATGTCATAGTTATGAGAAAGACATTTAAAGGAAATTTAAAGGCCTTAAGGAGGTTCTAACTAGAATTCACAATGCCCAACTGAAGCTAAGCCCAAAGAAATGTTCTTTATTCCAAACGGAAGTACAGAATTGGGGCCTTTTAGTCTCATGCAGCTGTTTTGTTTGGGCCATTTAGTCTGTTAGTGTGGATCCTAATAAAGTAGACACCATGGCCAGTTCCGAAGAGTAAACACAATGTTCGGAGTTTACTGTTGTTATGATCATATTACAAATGTTTGGAAAAGGCTTCACTACTATTGCTAAACCACTACATGAGCTAACAGAAAATAAATGAACATTCCAGTGGCCAAGAGAGTATGATCAAGCAATCAGGACTTTAACAATTGCATTACGCTCGCAGCCAATTCTTCTTTCCCAGCTTCTGAAGGGAAGTACATTATAGACATGGATGCATGCAGTACTGATCTAGAAGCAGTTTTGTCTATACAGTGCAGAATGGTGAAGAATTAGTAATAACGTATTATAGCAAGAAGCTTTCCAAGACACAGAAAAATTATTGCATTACAAGGAGAGAGTTGCTGGCTATCATCCGAGTTTTGAACCACACAGTAATAACTGTGTGGGACAGAGTTTTCACTATGTACCAACCATACCGAGCTTGCATGGTCTTGAGGTTTAAAAATCCAGAAGGGGAGTTAGCAAGGTGTCTTGAACCGTTTGAAAAAAGGTACAACATCAGCAGTGCAGATGGATGCAGCTGGATTATCCCAAAGACTGTCCTCGGAAGATGCCAACTTTGTGGTACAAAGGAAGAACAGAATGAAAGATGATTAAGTTCACCCCATCACTATAGCTTTCTTGGCAGACGGTTGGATGGCAAAAGATTTCTGACAAGAACAGATGGCTGATGAAGGCACTGGACCAATCTTGGTAGCAAAAGAGGAGAATCTCGCCCTGATTTGCAAGATGTCTGCCATGGTCCCGAAGTGCTGACAAGCTATTGTGCACAATGGGAATCTCCAGCCTTGGAAAATGGATTGCTGAAAAGGCCTTACGAAAGTGCAGATGGGTGAGACATGGCCATGCAGCTGTTAGTTCCCCGAAGTAAAGTGCAGTCTGTTTTGAAGGAGATGCACAATGGAGCATCAGGAAGTCATCTTGGTGTCAATAAAACAATTGATAAAATATGGAAACTGTCTTACACTGTAAGAAAGAGAATCAACGATGTTGTTTATCATATACAACAGGAAGGCCAATGGACATTCAAGGTCATCAACCTAGATCCAAGTATTACTGCAGACGGTCTGTCACTTCGGGACAAACAGGCTTAAGGAGAGGGCTGTGTTATGCTGATGAAATAAATATTAGCACATTGCAGATTACATACATGATTCTGAGCACATGGCTGTTCCAGTTGTTTGGAGATTATTCTGTGCAGCAGAGTTGCGTCATGTTCTGGTTTGTTGTAGATGTTCTGCCCCTTCCAGACGTTACTTGACTACCCTGCAGGCATCATGGCTCGTTATATGACCATAATGCAAGGCAGCGGAGAGATCTCATGATATTCAAGTGAGGAGTGTTAGTTATTGTAGCGGTTGCGGTTTTGTGTGAAGTAATCTTTATGTTAATTAGTGCAAAACTAATAAAGTGACATTTATTGTAGCTGTGGGACAAATTTAACATGAATTATTGTATACGAGTGCTCTGTTGATTTATAATTTTGCTGTTTGTGTCTAATTAAAGTTTGTAATTAGTAACTTCATAGGTGTCAGTTATTCTGTTTCCACTGTACTCACAATGATCTTGCGTGGCCATCGTAACAGTAATCTCCTCAGTAACATTTGCTGCTACTGTGGATCAGTTGTTTCAATTGAATAAAGTTACTAAGAAGACACTTTAACACTATTATTATAAAAATTTGTAATATTATTTAATATTACAATGAGAAAACATAGAACTGAAATGCTTAAAAAAATTATGTCAACAATATATTTGCTCACTATACCTGGTTCAGGTTTTAGTTTATCCACAAATTCTTCATTCATCACTCCAATACCGCCACTGAACATGATTGGTTTAATCCATTCCCTACGCTCTCCTGATGAATCCATTAAACCAAAGGATCGTGTAAATCCAGATACAACAGGTTCTCCAAACTTGTTGCCATAGTCTGATGCTCCATTACTAGCTTCTATTAATATTTCTAGAGGTGAAGCTAAGTTGCTCGGATATGTCAGGTTAATATCTTCCCATGGTTGATGATAATCTATATTTTACAGAAAAGATCTTAGAAATTCCAGTAATTAAATGAAAAAGTATGTAGTACGTGGATGTCGGTACAAATTTATTACGTTTTTATAAGCAATATCAACAACAAAAAATTCCTGAAACTACCCAATAATGTTACAAATTTTTATTGATACCAGCAAGGAAACAAATTGTTTTTAATCAGTGACACTTGTTTTCAATTATGATACTTGTGCCTTTATACAAAGAAATTACTAACACTGTGTTATGAAAAAGTAATTATATTATACATCATATAAACAAACTGAAGGCAAAGAAGACACAGTTTGGCAAAAAGGGAGATCTGGTTTTATTTCACAAAGAGGTAATCTTTTATTATCTGGTGTTTAGCAGGATAATACCAAAAACATACAGCATCACAATACATGATATTCTCTTATCAGCTATTAGTACTGTGTTTATAAATATTAAAATTTTCCACAAACACATTTTTTGACCTTTTGCATTTTTTGAAATAACACAGTGTATACGTCTAAAAATTCATGTCTGCCATAAATGCATGTACAGTCTGTGTTGAATGAACCTATTACATAACCTTCTTTTTGTCTATCCTAAATAAAATTTTTGTTGTTGGGAGTGGGGCACTTTATATATTACATTTTTACTGTATATGTCAGCTTTAATTTGAAGCTTCATTTTATTAAATATTGCAGTACCAGTTAAAAAAAAAATTTCTCATTTGTATGTTTATAGAGTTTACTTTTCCATAATATGCCCATAACTTTGTAATTATGTATTTGTTATTGTTTTCAATTCTACTTTAGGCTATCCTATTTTTAACTATCTAAAGAATTTAAATTTAATTTTTTTTTCAAGTTTATTGAAGCTTTTTGTTTTATACTCATGGACTTTTTCTACTTTTCTACAAATATTACTTTTTGTTAAATGAATGTTAACTTTCACAGGAGGTGTTTACACTATCACAATTTTCCAAGCTGTTAGGCCGTGGTCTAAATGGTTCATGGTTATCACCAGAAGTTTCGTCCGTATGATGACGGACATCTTCAGTGGTGTGACAACACAGATCACAACACCAGCAAATAAATACAAACACTTGCACAGGAACACAAAGATTAAAATTTTAATTAAATTAATTACAATTAAACAGGACAGAACAGAATGGTCTTTGCTTACATTCGTCTGTGGGTGGTTGTAACAGGACAGAAGTCTTTGTTTACATTCGTTTGTGGGTGGTTGTAACAGGACAGAACAGTCTTTGATTACATTCGTTTGTGGGTGGTTGTAACAGGACAGAACAGTCGTTGCTTAAGGCTCGTTTACACGGTTCAAGTTTACTGGCTTCAAGTACTTGTAGTCAAGTAAACTTGAAATCTGAATTCTGTCTACACGGGGAAAGTGGAAGCGTCAAGTACTTGACGCCACTACTTTCATTTTTGTTTGAAATGTCAAGTAGAAAGGTGCGTCGTATTGCAGTTAAAAGGCCTATAAAGGTCTCCACTTGCAAGATATCGTAGTGTTATTTCTAGCTTTGTTCTTGAGGGAATTGCATTTCTCATGGTAGTATTTGTTCTACTTATTTGTGCTTCAACGTTTCCTAATAGCTCCTCAAATTTCTGTACTGTCATCCTTAGATGAGTTTTGTAAGACGAAGGATCTTCATCTGCCAACTCACGTAACAGTGTTGAAGAGGCACCATACATTTCCTTTCTAGCTACCCATGTTCTCACCCACCTCCGAGTTCGTTTTCTCTCTCTGTTGACATTTTCCATTGTATCATCGCGTAGATTTTTGCACAGTGAGTTCACTATAGTCACTTCACTTAATATTCCAAAAAGAAAGTCATACTTTCTTGCTGCATACAGCAAGAAACTCGTGTATATCATTCACATTCCACTTATCATGTTAATATTAAAATTAATGACTTCAAAATGTTTTAACAAGATTTGCAGAATCACTTCACAGAGAAAACAATACACAAAAAGCCGACTGTGCACTGAAGACGTAAGACCGATTCCTTTGACTGCTTGAAGGCAAGTAGTCAAGTAGCCGTCTAGACGGAGACAGTAGGGCGGGAAAGTGAGTCACATAACTTTCAAGTGGCAACAAAACTTGACGCTAGGCCAACTCTACTTTCCACTGTCCAGACAGTGGAAAGTTACTTTCCACAACCGTTTACACAGGGATAGTATTAGGAAAGTAGCTTGACTTCAAGTGCTTGAAGCCAGTAAACTTGAACCATGTAAACGAGCCTTTACATTCGTTTGTGGGTGGTTGTAACAGGACAGAACAGTCTTTGTTTACATTCATTTGAGGGTGGTTGTAACAAGACAGAACAGTCTTTTTGTTTACATTCGTTTGCAGTTGGTTATGTGTTCCCAAGTGACTGTTCATATCCATTTACAGGGTCTGTGTTACCCCAACCCTGAAGATGTCCGTCAATGGTATGGACAAAACGTCTGGTGATAAACATCAACAACTTAGCCCACGGCCTAACAGCCTGGAAAATTGTGATAATTACTTTTTGTTGCTCCCTGGGTCACTTTACAGAATTCTGACATTCAATAACTGCATAGGATGTATACTGGTTATACTGCTAGAAATACTGGATATTGTTAATCTCAGTACGAATTCTAAATATTTAATCTTCAATCTCTGTTCATTGTTAATTATCGTTAAGCCTGAGGAATCCAGTTTATTGTTAGTTTCTTTTTCTTGAAAGAATTTTATTTTATTGGATAAAATTGTATATTATTTGCAGAGTGGCAACTGTTAACACTTCTTAAAAATCTATTCTTCAAATATGTTTTCACTTCTGTAACACAACATTTTAAAATTTATTTTTGTCTGAGGTTTTATGGCACTTATTTATTTATTTGCAGCACATGGTCTGCTTAAATTTATTTTTCCAAGATATTTATACTTCGTCTTTTCATATTTCAGGAATCTTCCTGCATGACAAAAGCCTGTATGACTGTACATAAACATGATGTCAGTGTTAACGATACCTCTACAACAATTACTTTTCAAATTGTAAACAATGCACTTTTCCAAATTCAGACCACTCAATAATATAGTGCTGTTAAGTCAGAAACATATTACGAGGGTTATTCAGAAAGTAAGTTCCGTTTTTAAATATTGGTGCGGTACCGATGTTGTCACACTGTTGTGCATGTGCGGCCAGTTTGTTGATTCGTTGGCAAGCCAACAACGCCATTTGTAAACAACTGTGCATTGAGTAAGCTTCGTTGGACGTGTTTATAATGTCGAAGGAATTTGAGATGCCCGCCACGTGTGAAAGTAGGTAAGTGAGTTTGGTTCTTGAATGCGAAAGGCATTAAACCAATTGAAATTCACAGTCAGATTTTCTGACAATTCACAAAATTTAGCTGGCAACTTTTTGATCATCCGCCTTACAACCCAGACCTCCTGCCAAGTGAATATCACCTTTTCAAGCATGGGAAATCCTTCCTTGGTGGCCACAAACTGTTAATATATGGTTCAAATTGCAGGCAGGAAATTTCTATGACAAACATATACAATGCCTGGTGCCTCACTATGACAATTGTTTCAAAAGTGACGGAAACTATACAAAAAAGTAGTTTAAGGTGTGTACTTCAAATAGCAATAAAAATGTTTTGTAAATATATTCTTAGTTTCCTTTAATTCCTTATCGAAACTAACTTTTAGAATAGCCCTCGTACTTAAAACATTTGGGTACTTAAAGAACACAATCCAAGAATTATTTTTTGTTCTTCATACCTGGTATGTACAAATTTCCAACAGAATACCCTGCAGTTCCAGCAATACAGTGGCCTCCTCTACCAACAGCTTGAACATCTCTGATTCTGCCTCCAGTACCTGTGGTTGCTCCACTGTTATGTGACATTTGTATTATTTATAATTAATATTTAACAAATGAAACAAACTTTAGCACAGACAAAACAATTAGTATCTACTAACAAAATCTAATTCTAACTCTGTAAACACCACAGAATATATACATGACAACTCTTATAGAATATTAAAAATTATGACTTTTGACATTCGTATAATTCATAAGATAAACAAACAAAAAAGTGATGAAGAATAACAGAAGACCCAACAAAGCCATTAAATCTAGAACTATACAGGCTAAATAGTTTTTATGACAAAGGCAAGACTGCCAGACTATGAGTTTTTTGGACTTAAACAAAGAAAAATCTCGCTAAGATTTCTGTGTAGAATATAGCTCTGAATCGTGGACCACTTCTAAAGGCAGAGAAGATATTATTATTAGAGGCTTCTGACACACAGTGATAGAAAACAATAAAGAGGATTTCAAGGAAGGATATAATAAACAAAATTGGAGTATTTGAAGGGCTACAAGAGAAAAAAATCATATATAGAAGGAAAAATTATGGCTGTGGCATTTCAATACACATACTACTTAAATATGGTATATTAAATAAATATGTGATTTAGATATATGCATATTCTAATAACTATGTTGATATTACGATGTCTGCCTTTTTGGACTGAAAGTTGCAAATACCTTAAAACATATGGCAATCAACAGGATGAGAATGATACCCTGAAGAATTCAATATAGCTGCTCTCTGCTCTTTAGATTGAGGACTGAGATTGCACATAGAACACCACACAATCAAACTAATATTATTCAATTGTGCAGATACGCAATGCTGAGACAGATCTCATGATTACAAAAATACCAAACAATATACATTTGTCTGGGAACACATACAGTTCCACCTAAACTAACAATAACATACACATGAGGAAACCCTATGACTATAAGCAGCCATAGCTCCTATGGTATCCACAGCTCCTACAAAGATTATTTATAATTTTATCATATTACGTGGTTGTTTAAAAAATAAGGTTTCAATGAGCGTAAAGCCTGCGCAGTTGACACGATCAAGTTCACATATGCACAGTATGTTAGTTTAGTTCAAATCCAGCGAACACAGATCTTTCATGTACAATGATGGTATATTTATTAAAATTAGTAAACTCATTGAAAATCCCATGAAGTGTGAAGTCTGTGCTGTGATATGATTTCTGTGAAAAAAATCAAGTAAGTAAGGCAGAAATTCATCACCAAATTACTGAGATGTATGGTGGAAATGTGGTAACATCAAAGTGCAGAAATGGTGTTAGGTGTTCTGTAACATCCATACAAACATTCATGACAAAGACTGTAGTGGTCGACCTTTACTTGTCACTGATGAACAAACGCAACATTTCGATGATAAAATTTGTGTAAGCATACATTTCCCAATATGCAATTGAAGTGATAATTTCCCTGAAAAATCACAAACTGTTCTACATGAAATAGTAACAGTAAAGTTTCATTACCAAAACTCTGTGGCAGGTAGATGCTAAAACTGCTCACAAAGGCCCATAAAAGTCAGAGAATGGTAGCAGCAAGGATGTTTTTAGATCAGTATCTTGCTGAAGGAGACAAATACCTCAAACGTATTGTCACAGAAGGTGAGAATTGGTTCTCATATGTAAATAAAGGATCCAAACAATAGTCAATGCAAATGAAGTATAGCTCATCACCTAAATCAAAAAAGCAAACATTTGCTGCAAGATTATGGCTACAGTTTCCTGGAGTCACCGAGCTATCTAACTTATACAATTCCTGGAACATCATACGACAAACAATTCTATAGTGTATTGCCAAACACAAAAAATGCGATGGGCATACAGAACTGGCAACACAGCCTGTTGTCTTCATGCATAGTCCTGCTTCAGGTAATGCACAACCACACAGCCACACTAGTTACACTTCTAAAATTCAAGTGGAATATTTTTTATCACCCCTGTTGTAGCCCAGACATGGTACCAAATAATCATCATCTTTTCTGCACCTGAAAAAATTGTTGGCTGAAAAAATTGTTGGTTACACAGAAATTCATAAACGATGACAAATTCAAAAGTGATATGGAGGGATGGTTAAAAAGCCAGCAGCAAACTTCCCTGCGGAGGGTAAAAAGAAGCTTGTCCCACTATTCAACAAGTGCTTATATAATGGTGGCAACTACGCGGAAAGGTGGTTTAGGATTAATTGTAATATACACTAGCAATAAAATATTTGTATAGGTAAAAGATTTTTTTTATGAGTATACTCAACAGGACCGGCCAGTATCGGCTGAATTGGTGGGAGCATCTTTGCCGAATGGATGACTGCCGCATCCCCAAACAGCTATGGAAATGTAAGCCGAGGGGACGGAGAGGTGTGGGACGTCAGAGGGAGTGCTGGAGTGACCAGCTCTAATCTTTGCCTATTTGAGACCGGAACAAACCATCCTTGGTTTAATCCTTGATGGTGATGACGAAAAGATTTTTTTTTGTAGCCTACTGGACCTTATTTTCCAAATAGCACTTGTACTTATTTCAAATACGAACAGATTCAAATAAATCTAACACAAAAGTAAAAGTACATTTTTAAAATAAAAAGTTCATTTTTATAAAATAAATTTACAAACCTGAATGGAGCAACTCCTGTTGGAAAATTGTGAGTCTCAGCTGTAAAAACAATGTGATATTTCCCTTCATGCTTGCAAAACCTGCTTGCTTTATCCACGATCTCGGGACGAAGTGTAGTTACTCTGTATCCCTCTATTGCACTTAAACAGTGATACACAATAATTACAAGCATTATTCATTTTCAAACATATTTAGACATTTTTAAACCAAATGATATCTTACTCTACCTGCTGTTGTCACTGAATTTGATTACATTATTTGGATTTGACGTTTTTTGGGTGCTAATTATCATATCAATTAATGATTCATGTTTTTCCTTTTTGTCAACGATTAAACGTCCCTGTAACAACAAACATTAGTATATATAACATTTCTTAAGGGACAATAATCTAAGTTAAAAAAATAACTACAGTCATCAGCAGAAAATTAGGTAGTTCAGATAAAATTCGCTGTTGCCAATTCGTTTTTATAATACCCATGTGAAAAGCACAACCTGACCTTGCATGTCTGGTAGTATAACACGCTATGATCTTTATCACACTATTGAGGTAATTTCTTAAATTTATTAAAAAATTAGACTTATACATGCAAGAAAGATTACTGATTATAATGATATACAGTGGAACCCCGCTAGTCCGAAAACCCGAACCGGTAGTTTGAAAAAAGGGTCTAAAAATTGGACAAAGAAATAAAAAAATACGACAAAATAACTGGAACATATCAATATAATTTGTACATAAAAAGCTTAGATAAATACACACTAATGTGTAACGGTACAGAATTGTGTGTTACAAAATAATAATTTAAAGCAGTCTTAATTCAAAGCAGTCAGGATTCACCTTTGGGGTACCTCGTTTTAACCAACTACAAATACAATATTATTACAAAACACCACGTCTGTGTTTTGTCTCTGGAGTCAGATAGTCCAGACATATTACGTAACTACATATAGTTTGTGGCAGCCATGAATCACGGAAAAAATGAAGCCCACGTGCCGATTTCACCAGGCGGCAAAATGTTGCAGAATTTGCTGGCCTAGCTTCTAGAACTTTTTAAAACCACCAATCAGGGCTTGAGTTGGTGATCACGTGACCGGCCAGAAAACATCGAGAACTTCGCCCTAACACAGGTTAAGCATCAGTCAACTTGTATTTCTCTGACCGCACGGTCAACTAATCAAAAAATAATCAGTGCTCGCGAGCGAGTTATGTCGGCCGACAAAATGTTACAAAAGAAAATGTAATCAAAAACAGTATTAAATTACTAAACACTGTTTGTACAGTTACGGTGAAAAACTTATAACCGATTGAAATAACAGTTCGGAGTGATGAGTGATACAGCGAGTAACACGTGACGGTGGTGAAACTGTCTGGAACGCCATGGATTGGTTAAGTACCATTCATAAACAACTTAATCAATTTTATAAACATATAAAACAATTACAGATACAGAGCTCTAATAACGGGGGTTAGAAAAAAAAAATGTAAAAAGAGTGAAAGAGTGAGTGAGACAAAGTACTTGGGTCATTACTAAGATTAAGTAAATTGTTATAGCCATTTAAGAATAGTAATCATAAGAATTGTTTCATTATTGTTTGGTATACTGATAACTTTATATGTTGTTTACATTCAACAAAACAAAAAACAACTTTTAATTAATGTATTAATTGACCAGAGTAGAATTTGATACGATATTATATAGGTGTAAAACTTATCGTAATTTCATTAAATTAAATAAAAAATAAGTTGTTTCAGTCAGCATAAACTGTGTTAATATCATTTCGCAACGCAACCCAAATAATCCCTCTGCAACTGTTTTCGTCTGTACAACCCTGGATTAAAACCCGAAGGTAAGAAAAAGAGTAACGAAGTTAATAAATTCAATAAGATTTTATTTGCTATAAATACGTAGAGTTTCAGTGGCCCCCGAACTGGGACGGTGAGTATAATTTATTAATTATACAAACCAGACCTAATTGAGTTGCATAAAAGGATCATTTGTGAGTGAGGGCGGTTGTGTAGGTTAGCAAGCATAATTGTATATGTAAACAATAATATAAAACAAAAATAGAAAATAATAGTGATGAAGTTAACAGAATCGACTTAACGAACACTAGTACAGACAATCAAGTAAATACGATAGTAACCGAAATGGTAGTAAACGAAATAAGCCTAACCGAGTCCGTAACAATGGAAGGCGCTAGGATTCATTCGACGCCTATCCAAAATAAACAATCTGATAGTAACGATATAATGAATATGATGTAATCACTTTTGGCAAAGCAAAATGCAATGTTGGAGGTAAATTTTAATGTAATAAATAATCGTTTTGACATGAATGATACCAAATTAAATGAACAAAATAAGAAATTTGAGGCCTTAAATAATCGTTTGGACAATAGTGATAAAAATTTGATACTAAATTCGATGAAATAAGTAAACACTTTGACATAAATGATGCTAAATTTGAACAATACAAAGAACAGAATGTGAAATTTGAGAATAGCATAAACGTAAAGTTTGACGAATTAACTAATTCATTGTGTAGTATTGATGAACGAATTAACAAAATACGTAGTGAAACTAAAAGAAAAACAGATGAGTTAAGAGAGTGTGTGTGCATGGTAGACGGTAAAACAGACATGTTATAATCTAACCAAAAAGAACTTGGACAACAAATAATTACAGTAAATGACAAACTAGAAAGTTTTGTAAGTAAAGCGGGTAATAAATTCGAGGGTATCGAGAGTGAGATGCATGGCATAACTAACACTATACGCGCCATAGATAATCGCAGTAGTGAATTAGAATCACAAGTAGCAACGTGTGCAGAAAATAATTACGATAAGATCGTTAAAAATGTTAGAGATGAGGTAGAAAATATTTGTAAAACAGATATTCAATTAATCAAAGAAACAGTACATGTTATTGAGAGCGCAAATCATAATAAGTTCGTGTCTACTGAACAGAGCATTGTTAATGTAAAAGATGAATTGAGTATGGCAATCGCCCAGAAAATAAATAATGTTACTGAAAGAGTAATTATGACCCGTGATATAAGTAGTGAAGTTGAGCTAGAATCGTTCAATTATGACAGAAGGGGGGTACACCCCATGCAATTTTTAAACAGAGTAAAAGAGTATAATCAGTTTTGCAATAGTAACTGGGAGGATAAGCTATTAATAATAATGAAATGCTTTAAAGGGAGTTCTGTGGTGTGGGCGGAAGTACACAAAGCAGAATGGGGAGATATCAAAGTTTTGAGAGTGCCTTCCGAAACAAGTACTGGTCTGAGGAGGAGCAAGAGGGGTTACGCAGTAAGATTATGGTAAAAAGTAATTTTGGGGCCCAGGGGGATAATGTGACACTGTACGTAATGCGGTCATACAATGAGGTGAAATATTTAGAGCCCCTGTTATCGTTCAGATCGTTTGTAAGGTATATAAGTAAAAACTTACCAAGAGAAATCCAGATCAATTTAATGACGCAGGAAGTGGAAGATATAAATCAACTCGAGCAAATACTAGATATTTTCCAAAATATTAGGGACCGAGAGGCAGGCCAGCGTCTGAATCCGCCTGCACCATATGTACACGGAAACCATCATCAGCCCAGGGGATACCAACCCATTATAGAGGGGAGCAGGGAAATAATAATAATAGAAGGGAGGACTGGAGTGTTGGAGAGTGCCATTGTGAAAATTATGCCAGTAGAACGACCTGTTATAGGTGCATTAAAGAGAGGAACTGTCAGCAAAACAACACAGTGTATAACCAAAACAATAAACACTAGAGAGGAGTAAGCAGTAGAGGAGCACCGGGAAGTAGCGGAAATTCTACTAGAGGCCATGGTGGGTACACTCCAGGCCGTGCAACAACCCAAACGGAAAACTAGCAAGGACAGTGGATGAAGGGACCCCACCATTGTCGACGGAGGACTGCGGGGTCCAAGACAATGACAGCTATCTAAGTAACGTATCCGCACCGACCTGTCCAAGGAACTGATGGAGGAGGATGACACAGAGGCAGCAAGATTAGAGACAGGATTGACCGAATTGAGGATCAAAATTGAAGGTAAGGAAATAAAAACCTTAGTAGATACTGGCAGTGAAGTTTCTGTTATTTCCGAACACATACTAGATAAATTCCAAGAAACAAACAAAAATATCCCATCTTTGCCAGTTGCGGGGGTGACTGTTGTAGGTATTACAGGGGTCAGAAGTAAACGTATAACTAAGCAAGTACATTTGAATATGGTAATTAATGGGGTAGGGTACGATAACACATTTTTAGTAGTACGGGAGTTAAATCTGGAGGTTATCCTGGGGAACGACTTTTTGATAAAACATAAGGCGGTAATTGATTTTCAGAAGAAGCGGGTGTTAGAACTGAATAATGAAGTCAAACCAGTTCGGATTAGTTTTGAGCGGGTAGTAGACACAGTGAGAATTTCGGGAGTAAAGGTGATACTAAATCGGGTTAGTGAACAAGAAACGGAAGTTAGTACATTAGTACATGTGTATGGAGGCGAGAGAGAGAGAGAGAGAGAGAGAGAGAGAGAGAGAGAGAGAGAGAGAGAGAGAGAGAAGAGAGAGAGAGAGAGAGAGAGAGAGAGAGAGGGATGGAGGGGGGATGGAGGGGGAAGGGGAGGGGAGAGGGAGAGAGAGAGAGAGAGAGAGAGAGAGAGAGAGAGAGAGAGAGAGAGAGAGAGAGAGAGAGAGAGAGAGAGAGAGAGAGAGAGAGAGAGAGAGAGAGAGAGAGAGAGAGAGAGAGGGTGACAAAAGTGAAGAATGAATGTGGGAGGATAGAGTGGTGAAATTTTGTAGTGAGGGCGGCATCGTAGGGAGTTCTCAACATGAAGCATGAAGCATTGTGGCGGGTAGTAGATGGTTTTAGAGGAGTGTTCGCCGAGATACCTGGGAGGGCAAGAAATTATGAATGTGAATTAAAGGTGAGGGAACACGCACCCTACGTACAAAGAAGCTATCCAGTGCCATATTCAAAGAGAAGAGCGGTCCAGAATGAATTAGATAAAATGTTAGATGGGGACATAATCGAGCGATCAGTATCACCATATTCTAATCCGTTGGTAGTAGTTATCAAAAAAGATGGTAGAGTCAGGCTATGCTTAGATGCCCGTAGGATCAATCAGATAATTATTCCGGATCGAGAATCACCTGAAGCAATCAATGAAATTTTTCAAAACTTCAGCGGCGTAAAGTATATGACCTCATTAGACCTAACCGCAGGATATTGGCAAGTTCCGTTAGCGGCGAACAGTCGAAAATACACAGCTTTCTTATTCAATGGAAAAAACTATCAATTCTAACGGTTACCGTTCAGGCTTAACACCAGTGTGGCCAGCTTCATTAAATGCTTAGACGAGATATTACAACCAAAAATGTTTGACTTTTTAACGATTTATGTAGACGACATACTGATAGCGTCAAGAACTTTTGAAGAACACCTAGAGCATATAGAGTATGTGTTGAATAAATTGTATCAAGGGGGGTTGACAGTAAATGGGAAAAGTCGAGTTTTTTGCAGAAAGAAATACATTTTTTGGGGGTTATCATTACACCGGAAGGCATACGAGCTAACCCAGATAAAGTAGAATCTATTTTGAAATTCCCTGAACCAAAAAACATTAAACAATTGCAGATTTTTTTAGGTATATGTAATTTCTATCGAAAATTCCAGCGTAACTATGCATACATAACAGTAAAACTAAGTAAAGTATTGCAAAAAGGTAAACGATGGAAATGGGGTGAAACGGAAAGGGAGGTTTTTCACTAGATAAAAGAGAAATTTGTAAACATGGTGATGATGGCTCACCCTAATTTTGAAGAAAAATTTTACTTGCAGACGGACGCTAGCAACGTCGCCCTGGGAGCGGAACTTTACCAGGAGGATGAAGACAAGGAGCACCACACCATCGCTTTCACCAGCCGGACCTTGATAGTAGCCGAGAGGAACTATACTACCACCAAGAAGGAACTATTAAGTATCTTTTTGCCATAAGAAAGTTCCGCACCTACCTGCTAGGGAACCAGACCATTATCAGGACAGATCATAAGGCATTATCGTTTTTAAACACTTGCACATTGACTCATAGCAGACTAACAAGGTGGGTACTAGCTCTACATGAATATAATTTCTCTTGGGAATATATAAAAGGGGTAGAAAACAAGGTACCTGACATTCTCTCAAGGGTAGACATAGAGGGGAATAGAACGGGGAGAGAATTGAATGAAATAGAAATTTTTCGGTTAAGTAGAGAAGATAAGCTTTTTGGGGAAGAGTTGAAAGACATAAAAAAAATGCAAAGATCAGAGGTTAAGTTAAATAAAATCATATTAAGTTTAGAATCTGACTTAGATCATTCTGTATATAGCCGATATTTTCAAATCTATCAAGGGAGTTTATTCAAAAAAGTAGAGGGGAGTGAAAGGATTGGAGGTTAGTTATACCAGAGGGGTTGGTAGACAAAATAATATGGGACTGTCATAATCGGTATGGGCATTTCGGGGCTAGGAAATGTGTAAACGTACTGAGAGGATCGTGTTTATTTAAAAATATGGAATGGAGAGTTTTAGAACATTGCGATTTATGCCAGAAGTCAAAAGTGGCTAATTACCAGTTGGAGGGAGAAATGAAATACATTAAAGTAGAGAAACCTTTTGATTTAGTTGCGGTGGATTTGTTCGGCCCACTACCAAAGGGTAGGGGAGTGGTGATGTACATTTTTGTAGTATTAGACACGTTCACTAAATTCGTAAAGCTGTAATAGTGTCAAGAGGGCGACGAGTAGAGTTTTAAGTGAAAAAATAACGAAGGATTATATGATCAACACCGGGAAACCTAAAGTAATACTCTCTGATCATGAGCCCCAGTTTGTTAGTGGAACTTGGCGACAAACTCTGGGGTGGGAAGGAATTATACCTAAACACACAGCGGTATATCATCCCCAGTCAAACCAAGCCGAAAGGGTCACGCGCGAATTAGGTACGATTTTTCGGGCGTACTGCCATACTAAACACAGTTAATGGCCAACCTATGTGAATAAAATCGAAAACTGGTTAAATTGTACCACGCATGAGTCAACCGGGTTTACGCCATATGAGTTAGTTAAGGGGATACGCCCACCGAGAATTCTGGAACAGCTGTTCAACTATCCACCTGAGAGTAATATCAGAGGTCTGGACATAAAACTGAAACTCACTAATGAGAACTTATTGACTAAGGGGGAAAGAAGAAAGCGACGTCATGATGCTGCAGGTAAATGTACTAGATATGACATAGGCCAGTTGGTGTTGGTGAGGCGGCATGATTTGTCCAACGCACAGGACAAAGAAATTAAGAAATTCTTTTTGCTATATGAAGGACCGTATGAAGTAATTGAGATTAAAATGGACAACGCATATGTTTTGCGAAATCAAGTGACACGGGAGATAGTGGGTACCCACAACGCCACAAATTAAAAAAAGTATTGGTCAAAATAAAATATCAAAATAAATTATGTAATTGTGTATAAAAATTTAATGTTTTCAGAAGGGACCCTTCCCCATTTTCAGGCGGCCACGGTCTCACCAGCCCTGGTCGTGGATTTTGGATATATAGGGACAGACCATGGTTGTAGCCAACTCCCATTGGGGTGGGACAAAGATGGTCTTTCCCTACTAAATTGGTAGAAACTAGAAATCTACATAGAATAAAGAACGGGGAGTGGGACCCCTAAAGTCCGTGGTTAAAGAATTATAAAAAAGAGGTGCATAATTCTAAATTACCATAAATTAAGACAATCCTCAAGTTTATAAACAGGTGTTGTTTGCGGGTTGTAAACTCATCACTTAATAGGTAGATAGTGGATAAGTTTTGTGGCTGAGGAAACAAACCGAAATAACAAATTTTCTGTATAGTCTGACTGAATTATGGCCTAGAGAGATGGGGTCGTAGATTAGCGGTTGGGTTTTTTTCTTATTTCCGGAAAGGGGGGCAGGTAAGGAATTTAGGGCTGCCAAAAAAGGATGTTGTTCACATTCATTGACGTATGGGTTCTGTTCGTTTTCGATCGCATCTCTGTAGACCATAATTCTGTACATATAAGATATGATCTATTCACAGGTAATCAGAGAAAAATAATTGGAAAAAAAATTGTCTAAAATAAGACAATCATGTAACCTAAAGGTTAAACTATTATTTTGTGGTACCTGCTATGTTAGACCATGAGTAGAGATATTTGGTTTAGAATGTAATCAGGGAGGAACTTAAGTAAAGATTTGAGCCGAACAATGTGAATTTTAGTAATGAATTTAAGTTTATTTTGATTTCAATTGTAACATAAATAGTAACTGATTAAAATGTAATGACTAAAATATTTGTTCAAGCTGAAAAAATTGAAGATTGGTCGATTGGAAGATTGGAGAGTGGTCATCTTGTAGCGGGTCGATTTCTGGGTGTTTTTGTTTTAACCGTTTGGGGTATATATATATATATTTTTTTAGTCATTTCGGTTTCGGGCGGGTTTGTATAAAATAATGTAAAAATGTATTATTGTGCAACGTATTTGTCCGTATAACAGACCAGTGTTGAGAAACAGTTGGAAACAAAGCGAAACGCAATCAGTGGTGTAACACGGCTGAAGAATTTACCTCCACCAAAATTCTAAGAACTTTGCAAGTGTGTCGACGCACAGGCGCGAATACCCACGCAAGCGCGCTCAAAAGGACGCTCTCAACAAAAAACAAGATGGCTAGAGCGAACAATTTATTCATCGCCCCTTTGGCATCACTCAAACGTCCGGCCCACTTAAATGACGTCAGCCAATGCCTACAGAAGATCATATGCGGCATTGACTCAAAAAAATAACATGCAGAGCATGGGCTGAAGCTTCGGCGACGACGCCCAAGGCAGTGAGTTCCAGTGTTGAAAACTGTGGAGAGGAAACAGAGAACCAACTTCTGCCCAGTACCTCTTACCAACCGACCGCATGCGGTTCGTCTAAATTTCATTAACAATTTTTGTCTTTAGGTCGGCCGACCTCACAGTTAAAATTTGGAACGTTAATCAACAGTGTACAAGTGAAATAACAACAGTAATGAGTGAGCATAAATGAAGTAATAGTTTCGTTTCTTTTTCGAACATTTGAAAGGGGACTTGGCACGGGCGCGATGACCGCGTGGTCGATGTGGGGGCTTTATCATATGAAGATGTGTTAGGGGGTTTCTGATTTTGTATAGAATGTGAAGGGGTTGTTTAGTTTGGTATAAATGTGAGTGTGGCAAAGCTGGGCGGCTTTCTGTGTTTATTTGTGTTTGCCTTTTATGTTTGTCTTAGAAAAAATAAGGTAAGCCGTAGATTGTAAGCCAGATTACAACAGAGTCACGTGTTGCACAACACCTGAAACATGTATTTACTAAATGTATTGTTCTTAATTTCACTAAAGTAACAGTAAAACATTAAATGGAAATTCTCTTCATATAAATGTGTTGTGCAAATTATTCTCACCACCTTAAGAAATTACGGCTGCATCCCAAACATACGTATGACGCAACCTTGAAGCCACGCGATGGTAAGTAGGAGTGGATTAACATTGATTTTAAATTAATACGATATCATTTAATATAGAACGTTTCATTGGCGCCACGAAAGGGACGAATTTAATAAAATAAATTCCATACCTATAAATGGGATGCAATCGTAATTTGGAAGTTGTGTGAGAATACGCAAAAGATACTTATGTAAAGTTAAGTTACGCTAAGTAAGTAAAGAATATTTAAAATATAAATATATATTTAAAATATATATTATTTATATTGTAAACAGAATAAATACCTAAAAATAATAATAATAATGGAAAATACAGCAGAGAACGGAGTCGATTTGTCCGACTCGACTGTGATAAGCGAAATAGCTGAATTAAATGAATCAGCTGTTGTGAATAGTTTTGAAGTACATTCAACGCCGAATGTAGGTCAAGGCGACAAAACTTTGAACACAAGTAGTATAAATGAAAAAGATAGTACAGATGATTCGGGGATCCAAACGACCCCAAAATCGAATAGAGAAAGTAAAAATAATAATGGTGAAGTCAGCTTCACTGACAATAAAACAGAAAGTCAGTCGACACCAGTCCCGATTAAAAAATCTGAAGATCAAGATATAACGAAAATGATCCAATTTCTTTGTACCAGTTTCAATAAATTTGATGTAAAGTTAGACGAACAAATTAAATTGAGCAATGACTTTGACACCAAATTAGAAGTACAAAATAATAAATTTGACGAGTTAAAAAATCAGAATAATGAGTTGAAATATGAGATCCAAGAAATTAACAAACATTGTGAAAATACCAAAGTAGAATTTACCAATAGAGTCAACCAAGTAGAAACCAAGTTAGATGATTCAATGCAAAAGGTAGAGGTTAAATTTACTGAAATAGATAGTCAGATAAGTAGAGTTGAGAAGCAGATAAATGAGAATAACGAGTATTTAATAAGTTCAATGAATGAGCATAACAATGACATAGAATCTAAAATTAATAAATGTAGTATTGAAACTGAATGTAAGTTGAATAGTGTAGTAATGACAGTTGAAAAAATCAGTCAGAACTTTGATGAACATCAAAATAAGATAGAATCTAAAATAAATGAAATTGAAAATAATTATAAGACAGAAATACAAGCAGTAAATGAATCTATCGATGTGATAGCAAAGAATAACGTACAGTCTGAATATAGTAATGACAAAAAATTATATTCACTTGAACAGAATATTAATAATATGAGAGATGAATTAAGTGTAGTAAAAAATCAAAATGTAAACAATGTTACTGAACGCATATTTATGACACGTGACACAAACAATGAAATAGAATTAGAAACTTTTAGTAATGAAAATAGGAGAGTGCATCCAATGCAATTTTTAAATCGAGTACGAGAGTTTGACAGATTCAATGGTAGTAGCTGGGAGGTTAAACTTATAAAAATTTTGAAATGTTTTAAAGGTGATTCAGAGATATGGGCGGAGATGCATCGAAACGAATGGGAGAGTTATGGAGATTTTGAAAGAGCATTTCGGAACAAATACTGGTCGGAGGAGGAGCAGGAGATACTGCGAAGCCAAATAATGGGAACTGGGAGTTTTGGAAGAAACAGCCGTAGTATTACAGTATATACGATGAAGCTGTACAACGAAGCGAAGTATTTGGAACCACCGTTGCCATTTCAGTCGTTTGTACGCCACGTTAGCAAGCACCTACCAAGGGAGGTGCAGATCACATTGATGACCAGAGAGGTAAGCGACATAAATGAATTAGAAAAAATATTAGACGTTTTTCAGAATATTAAGGACCAGGAAGACAGCAGACGCATACAACAACATAATATACAAAATGGAGGTAATTATGTACCAAGAGGAGGACCAAACGGAGGAACCACACACAATGGTCGAGAACGGGACAGACGATACCCAATGTGGAAATGTGACGGGTGTCTGGTAGAAAATTATGCTGATCGTAATTTTTGTTATAGATGTAGAAGGGCGAGGCCCGGACAGCAGCCGAGGACACCACCGAGGTTCAACAACCCACAGCAGAGGAACGGTGAACGACGAGTAGAGAATCTGAGAAATGAAGGAGGAAATCAGCAGATGGGCAGAGTATACACGCCCCGTAACGCAGACGCAAGAATGGGAAACTAAGGAGGACAATGGATGAGGAGGCCCGGCCATTGTCGAGGAATAATCACGGGGTCCACGAAAATAAATACAGGAATAACACGATTCACACGGACTTGGCCACAGAATTGTTGGAAGAAGAGGAGACGGAAGCGAGGAGACAAGAGGCGTGGTTGACTGAGGTAAAACTGGAAATAGAAGGTAAGTCAATCTTGACACTTATAGATACAGGTAGCGAAATATCTGTAATAGCAGAACATGTACTCAATAAATTGAAAGAAACTAACAAACATATTCCGTCTTTGCCAGTAGCAGGGGTAGCAATTGTAGGTATTACGGGTGTTAGAAGTAAACGGGTTACAACACAAGTCCAGTTGAACATGTTAATAAATGGGGAAAAATATGAGAATACATTTTTAGTTGTAAGAGGTTTAAATTTAGAAGTGATTTTGGGTAATGATTTTTTAATAAGAAATAATGCGGTCATTAACTTTCGAAAAAGAATTTTAGAATTGAGTAATGAAAATAAACAAATAACAGTTAATTTTGAACGGGTTCTAGACACAGTAAAGATTTTGGGTATAAGGGTTATACCAGATAAAACCATAAATAGGGATATGGAATTTAGTATACATGCGTGTAGAGAGAGTGTGAGTGAAGAGAGGGGAGATAGAATATGGGCCGAAAGAGAGGTTAAATTTTGTGGGGAAGGTGATGAAATGGGGAGTTCTCAGCGTAAAGCGCTGTGGCGGGTAGTTGAGGATTATCGGGGAGTGTTTGCCGGGGAACCAGGAAGGGCAAAAGGTTATGAATGTGAATTAAGGGTGAGGGAGCATGCACCATATGTCCAACGTAGTTATCCGGTACCATATTCGAAAAGGGAGGCTGTACAGTCAGAATTAGATAGGATGTTAGCGGGGGATATTATAGAAAGGTCGGTATCAACTTATTCCAACCCTTTAGTAGTAGTAATCAAAAAAGATGGGAGAGTGAGGTTATGTCTAGATGCCCGCAAAATCAATCAAATAATCATTCCAGACCGGGAGTCACCAGAAGCGATAGAAGAGATTTTTCAGAAATTTAGTGGTGTGAAATACATGACTTCTTTAGACCTGACCGCCGGATATTGGCAAGTCCCGTTGGCAGTAAATAGTAGAAAATATACAGCGTTTTTGTTCAACGGAAAAAATTACCAATTTAAGAGACTACCGTTCGGTTTGAACACAAGTGTAGCTAGTTTTATTAAGTGTCTCGACGAAATTTTGCAACCACATAACTTAGATTTTCTAACCATATACGTAGACGACATACTAATAGCTTCTAGAACATTTAAAGAGCATGTAGAGCATTTGGAATATGTATTGGAGAAATTATATCAGGGAGGTTTGACGGTGAATTGGGACAAATCAAAATTTTTGCAAACTGAGATACATTTTTTAGGTTTCATCATAACACCTACAGGAATACGTGCCAATCCGGATAAAGTAGAATCCATCTTGACATTCCCGGAGCCAAAAAATATAAAGCAGTTGCAAAGTTTTCTTGGTCTTTGTAATTTTTACAGGAAGTTTCAGAGGAACTACGCCCAGACGACGGCCCGACTCAGCGCAGTGTTGCAAAAGAACAAGCAATGGAGATGGGGCGACAATGAAAGAGCAGCGTTCAATGACATCAAAATCAAGTTCGCAAACATGATACTAATGAATCATCCCAATTTTAATAACAAATTTTATTTACAGACAGATGCTAGTAACCTAGCGTTGGGAGCAGAACTTTACCAAGAGGACGAGGAGAAGGAACATAAAACTATCGCCTTTGCCAGCCGGACATTGCTAGCCGCTGAGCGCAACTACACTACCACAGAAAAGGAGCTCCTCAGTATAGTGTTCGCCGTGAGGAAGTTCCGAACATATCTGCTGGGTAACAGGACCATCATCAGGACGGACCATAAAGCGCTATCGTTCCTCAATACTTGTAAACTCACACACAGCCGGATTACCAGGTGGGTGTTAGCTCTTCAAGAGTATAATTTTTCTTGGGAATATATCAAGGGTGTAGAGAACAGGGTGCCAGACACACTATCACGAATAGACACAGACAGAAATAGAACAGGTAGAGATATCAAAGAGATAGAAATTTATAGACTATCCCGGGAAGATAAACTTTTTGGGGAGGAATTGAAAGATATAAATGTAATGCAAAGAGCTGATAATAAATTAAATAAAATAATTACTAGTATAGAATCAGATGTAGATGAGTTAGGGTATAAGCAATATTTTCAAGTGTTCAAAGGGAGTTTGTTTAAAAAAGTAGAGGGGAGAGAGAGAGATTGGAGGTTAGTCATACCTGAAGGGTTGATAGAGAAAATAGTGTGGGACTGTCATTTTAGATACGGGCATTTTGGGGCACGGAAGTGTGTGAATGTATTAAAGGAATCTTGTTTATTTAAGAACATGGAGAAACGAGTCCGAAGAATACTTAGAGTTTGTGAGTTATGTCAGAAATCCAAAGTTGTAAATTATAGGTTAGAGGGAGAACTAAATTATATTAAAGTAGAAAAACCATTCGATTTAGTAGCTGTAGATTTGTACGGCCCACTGCCGAAAGGTAGGGGTGGAGTGATGCATATTTTTGTTGTACTTGATACTTTTTCTAAATATGTCAGGCTATATAGTGTAAAGCGAGCCACAAGTAAGGTGCTGAGCGAGAAAATCATACGCGACTATATGATCAACGTGGGAAAGCCGAAGATGATATTATCTGACCACGGTCCGCAGTTCATCAGCGGAAGATGGCGCCAGACTCTTGGATGGGAAGGTATTATCCCAAAGCACACTGCCGTATATCATCCACAGTCGAATCAAGCTGAGAGAGTCATGAGGGAGTTGGGCAGAATTTTTCGAACATACTGCCATGCCAAACATAGTGAGTGGCCACTCTATGTGCAGAAGATTGAAAACTGGCTAAACTGCACCACCCACGAGTCGACGGGGTTCACGCCTTATGAGCTAATAAGAGGAAAGCGTCCACAGAGAATTCTGGAACAACTAATTGAATATCCACCGGAAACCGACACTATCGGTAACGATGTTAAGCTGAGACTAGCCAATGAAAGTCTGTTGACAAAAGGGGAGAGGAGAAAACGGAAACATGACATGAAAGGTAAGTGGACGCAGTATGAGATTGGACAGCTGGTATTGGTACGACGACACGATTTATCAAGTGCACAAGATAAGGAGATCAAGAAGTTTTTCTTATTGTACGAGGGGCCGTACGAGGTAGTGGAAATAAAAATAAAAAATTCATATGTGTTACAGAATAGAGAGACCAGGGAGATAGTGGGTACGCACAACGCTACAAATTTAAAATTATTTTGGTCAGCATAAGTACTTTGTTAATTTGTAAAGGTATGAATCTTATATGATTATTCTTTTATGTTTTTAGAGGGGCTCCTCCCCCATTTTCGGGCGGCCACGATCTTACCAGTCCTGGCCGTGGAATTCGGAAAGCGGAGGCGGGCCATGGTTGGCAGGATCTTCCTTCGGGCAGTGAAAACAACGATGGTCCGGCTCCACCAAAATTGGTACAAAATAGAAATTTAACCACATATATTTGAACGGGGAGGGGGACCCCAACAGGTACGTGACTCGACTTAAAATTTTTTAATACACTCATGGTGCAGCGGCTTTGGTGTGCCAGTCACGTGCCTGCACTGCCTTGGAGTGTTTGTATATAATGGAGGCTGCATTAAATAAAAGGCAGTGCATTCAAATTAAATTTTTTGGTGTCCAGGGCAAAATTAAAATGGAGCCTTTGACAATATTTTCTGATTAGTCTGAAAAGACGAATTTTGTGGCAAGACGGTTGGGCGCACGGTAGAAAGCGGGGTAGAAGAAATGGGGAGAGGGGAAGTAGTGTGTTTCAGAGGGGGGACGTGAATTCACGTAGTATATCTACCTAGTGCCGATCCGTTTTGCGGCGAAACCCGACTTTTCAGGCGATTACTGCCTTACTACCACTTATCATAAGGAATGTTAGTCAGCCTCCAGTGTAAATAGTTTTGAAAAAAAAAAAAAAAAAAAGAAAAAAAAAAACCCAAAATAATTTTGGATGTGTATAATTTTAAATTTAAGATATAATTTTTTTCTTCTAAATTTTTTAGCATTAGGTGACCAAATATAATTGTTAGATTTTAGTAGTAGTGGGTGTAAGAACGTTTTGAAGAAATGTGTAGTAATATAAGAACTTGTTATCAATACAAGATGTGGGGATAATTTTGGGGGGGTAGTTTGGTGCTCAATGAAGTGACATAACAGTGTAGTGTGGAACTGCTATGGGGGAAAGTTGTAGATTTTGTATTAATTATTTTATGTTACCAATGGTTAAGCTTCCATATAAAGTGGGTTAAGACCCCATCTCAATTAATATTGTCATTTAAATTTTAATTTAATATTACGAAAGATATTTTACTTGTGATTCCCCAAATTTTCGGGCGGTCACGGCCTCACCGAACCCTGACCGTGGAATTGGTTTAGCTTTAACAGCTATGGTTGGGGCACATTACGATTACGCGCTGACCATAACTGGCCATAGCTGTTATCGTTGTAAAGGTGTATTTTGAAATTGATGGGGGGTAGTAAAAAGGGGAATCACCAAACTATGGAACAGCGGCTGCCACTCTGTTCGAGAAGGAACAGCAGAGCCAGGTGGTAGATCCGTTTAAGGGTGCATGATTTTATAACAAGAACATGATGATGTTCACCAATTTAAACTTAACAGCGGAAGCAGAGACACGGAGAGGTAAAACCCTGCTCCAAAATATACCGTCTCTGTGGAAGCGAAAGGGCGAAACAGTCCTCCATAATCTGAAATAGAGTGTGTGGCTGGGAGGTGACGTAAAGGAGTCACGAATTTAAAATTTTATGACAAAAGTTTTTGCTTATTCAAAGTGTAATCCAATCAAAAATGCTTGTGCTCTGTCCACATAATTATATGCTCAGACTCGTAAATTAAGGTGTTCATGCTATAGGTTTAAGTGTATTATTTTATTGTTGTCTATTAGATAAGAATATGTAATTTTATTATGTGTGTATTTTTTTTTAAGCCATAAGTAAATCGTCTGGCAGGTTAACATAAGCATCAGAATCAGAGAAATGGGAAACAATGAGGTGAGAAGTGAGAATAAATAAAAATAAATATGTATATTCCATGTAATTTGTTCAACTTTAAGAGGTAGTTTCATTGTGTTTTTATTATGTTAGGATATCAGCTGATCAGCAATACCATGTCACTGGTATAGTGGTTTGTAAAGGTTACAAATAATTAATGTTTAGTGTACTACAGACATTTTGAAGTAAAGACAAAAAGAATATGAGAAATAAAATAACAATTTATGCAATTAATAAAAGATAATTTATGGGTGATAAATGTTTTATGGGACATGCAGACCTGTCCAAATTGAATTAAACGTTAAATGTGAAATGATGGAGATGAATATAGTGTAATGTTGTTTTTGAGTTGATGTGATATAATAGAATTTTGTGAAATATTGATGTTGACACAGTGGTAATGGAGACTTTATGTAGAGTTTTGAATGATCTATATTTATGTTTATAGTTAATGAGGTTATTTTGTGTATTTGTAGTAATGTAATGAGATTGAGATTTTGGGGGATGGCAATTTTGTATTAGGGGGTAGTGTATTTGGGGAGTCCGCAACAAGGGTTGGGACGGGATAGGGATAGATTTAGTGGGGCTGGGGTCGCCTTAGGTAAAATCCGGGGGCCAAATAAGGGAAATGAGTTTTTGGGAAGGAAACACGTATCCTATGTACAAAGGGTTAGAGAGTATTTTTTTTTATATTTGGGGAGAAGGCGGCGTTTTGAGTTAAATGGTAAGTTGGGTTTAGAATGTTTTGATTAGTAGATATTTTTGATAGAGTTGGGTGTCATGATAATTGAGTTGATGAATATTAGAGTCAGAGGGAGAAAGTTTTTATAGGTATAGAAATCTAATGCAGAAAAACGAGAATAAAGAATTTACATCACCCACAGTATATTAAAGTAAGATTGTTGAAAAGCCAGAGAGATTCATGATAAAGAATATGCAATTGTTTATTTTTTAAACCAGTGACAGAATTTTGATAGAAGTGAAAATAATGTAAAGTCAAGAAGTGTTTAATTTAAATGATTTAAATGCCAATTTGATTATTATTTATATTAATATTTTGTTTATTATAAATATTCTATGTTACTATGTTTTGTATTTCAAGGTAGGATATTACAGATATTTAAAGTGTTTTCAGAAATCATACATAACATATGTAGGTCAAGGGTTTTGGGACTTGACCTAGTTATGATCAGCTGATGAGTTCATACACCTACTAAGCTTGTAGAGTAGGAATTCAATTTTGATTTGTTTGTTTAATTAATTCAAACCAATATTTGAATAATTTTAATAAATGTTATTTAATAAATAAATTTAATAAATATTTAATGAATGATTTTTTTTTGAATTTTGAAATTTTGAAAATTTTAAATTTTTTTTTTGAAAAAAAAAAAAAAAAAAAAATTTTTTTTTGATTTTTCGCCTGCCAGCGAGTGAATATGTTGAGTAATGATTATGTTATTGTGTATGTATTAATGATGTTCCTTTTGTTGTATTGCTTTATATTGGTAGGCTATAAATTGTTCTCATGCTAGAGTAAGGATGTATTTGTATTAATAGGAATGTTTAGGTTAAGTCATTGAAACAAAAATTAGAAAAAAGAGGAAGAGAATTTTTTGGTAAAAGATTTTTTTTTGAATATTGAATTTTTTGAATTTATAATAAATTTTAAAAGAAAATTTTTATTTTTAATGTGTTAGGGTATCATGTAACGTGAGTGTGTGTGAGCCCAGTATTTGCCAAAGGCAGCCCAGCTTGCAAAAAGGGGATCCACATCGGCGGAGGAGCTGGAACGATTTTAGCCAGGGATTGAGGATTTTTGGGGGTAGCATGTTAGAAGGCAAGGTGGGCTGTGGTGCGAGTCTGATCGATTTCTCGGTGTTGGGATCTCTTACGGAGAAGTCCAGTGATCTCGTTCAGATGAGTCCATGGTCACTGAGCCAGGGGGGTCGTGTACCCATGAGATTAAGAACAAGGGGGTTGTGGCACCAGTTCCTCTCCGGTCCTCTTCGGGGTTATCGATGAGATTTCTTCTGTCGTGAACAGCAGAATTCTCATCGAGGGGGTATTGTAGCGGGTCGATTTCTGGGTGTTTTTGTTTTAACCGTTTGGGGTATATATATATATATTTTTAGTCATTTCGGTTTCGGGCGGGTTTGTATAAAATAATGTAAAAATGTATTATTGTGCAACGTATTTGTCCGTATAACAGACCAGTGTTGAGAAACAGTTGGAAACAAAGCGAAACGCAATCAGTGGTGTAACACGGCTGAAGAATTTACCTCCACCAAAATTCTAAGAACTTTGCAAGTGTGTCGACGCACAGGCGCGAATACCCACGCAAGCGCGCTCAAAAGGACGCTCTCAACAAAAAACAAGATGGCTAGAGCGAACAATTTATTCATCGCCCCTTTGGCATCACTCAAACGTCCGGCCCACTTAAATGACGTCAGCCAATGCCTACAGAAGATCATATGCGGCATTGACTCAAAAAAATAACATGCAGAGCATGGGCTGAAGCTTCGGCGACGACGCCCAAGGCAGTGAGTTCCAGTGTTGAAAACTGTGGAGAGGAAACAGAGAACCAACTTCTGCCCAGTACCTCTTACCAACCGACCGCATGCGGTTCGTCTAAATTTCATTAACAGTTTTTGTCTTTAGGTCGGCCGACCTCACAGTTAAAATTTGGAACGTTAATCAACAGTGTACAAGTGAAATAACAACAGTAATGAGTGAGCATAAATGAAGTAATAGTTTCGTTTCTTTTTCGAACATTTGAAAGGGGACTTGGCACGGGCGCGATGACCGCGTGGTCGATGTGGGGGCTTTATCATATGAAGATGTGTTAGGGGGTTTCTGATTTTGTATAGAATGTGAAGGGGTTTTTTAGTTTGGTATAAATGTGAGTGTGGCAAAGCTGGGCGGCTTTCTGTGTTTATTTGTGTTTGCCTTTTATGTTTGTCTTAGAAAAAATAAGGTAAGCCGTAGATTGTAAGCCAGATTACAACAGAGTCACGTGTTGCACAACACCTGAAACATGTATTTACTAAATGTATTGTTCTTAATTTCACTAAAGTAACAGTAAAACATTAAATGGAAATTCTCTTCATATAAATGTGTTGTGCAAATTATTCTCACCACCTTAAGAAATTACGGCTGCATCCCAAACATACGTATGACGCAACCTTGAAGCCACGCGATGGTAAGTAGGAGTGGATTAACATTGATTTTAAATTAATACGATATCATTTAATATAGAACGTTTCAATCTTTGTAAACCCTATATGAATTCCAGAAGGAAATGTTTGTGTTGATGCTGAGGTAGTATTTGTATGTTTAACTGTAGATTCCCCGTTTAAGTGCAATCATGACCAAACCGGATCATGACCATGAAAGTAGTTAATTATAGCAAATCATAAATTTTAATTGTTATAACCAGCTTATGGTTTGTTTTTGTTTTGTTAACCCGGTGGTCTGTTAAATTTAGTTGGGGGGGGGGGTATTTTTAGGGGAATCTACCAATTTTTGAGCCAGGGCTATTTTCACCCATATAGGGGTGGTAGTCTATTAGGGGTGTATACATCATGATTAGTAAGTAAGTAATACTGAATTTTTATTGTAACGCCGAAGCAAGGATGGGGGTGGAATAAAAGAAAAAAATGTCCACCCCTTCCGCATCAGTCCTTGTGGAAGCAACTGGGCGCTACAGTCCGGGGGGGTAATAGTGAGTGTGGATGGGGGGGTGACCAAGTTACAGGCCACGAGGGAGATATGGTTTACGGCTAGTATGAGGCCGGCAATGGCCAAGAAGCCTAGTGCAGAACACAGTAAATTGTAACGGGTATCAGGGGTTAAAGGGGGTTATCCTTAAAGGGGGTGGGAAGAAAAAAAAAAGGAGTTGAAGGAGGAGAGTTGAACTAGCCATATGAGGTTAGTCATTAAATGATTATTGTGGTCATATTGATGATCACCGGATACTGATGATAAGGCAGTATCATTGTAGTCCCAGGTGGTGTTAACATTCTGGTTATCGCTGTAATTGATGTTCTGTAGTACTCTTGATGTATATTGTAACGAGAAAATGAGGTCGTACCTGTTAATATGTGTTCACACTTGTTTATTATGTGTATTAGTGTGAATGTAGTGTGTTTGCCTCACACCGGTCGTTACATTAATCGAAGTCACTACTGGGGTCTGTAGCGTTGTCAAAATTACCAGTACAACCTACCTGTTAATTCATAGGGGTTGCGAATCCCGGGTGGCGCCAAATTGTTTCTATCAAAACAATTAAAATAGTTAAATGATAAGATAATACGTGTTATTAGCGTTGACAGCTGGAGCATTCGAATGGTTCCCGCCGCTATACAGGTTGCCGTCTTGACCACTCGTGACGAGCGCTAGTTGGTTATTGAATAAAACTTGCTAACACACATATACTCTACAACGTCCTATGAAATAAAAAGATAGTAATACTCTGTACTGTGATTTTAATACAAATTCGGTCATTAATTAATACGACAAATGGATTATAAATGTTTGGATAACAAATTGCTCCGGTTTATAACATGAAACATAAATATCTCAAGGTTGGCAAATTGATCTGAAAACAAATTATTTCTCTGCCGCTATGGCTACAGTTACATACAATATATTAATCTGTTCCAAATCTGGGGTTCTTTGGATTATAAAATAAGACATACAAGTTGGTTACATTAAAAAAGTACACTACCATACCTTATACGTACTTAGAAAGTATAATGTGTTTTTACAAATTGTTCGGTAGTGTCGTATTTTTGTTACAAAGTTGCACTCTTATTCGAGGTTATATTTTGATTAATAAAATGTTTTTACGTAAGTAAATTATGCATTAATACCTTTGAAAGAAAATGATATTTGTTCAATAGTGAGAAATTTGATCCTTTGAAAAATATTTAAAGTAATTTGGTTTTTTGGGATTAAGGAATTTATTCGATACTATCAGTTCAGATAGTGTTGATGTGTTGTCATCTGGGGTAGTGGATATTCTGCAAATTTGGACTGGTTTTAAGCTTCGAACGTCTTTTTCAATCTTGTCTCGGATTTCTGTTAATTAATTTATTGGTATTTGGTTCCAGGACATCATTAATTCTTGGTAGGTCGACATCTATTCGTCTTTGGTCATCTTGGTTAACTTCCGAAACTTTTCGTAACTATTTAAAGTAAAATTTCAATCATCACGATTTTGCGTGCCGCTTACCCACGCGTCGTTTCTTCAAGTCTAATAAATTTAACGGAAAATTAGCCTTCAACGGCCCGTTACTATGGTAATATCACTCCTTGGATTGGTTAATTACTCTTTCAAAAGCATTGTTAAGAGATTTGAATTTTTATTCAAATTTATTAAGTATTTTCCTAATGGTTTTATTCCTTTACAGTTCCTTTGGGGTAATAAATGATATCACTATTATCTTTCTTTCCTTTCAAAGTTTACAATGATACCTCATAAGGTCATATTCTGTTATACATTAACTTTAGTCTAAATATTTGACATTTGATAAATTACATATCTTTCTTAAATTAAACTTTTATAATAACGTTTCTGTTTTAAAATGATTTACATATAATTACTGGCCATTTACTGGTCTTAGATTAGTAAAGTTTCTTGTGAAATTGTTACAATTGACATTTGAGTGTATCTGACAGTTAGATGTTTTCATAGCCAAGATTAGCCATGATGGTTTTTTGGTGGATTTCTTTTAAATTACATTTTGAATTCAGCCTGATGGGCTTCACTTAGTTATCATACTTGTTTGTGTTGTGTGTTCATTCTGTCTGTGTTCTAATCATTATTCAATACAACTTTCATTACACATTTTTTTAAATATAACAATTAGGCTTATGGACTGCAGGTTCCCTTCAGCCATATCCTCTTCATAACATTGAACCAAACTATTCTTTATAAGTTACTAGTTATTGTTAGTTCTAACATTAATTCCTTTCTTTTGTTACTACTTTGAGTGATAAACATCATCACTTCTTGCAAAATTCTGAAAGTTAATTCCCCTTTCAACATGGGGTGTTTTATTCATTGTAGTCTTAATTTTAAAAACAAAACTTAATTTCTATTCTACTATCTCCTCCATACCATGTTAATACAAACTGTTTTTGTCTGGGCTTTCTCCCTGAATAATATTACATGCTTCTTTTATATTTATTTGAAATATTATTTTTAGTTATATAAATGTGTACAAGATCACTCCAATCATTGATTGTTTATCAATGCTTTATAAAGTGTTTTCTTACTTACCATTACATTTTTATTGCTTAACATAACTATTTCCCTGTATCACCTTCACCTTTGATTAATAGAGGTTCATCACTGATACACTTTCACTATTTTTAGGGTATTTACACTTTCATTATTGCACTTTACTTTGGTTCACTGTTTGTATTGAGCGTTACTTTAATGGGTAATCCCTATACTTTTCTCCTATTATTTCTCACTATTTCTTTCTGGCATAATATTTATTACTAATAATATTATGTTATTTATTTTTTGTTAAACCTAACCTTCCTAATTGTGTTAGTGTACTTTTCTACACTACGTTACTTTACAATCGTCTTGTGTCTTTAAAATAGGTACATAAGTTATTTCAATTATAATAATACTACTTGTTTCATTAATGGATAATTATTTGGGGTTTATTTACAGTATTCCATGCTTGAGTCTACTATTTTTCCCCTCTATATGTGTGTTAGTTTCCCCTTGGGTTTAATCTGTCTCCTCTTCCTCTTCTTCTTCATCTTCATCTTCTTTAATTGTCTTCATCTTGGTTCGGTTCTCCTCCTCTCATCTGGTTTGATTTCTGTTTAGTCGTAGGGATTTGTTCCCTTCCTTTGATTCTTCTTTAGTTCTGGTTTCTTATCTTCCTTTGTTAGTTCATAATTGTTTGGTCCATCGCCTGTTTTCTTGAGTATGTTTCGTGGTTCCCTTCTTTGTGTTTTTGTTGTTGGGTCAATCACTTGGGTTGGGTAATATCGTCGTTCGTCGTGTCATAATATTTATATTTTATTAATTTTTAAACATTTTATTTTATATGAAGTATTTTTATATTAAGAATTATCTTTTTTATCCCTGGTACTGGGTTTGGCTTATTTGTGTTGTAACAATATTATATTAACTTGACAGACATAATTGATTGTATGCTCATGACATGGAGAATTGAAATATAAAATATTTTTAAATGTAATAATAATGTGTGTTAAATTAAGTTGTTTTTTTATTGTATGTATATGGTATGTGATGTAACTTGTATTTACAAGTTTGTTTATTTTTGATGTTTTTACTATGTTTTTTTTAATTTTAGGGATTTTATTATGTCTAATATGTAAATATAGAAATTTCAATGAATTTATGTAAGGGTAGCTGGTTTGAAAATTATTTGATTTAAAGACTAATAGATACTGAATGAATTTTGATATGAAATTAACTCAATATGAGAGGTTTTTAAATAGTTGTAAAGGATTTGATGAAAATGGAAGTTTTAAATAACCTAATTAAATTAAATTTAAATGATTTAATTAATTAAGAGAGATTTGATGATTTTAATAATTATTGTTGAAAATTTTATTTTTAATTTGAAAACAACAACAAAATTTTAGCATAAGGTTGAGTGGTGAGTGGATGGTAAAGTATTCTTATGGGTGTAACTTGTATTTTATAATAAGGTTATTATGATTTATTTGCATTTTATGTAATCAATTTGTACTTTTGGCGGGGAACATTTATTGTTAGGGGAGAAAAGTACCAATGTATATAATTTGTAGGGGATTTCTTATATATTCGATGTAAGTAGATAGTAAGTTTATATTGCCATGCAAACACTGTATTTTCTATAGTCCAGCTACAGGTTTATTTGAAATCAATGTAAAATGTTTCTGTTTAAGAGCAATGAATGTAGAACCAAGGTATTTGTATATTAACAAATTAGATACGAAACCAGTACTTTGTAAAAAATCTAACCAGTACTTTGCTAACAATGAACCAGTACGGCTAAGAGGAAACGAATCAGTTGGAGATATGGGATAGTGAAACACCAGTTGGTGATATTTTAATTGAATGTTTCAGAGTCAGGTGATACTGTGGTGACTTGCCTGTCTGATTTTATGGTGTTAGGATCTCGAGCCGAGAAGTCCAGTAACGTCGGATAGGTGCAGCCACAGCCACTGGACTAGGGGGGTAAGTACCCATGATTTTAGTAAAGAGTTAAGGGGGGTTGCGGCGCTATATCCTCGCTGATCCTCTTAGGTTTTAGGCAATGAGAGTTTTTATGCTTCGGCATAAAACCTCTCATTGGGGGGGGTAATTGTAACGGTACAGAATTGTGTTACAAAATAATAATTTAAACCAGTCTTAATTCAAAGCAGTCAGGATTCACCTTTGGGGTACCTCGTTTTAACCAACTACACATACAATATTATTACAAAACACCACGTCTGTGTTTTGTCTCTGGAGTCAGATAGTCCAGACATATTACGTAACTACATACTGTTGCCAATTCGTTTTTAGAATACCCATGTGAAAGCAATGAAAGTCCCAGCAATGAAACGGTTTATGCCTACAAAGAACAGTGGAATGCGATGTATGTTCAGCAACGCAATTTCATTCCAGGAACTCAAGTGTTGTGTGACACTTAGTGCGCGCGACACCAACAGGCGCACGGACATGACGCTTAGACACCTCGACCAACATGGCTAAGTTGTGAAACGTGTCCAGCATGTGCGAGGATGAGGCCGGAAATGTAATTGAAAACACGCCCATTTGAGTAACATGACTAGTGGCCTCAAAATTTTGTCAACGTCTAACACCCATGAAGAACCCACACTTGAGTACAGTGACGAACATTTTAACCGCAGAAGGCATTGGTAATTTCCGTCTTGTCCGATTTTGGAGGGGAGCATTTGGTTAACGCTCTGCGCAGTTACCCACTGAAGCTAAGCCTGGCCAGGCAAGCGCACAAATAGTGTCTCACCAATAAAATTTAATTGTGGCTTACCGGTAACTCAAGTAGTGAAAAGTGCATCAAAATGGAATGAGTAAAGTGAACAAAACCTAATCAGCACACAAAACAAATCAAAACTAAAAATTTCGGACGTAAAACCAGTGCGACACGTGACGAGGAGGAATGCCCAGGGTGACGTAAAACAACTATTTTATATATATATATCAGTCAATACCATCAAAAAGGCCTTAAAATAAATAAAAAGGGGTTATGATGTGAATGTGTGTGTGAGCAGGCTGGGCTGCTTTCGTTAATATAAGATGTTTATTTAAATTCTAGTTGTATAAGATCATTTCATTAAAATTTAAAGAATGTTTTTTTTATTTGTCTTGAATCTTTGGAAAGAATTGATAGCATGACTTGAGAGGTAAAAAAATGAATAATTCATAATTTGAAATCTGAAAGTTTAAAGAATAAAAAATAAAATTTTTGTTGTCTTACACCAATGTGAGTTGTGTACGTTATTATTGTAACCTCGAAATCACGTTGACATTCACAGTTCATGCTGGAATCCTAGACCAGAAAAGTAAGGTAGGTGTGGACGTAATTATATTTTGATAATTCTGTAATATTTGTATAATCACACAATATAAAAAATAAATGTTAGTATTGATTGAGTGACAATTGTAATTAGTCATTAATAAAACACGATAGCTAAAAATACACTAGCCAAAGAATTAGAAGTACATGTAAGTTAGTAATAGAGAAAGACATGATATTAATAAGTATATATAATATGAGTAGAGAAAGAGAGAGATATTGAAATAGTGAGAAGTAAATGGAATTTAACATAGTGAAAGTGAAATTACCCTAAAGTGAAATGATAGAAAAAGAAACACTAAGTAAATTATAATAAACACAAGATAATTTAAAAGTGCAGGTGAAGAGTAAATAAAAATATTGTAAATGATAGCAATAATAAAATTAGTGAAAGCTAAAATAAACACTTAGTAAAAATAACAAACACTAAAGGTTTAATAGTGAACAATAATATTTAAGAAAGTTGTTAAGAATTGTCTTTAAAATAAACCAGTAATTAAGCAGCAATGAACACTGAAGAGTGATATTAACTGTATTGATTAGATAAGACTATTATTATAGAGTTTAAAAGTAAATAGTAGAATTTAAAGGTGAGAACCACTTGAAAATGTAATCAGATAGGGTTAACATGGAATGAAGGGAAAGAGTTTTTATGAAATAAGAAGTTTAAAACAGTCAATAAACACCCATGTTAGAAGGGATGATTATTGAATCAAGTTCGAAAGAGGTGAGGTTGTTTATCACCCAAAAAATAAAATCAAAGGTAATGAATTGTACACCAATATTAGATATTAAGTGTTAAACAGTTGTTTAAACAAACTTATGAATAGGATATGGATGGGATAATTATACCTACCATACACCTAAATGTTGTATTTTATATGATGAAAAAATAGTAATTAATAGCCATATTGTTGACGTTGCCGGAGTAAATAAGTAAGAAAAGAAAGCATTGTTGGATTTAGAAAACGAGAAAACCAGTTAGTTAATAGTTAGCAATACATGATGTATAAAATAGTACCAACATACAAATCACACAAAAACAGAACCAAAACGCATCAATAGATAATAAACATAGTTATAAGAACAAAATAAAGCTCTGGGCTAAAATGAGATTTAATGTATATGAAATAATCAAGAATCAGTAATGTCTACTTAGACTTGAGAAAAGCCTATGTCAAACACCAACAAATACAAATTGTACGAAAATAACCAAGTAATTAACAAATCCAAGGTGACAATTTAACCAAGGATAAATTGTAAATCTTATTAAAAGCAAAATATTAGAATAAGGAGTTAAATTAACAGAGAAATGTAATTAGGAAAGATTAAAATAATTGTAAACTTATAAAACATGAAATAACCCAATCTTGTGGGATACCAAAATAATCTTTGGAAGAAAATACAAATAACTATTTTCTTAAGGAAGATAATGGAAGGAAGACAGTCAGAAGATATATGAGGATTTTGAAAAGAATTCAAATTTTGATAACAATGGATTTATGTCAAGCTAAGCCAATCATAATTCATTGGTAACCATAGAAACCGCCGTTGAAGACGGAATTACCGTTGAATATCATTACTCGAAAAGTGACGCTCTTGGAAAACAGAAGCCAAAATTTTGAACAACCAATTTTTAATTTAAAATGTTATAAAAGTTGACCAAACTACCAAAATTGAACGAGAAGGAGGCAGACTACAACTGAAACCAATTAACTGATGACGAACACCTTTTAATTTGAAACGAAGTGTATAAATTAATCCAAGTACATTGAAAAAGATGCCAGAAGCCCAAATAATTGAAAATTGAATTCTATTGCAGCTACAGCCCTTTCTATCAGACCAACTGATTAACCCCAGGCTACGAAGTTGTTAAGTATCCTATAAATTATCCAAACTTCCGAAATAACGCACTTTAAATATTTCTCACTATACTATTAAATATCACTAAACTGAATTTATTCTCTTTCAAAGATTAAATAATAAACTAAGACACTGAAAATTTGTCAAATCATAAAAATAACCTATTGTTAGTTTACGAACCTTTAAAACACTTTTACTACACTCCAACAAACCAATTATAGCTACACATCATAATATTTATGTAGAAATATTGTAAGGTTGTGTATTTTTATTATTGTAATTGCATCTAATCCTTTTATAGTGATCAAAAGAATCCAGACGATTGAACGAAAACATTTGTTGACTACTTCAGTAGAACGCCATTACAGTATATTTGTTACGTTCAAAATCGATTTGTTAAACCCAGAGAGAGATTGTCTCATAGATAAATAACCAGTGCAAAATAATATAATAAACCAAATATAACTTGTGTCAATGAAAACAGTGATAACAATTCATTAATAAATCAATACTGTGTATAACAAATGTGTTTTATTTTCAGTAGGAAAGTGTATTATTAATATTGTACATGTTAGCGGACATCTAAGAATTGGAGACTAGCGCTCTAGTAGTGAATACAGCAAACTGCTGGCTTAATCGTAAAAATCGATAAGTGGCGGGACAAGTTGAATTATCAACACCGCATGAGCGGAACCGCTGATAATAATAAGTTATTTTAATTGTTTAAAATAAACAATTTGGCGCCACCCGGGATTTATACACTCCTAGTGAACCTCAGGTAAGGAATATGATACTGGTTATTCGTACGTTCGCGACGGACTCAAGCAGCGGAAGTTATGCTACCGAGCGACGACGGATGGGTAAGACAATACACAAGTTACACTCTGACACTTCTACATTTTACAGGATTCGTTAAGAACGACGGCACATGACTACGTTATAAATTGACGCATCCAACGTGTGGCAAAATAACATGGCAGCCATACTACGTTAGAAATTGGCTTCCATCGCGGGGCTTAAACACGGACGTCCCGAATTAATACATTAGAAAGTGCAAGAAAGATTACTGATTATAATGATATACAGTGGAACCCCGCAGGTCCGAACCCCACTAGTCCGAAAACCCGCTTAATCTGAACCGGTAGTTTGAAAAAAGGGTCTAAAAATTGGACAAAGAAATAAAAAAATACGACAAAATAACTGGAACATATCAATATAATTTGTACATAAAAAGCTTAGATAAATACACACTAATGTGTAACGGTACAGAATTGTGTGTTACAAAATATTAATTTAAAGCAGTCATAATTCAAAGCAGTCAGGATTCACCTTTGGGGTACCTCGTTTTAACCAACTACACATACAATATTATTACAAAACACCATGTCTGTGTTTTGTCTCTGGAGTCAGATAGTCCAGACATATTACGTAACTACATACAGTTCGTGGCAGCCGTGAATCACAGAAAAAATGAAGCCCACGTGCCAATTTCACCAGGCGGCAAAATGTTGCAGAATTCGCTGGCCTAGCTTCTAGAACTTTTTAAAACCACCAATCAGGGCTTGAGTTGGTGATCATGTGACCAGCCAGAAAACACCGAGAACTTCGCCCTAACGCAGATTAAGCGACAGTCAACTTGTATTTCTCTGACCGTGTGGTCAACTAATCAAAAAATAATCAGTGCTCGCGAGCGAGTTACGTCGGCCGACAAAATGTTACAAAAGAAAATGTAATCAAAAACAGTATTAAATTACTAAACACCGTTTGTACAGATACGGCGAAAAACTTATAACCGATTGAAATAACAGTTCGGAGTGATGAGTGATACAGCGAGTAACACGTGACGGTGGTGAAACTGTCTGGAACGCCGTGGATTGGTTAAGTACCATTCATAAACAACTTAATCAATTTTATAAACATATAAAAGAATTGCAGATACAGAGCTCTAATAACGGGGGTTAGAAAATAAAAATGTAAAAAGAGTGAAAGAGTGAGTGAGACAAAGTACTGGGTCATTACTAAGATTAAGTAAATTGTTATAGCCATTTAAGAATAGTAACCATAAGAATTGTTTCATTATTGTTTGGTACACTGATAACTTTATATGTTGTTTACATTCAATAAAACAAAAAACAACTTTTAATTAATGTATTAATCGACCAGAGTAGAATTTGATACGTTATTATATAGGTGTAAAACTTATCGTAATTTCATTAAATTAAATAAAAAATAAGTTGTTTCAGTCAGCATAAACTGTGTTAATATCATTTCGCAACGCAACCCAAATAATCCCTCTGCAACTGTTTTCGTCTGTACAACCCTGGATTAAAACCCGAAGGTAAGAAAAAGAGTAACGAAGTTAATAAATTCAATAAGATTTTATTTGCTATAAATACGTAGAGTTTCAAATGCATTTTTAGTGAAATTTTTATTAAAACTAAGTACGAGTATGTATTATTAAAACAATCGTACTTTAGATTGTTTTAAATTTATGGCAAAATAAAGTTTTGAATTACATTATCAACAAATTAGCGTCTGTAAAATGAATGGAAAAACATATTGGTACTTACAGTTTAGTGCCAGTAAAAGTATATAAAACACAAAAAACTACAATAAATACACACTACAAAACTACACAGTACTTAAGGTGTTGCAAAAAATCAGTCACTTTTCTCTGATGCAAACCTGTAAGTCCAGCAGACGCCGCGATGTTCCGCCAGCGCCTCAAAAATAAGACGTCTGCCGGTGTAGCATTGGCGTGCTGCTCTACATAGGCTAACGGTAGTTCAAAAGCTCTCTCTGCTTCGGCGTGTGAGATCCGTGGCACAGGATCACCGGCTTCATTTTCATCGGAATCGTCATCACGTGTTTGTTGTATCAAAGATACTATTTCTTCATCAGTCAAAACTTGATGGTCTTCAATGGCAGCTCCCAGCCATTCATTGATGTCTGTGTCGTCTGCTAGCTGCTAGTTGTTCAGTGTCGTTCATTGACGCGAGTCACATAGTGTATCAGAATTAACAGTAGCCAATGCAATATGTAACTGGTATTCACTGTATTTTTATAGTATAAAAGAGAGATTGCAAGATCAAAAAGTAGTAGGCTACAGTACTTTGATTGTAGGCACGAATGTGGTACTGTTTATACACGTTATACAATTTATATTTATGATATACAGTACTGTATAACCTATAACCCGGTTAATCCGAATTTACGCCAATCCGAACAGGACTTGGTCCCAATTAGTTCGGATCACCGGGATTCCACTGTATTTATTTTTTATATAAACTTATATATAAAAATTAAAAATCATAGAAACTTAGCTAGTAAATTCAGTTATAGCTTGTAACATGAAATTTTTATTGAGAATTTTTTTTTTTATCTTTTGGCAAGAAGCTTTCTTCTACAGCAAAGTAAAATACTGTTTAATTTTGTTTTTTACTTCTAACGTTTTCCTATACCTAATAAATTTTAACCCTTTGTGTGCGAGTGTCACAATAATCCAACACAAAGTTTCTTGTCATTTCAATGTTTCACGCCTTATATTTATGACGTGAAACACAACAGAAGTGTTCACTGACTTATTTATGAGGGCTATTCGGAAACTAACCTCCATTGCCACATAGCAAGAAAAGTAATGGGGGAAGTGGCATTATTCCTGTGCCGACTTGTATAGCGGCTCAGTACGCATCAAGCTGCATAGTGGAGACGTTGCGCTGTCATTCTTTCACTCATTATACGAGGGTAGGCTGAAAAGTAATGCACACATGCTTGTAGAACACGAACAAAATTACCTACAGAAGCGCACCTGGTGGCATTCGGGAGTAACATTCCCCCTCCAAACGCATGCGCAGTTTGAAGGAGTTTCGTACAACAATACGCTTTAAGTAGCAGAAGTATGGAGACGTGTTGTAGTGCTATGTCAACGCGAGTTAAACAGCGTGCGGTTTTCGAATTTTTAACTGCTCAAAATGTGATTCCTAATGAGATTCATCGTCGTTTAAAGGCTGTTTATGGTGACGATGCTGTTGATAGGTCTACTGTGAATCGATTGGTAATAAAATTTCGTGGTTGTGAGCCTGGAAAAGCCGTAATTGATGACGAAAAACGCAGCGGACGTCCGATCACTGCCACAGACGATGAACATCGCAAACTCATCGACGACTTGATTCAAAATGATCTAAAACACCTCCGACGTCGAGTTTGTCGGGTTAGAGGCAGCCTGGTGCCAATAATCTTGCAACATGACAACGCTCGTCCACACACCTCGCGCGCAACCCAAGAGGCTCTGCGAAACCTGAAGTTTGAACCAATTCCACACCCTCCCTACTCCCCTGATCATGCGCCTTGCGATTTCTATTTCTTTCCTCTACTCAAGAGAGACCTGAAGGGTAATCATTGCACCTCGGACGATGAGGTGAAGGCAGCTGTCGCGTCCTGGATTCGAGAAAAGTCGGAAGAATATTTCAGTGACGGGATAAAAAAACTTGTTACACGTTGGGAGAAATGTGTTAGACTTAACGACGACTATGTTGAAAAATAAATATATAATTTTGAAGCTAAGGAAATGTACTTTTATTTACTTTTTGCCCCATCTTGCTATTTCTTTTCGTTCCGTGTTCAACAAGCATGTGTGCATTACTTTTCAGCCTACCCTCGTAGCCTTTCAAAATGAATGATGCAATAGAAAACCCCGCCAAATGCAAAGTGTGTGTTGTGATAGATTTCTGATGGAAGATGAGAAGCTACTATTTAATAGCCAACATAATTATTTAAGTATATAATACACCTCTTACCCTGTTCGGGTCCCCAGGTCCTTCGCACGAATTCGTGTTTCTTCGAAACAGAAGAAATCTTATTGCTAAACCCCTAAGAGGATCGGTGAGGATATGGTGCCAACAACCCCCCATTTGTTCTTATACATCATGGGTAAACTACCCCCTGGCTCGGCGACTATGGCTGCACCTGAACGAGATTACTGGACTTCTCTATTCAAGATCCCAACACCATAAAATCGAACAGACACGCACCACAGCGCACCTACTAACATGCCACCCCAAACTCCAAATCCCTGGCCTTACTCCATGCCAGATCCTCAACCGATATGTTCCTCCTTTTCATGCATACTGGGTCGCCTTTGGCAAATACTGGGTGCGTACATAGACTTAATATTTTATAAACAAACTCCTTAACTTTTTAAAATTATTTTTCAATTTACGGTACAGTAAACAAATTAAATTCTAACCATTACCTTTGGTTAAAAATTCATATAAGCTCCAAATCAATCTGTTCTATTACAATTTCTTTCTTCAAAACCAAAAAATAAAATCTTTTACATGAATCCCTAATTCTCTTCATTACTAACAATCCTAAAGAAAACAAATTGAACACCTTATTAAACATGAATTCACTTACTCTAACATTTGTTTACATATATATTCTAAACAAGACAATTCAATATAAAACATTAGTAATACACATAAACAATAATACACTTGAAATTCAAACATCACCTATATAGCAGGCACAAAATCAAAAAAATTATTTTTTTTTTTCAAAAAAAAAATTTAAATTTATTAAAATATACTTTTCTCAATATTCAGAAAATTTAAAATTATTTAAATCAATTAAACAACAAAATCTGCATCACTTCATTGCCAAAACTGGTCTAGTTTATAACATCAACCATCAGCTGATCAAACTGGGTCAAGTCAACAACCTTGACCTACATAGGTTATACATAGGCTACATCATAAAATACATTAAACATCTTTAAAATTTTTACCTTCAAACATAATATAATAAGACATCCAAAATTAACATGGTTATTATTACAATTAACAATAAAATTTACATTTAAATTAATTAAAAATTACACATTTATTGCTCTAATTAGTTTCAACTTCTATTAAAATCTGTCACTTGTTTCCATTAATTTTATATTTTTACTATGACTCTCTTTCTTTAACATTCTCAATCTCCATTAGTTTGGGTGACTTAATTATTCATAATAACTTGATTTACAACTTGGCATTTATATATACTCTTAATCCCCTTCTGACTCTAACATCACTAACAGCTTTAACTAATATGACACCCTTCTATCAAAAACATCTATCAACCATTTCTAAACCCCAACTTACTACTCAACTCATATCGCATCATTCTACCCTTATATAAAAAAAATACTCTCTACCCCTTTGTACTCAGGATGTGTGTTCCCTCCCAAAGCTCATTCCCTTATCTGGTCCCTGGACTTTCCCTAGGCAACCCTCTCTGGCGCTAATAGGTCCCTTCCCGTACCAACACCTTTCGTTGCGGACTCCTTATCACACCACCCCCCTTACAAAATTCCCATTAACTAATTACCCTTCCAATACATCACTTTCAACTACTACAAAATATCTCCATTTACTTATTACATCCATATATCAAGCAATACTCTACATATTTTCCCCATAGCTACTGTGTCACTATCTATACCCAAATTCTATCTTACATTTATTCACAACAATATTTATTCACCTCTAGTACCCTTTTAAACTCAACATGGACTGAACTAAATGTCCTAACAAAACAATAATCACCCAAAATCTATCTTTTACATTACCTTTAAAATTCTCAACTATCTCAAATTACTTCCATCCTTTAAATTAAAATCTTTTAACACATTAAAATCATTATATTCAAACATTAGTTACATTGTAAATTTGCAAACAATTTATAAGTGACATTTTACACATCTAATTCCAGCCATCAGCTGATGTTCTAGGTCGGGTGAATGACCTTTGTTCAAAAATGCTACACAAAATTATATAACGAAAAATACATAACACATATTTATAATTCTTACACTCTAACATAACAAGATTAATGACCCACTAAAACATGATAACCAAAATATAAGAAACATCTATTGTATACATTTGCTCAAATCAAAACAATTAGTTAATTACTTCAAGAGCGAGTTGTCATTGTTAAGTTACAAAATTTTAATTCGTTGCTCCCCTGAGCAACCTCCTGAACCACACACACTATTATTTTCTGCTGGTGGACTGTTGCGCCCATTTGCATCCACAAGGACGGCATTGGTGGAGGAATTTATCATCTCTGTGTCCTTGCTTCAGCGTTACATTTTAAAATTATTTAGATATCATCATATCTTTGTTATATATTAATATGCCCTTAAAACGGGTCTACCACCTGGTTTACTGTTCCTACGCGAACAGAGTGGCAGCCGCTGTTCCATAGTTCCGGGGATTCCCCTAAAGTCACCCCCTTTAATTTCAAATATACACCAATTTCAAGCCAGCTATGGTCAAGGTTCTTACTTTATGGCCATAGCTGACCGCCATCCAAAACCACGATTAGTGCTGGTAAGGCAGTAATCGCCCGAAAAGTCGGGGAAATCATCTCTAAATTCAGGCATGTTCTCTACGTCATTATGATACACGGCATGGCAATCGATCAGCATATAATATAAAATTATATAAAAATTGTGACGCGTATTTTACGCCATTTTGGCCTCCGATGGAGGTAACACTCCCTGTTACCCCCAACACTTACCGCTACCTACAGTGGCACATGCCACCACTGCACTAGCCAACCTAATAACTAAACTAACCCTTCTACAGTTACAGTTTCTACATTCCGTAAATACATCACTTCTATTAACACCACACAAACCCCAAAATTACCCACATATCTTGTATGAAAACATAAAATAACATAATAAACAAATAGACCTTAGCCTTGATCGTTAGCATTGCTACATTCACATTAAACCAACAATTCTCTTTTAAATAATTTATACAGAAAATTATAAACGTTATAACTTGTAATTTTTATTAACTCTTTTATATATCATCATTTCATTGTTTATCACTTAATACAGTTAGATTCCTCAAAAATTTCAAATTTATTATTAACATTTATTTTATCAGTTTATTATTACTACCTTTTGCCTATGGTTCTATTTAGTACAATTATCTCAAATTATTTTCATCCTTGGGTTTAAAATTTTTTCACCACCTGTAAACATTTTACTCTATTTAACTTGTATTATAAAATTGATACTCACAGGACATCGCTCATACCCTGTCATAAGCACACAAATATAAACATCAATAACTCCCTGTACCTTCTGCAACATTTTAACAACAATGTTATTCCATACTAAACAATTTAACATTTATTTATTTATTAAGTATTATCAAATTCAAATCTCATAAAATAATTTAAACTTATTAGAAAAATTCAATTATATAACATTTAAATCAATCAAAAATATTTAAACATCTCAAATTATTTTAATTATATCAATTATAGAAAACACAACATTTTTCCATTATTATCAAAACAATTACAATTCATTAAGCATCCACTCTCCTTATTTATTTAGTCTGTTAAAATATTATTATTATTAAAATCAATTTCTATTACATACCCCTACTGTTTACATTACATACTTGTTACAATACAAACACAATTAATTACACTAAAATTCATTTACAAACTTTTGTCATTAATTGTTCAATTTTACCACACTTCGTTTCCAAAATCAGCAAGTCAGAACCATAAATCAAAATATTTAAAATGTCCATTTATTAAGTTTATGTTCAGCCTCCATCATCGAATAATAATCTAATATATTTATAATATAAATCGTTCTTGTCCACACTCAATTTATTAATATTATTATCATAATAACCCAGTAACTCTATGTCGTTCATTATACCATCATAAATTATAGGATTATTCCCTATTATTATTTCATAAACCTTGTCAACATTAGTTATTCTTGTCCCGTCTCCGTAAGTATTTGTTGTTACACCCAGGTAAGTTATTTTATCATTATTATATTCTTCTAGTACCACATCAGGTAAGTTATTATCTTTTCTACCAGTATTATTAAAATATTCATCTATCTCTCTTTCACAATGTAATTCACTTTTTTCATCTTTCTCAATATCTAACACCTGCACCAACATTTCATAACCTCTATTAATCTCAAAAATCTCTATTTCTCTCTTTCTCTCATTACAACACCTCTCATAACCACACTGAACTCTCCCATTCCATGCAAAGGGCACCATTAAATACTTATTACCTCTACCAGGTAAACCACAAAAAACTAAAGGACCATACGAAGACACCTCGTCTTCCACACCACCACCAGAGGAAACTCTGTCCTCATAAAACCACTGTGAACATTCCATTTCACAAGAAACTTGGGGAAAATCTGCCCTCTGCCCCTCTAAACTCTCTACACACACTCATACCCTCATCAACACTTTCTCTGCTCACAACCTTACACTCTAACACCCCGTTTTCAATTTCACCACTGTTATTACTCATTAACTCATTGTAATAATTATCGCTACTACTCACCTGGTCTCCCGCCACCTGTTTTGCATCTAAATTACTACCACCGTTAATACATATCTCTCCGTTATTTTCACTTATTTTGCTCTTATCTGTTTTTATCACCCACACTCCCATTCTCTCAATATTCTGCTCTAATTTATTCAAGTTATTTTGAACTATTTCATGGGTATTTTCTACGTGCTTATTGATCTCATTGATATGGTTTTTTAACTCATTATTCTGCTTTTTCAACTCATTGAAATTACTTTCACATTTTACTTTCTGTTCATGTATTTCACTACTCATTCTATCAAATTTATTATCATTACTATCGAAACGTTTATTTAACTCATTAAATTGATTCAGTATAATACTCATCATATCATTATCAACCTTATTGTATTTTGTTGAGGTCGGGGTTACTTGAATCCCTGAATCTTCTGTACTATCTGTTTCATCCATACTACTTGTATTCATATTTTCTTCGTCTTGACCTACATTCGGAGTTGAATGTACTTCAAGGCTACTCATAACAGCTGATTCATTAAATTCAGCCATTTCACTTACCGTACTTTCATTATTTTCTGACATTTTTGAATTGTAAATTTATCACATTTATTTTATTATACTGTATTTTAACACTTCTTATTTTACATACCTTAGGTATTCATTAGGTCTTAGTTACATATAACCTAATTTTTCGTATTTTTTACGTATTCCTAACTCACGCTTATATTCACATTTAGGTGTGGTTTATTAAAATTTATTTTTATAAACTTGTCCCTGTTCGGGCCCCATTGAGACGCTACTACTTAATAGCCAACATAATTATTTAAATATATAATACACCTCTTACCTTGTTCGGGTCCCCAGGTCCTTCGCACGAATTCGTGAATAATAAGCGTGACTTAGGTTAACACTCTTCAATAAATTATACTCTCAATTTCGGCATTATAGTTATATTTATTTCGCAATTCTTTGACATTAAATTTTACTTTCTTTTCATTTATTTATATTCCCAAAAAATATTATGGACATTTACTTAATTTCTTTCCAAAAACAAATCAAACAAACATATTACTTTATTTATTCTGATTTATAATAATTATTCTTTGCCATTCTTGCGATGTTTTTTTCTCTCTCCCGAAGTTATACTCCAAACAATAGAAACAAGGTATGTATACATATTATTAAAATCATTTCTTACATAAAATAAAATATAATGTTCTTAAAGTATTATCTTAAATTCTAACTTCGAGACCCAGCAATGCCCACTCACAACATTCATACTAGTTTAAAACCCCATATTATTTTATTCTAGAGATCTCATTCATTTAAGTTGATGTGATAAATAATACTGTTACTTGTGGCAGTCATCTCATCCGACCGCGTGTCGCGTCGTATGCAAAGTCACCTTTAGTGGTCCATAAAGTCTATGATATATTTTTTCTCTTTTTTATCACACACTACTTGCACTGTTCATTTTGAAATATCATTTCATCACTACACGATTTGTTAATTTACATTTGAAAAAATTTACTGGTGCGTCCCGGTTGATATTCTGGCGGGCCCGGCTGAGAGTGAGTCAAGACTGATTTCTTTTCATGCGGGCGGAAATCACGGCCCTCCTTGCTGCTCAATTTCGTCGTTGTTCATAGCCTTTGCTGCTAAAGTCTTAGTAGTTGTTCAGGTAACACGTGTTATTTGTGGGTGTTGGCAGTGGACGAAATCTAGGGTTCACTGGTTGACGTCATTGGAAAGGCGTGTCCTTATTCTTATATCCGCCTTGCCCCAAGCACATTGTTGAACAAAATTCGCCCAAGCATTTTGTGCGACTTGAGTTTAGCATGGGTTCTGCGCTCCGCCGATGTTAGTGCGTTTGGGCGCATTACACGGTACTACCGTTCTGAGAATTTTACAGTTGTGGGCGACATGCACATTCCATTGTACTGACTTCACCTTACTGTTCTTTGTTTGCTACGATTTATATTCAACATGTGACTGGCCACGCAGATGACAACGAATTGTTACAAATATTTAATAAAATAAAACCTTCCCTTTTAGCCCCGTTACAAAGAAAACCTTTCAGCGGCAAACATTCATCGTGCACTGTGTACTGTATATGGCCAAAACATTATGAGTGAAAGTGGAATGGCAGGCCATCTGTAGTCAGTGATGAACTCGTTCAGAAATTTGATGAGTCTGTGAAAACCGGCGGTTCACAATCTCTGATCTTTCTGAACAATTCAAGCAAATTTCTCGAACTGTTTTGTATGACTTTAAAAACTGTTTTGTTTTGTATTGTGAGACTTTAAAAAGACTAAGAAGAGCCAACCAGAACAATCGCCGAGGTCTGCTGACTTCTGGTGTCATTTTTTTGTACACCGATGCTCGCCCTCACACCACTTGGCAAACACAAGAAGCCCGGATTTGGCTCCCAGTGATTTTCACCTGTTTATGAAGATGAAGAAGTAGCTTGGGTCCCAGCGCTTTGATGATGACAAAAAACTTCACGATGCTGAGACAGGCTGGCTGCGATCCCTGGCGGCAGAATTTTATGAAGAGGGGATTTCCACACTGGTCAAACCCTATGATAAATGCTTACATTTAAATGGCGATTATGTAGAAAATAGTGGAAAGCTGTAGTTTTAAGATCTATATAATAAAATTTATGTATCTACGTCCGCGTTTTATTTATAGTCAAACGGAGGTTACTTTCTGAATAGACCTTGTAATTCACATTTCTTCCAACAAATGAAAGGTATGTCTAGTATACTGGATTTTACTGAAGCAAAACTACAACGTTGTCACAGTTGGCATTAGTGTGGAACAAGTGGCTTACAGTTCTGAGTTATTTTTTTACCTTGTATTGTGTTGTAAATTTAACAAATGCTTATTTTTTGTTATTTTTTATTGTTTTACTTAATCGTGGGTTTTGTTTAATTGCTTAATATATTTTGTGTGTTATTCTTAGTATAAAAAGTTTTAATATGGCATATCTGAATGAAGAACAAATTAGGGAATTTGCGGAAATCAGTAGTGAGAGCGAGGACAATACTGATTCAGACCCAGATTTTATTTGTAGTAATTTGGGTGTTTTTCTTATATATTGTAATGGTACATATCTTCACCGTACTCTGAAAGCAACTATAAGAAATAACATTCATTAATTAACACTAGAACACCCAAGAGATGAATAATTGTGTACTAAAAATTATATCCAGTCCATGAACTAATTGAAAAAAAAACAACTGAAGAAGAAAAATAGTAATGACGAAGAAGAATAGAAGAAAACATAGTAACGTGATTAACCAATAACCCAATAGATCGGACAGTGAGGAGAGGAATAGAAAACAACTATAACAAAATATTTATTAAGGATGATAACAGAATCAGTGCAATTAGGGAAAACCAAATAAAATCAACGAAAAGAAGAAATAAGCAATGAAAAGAATGAAACCAATAATGAGAATATGAAATATTGATAATGAGGAAGGAAAAAGACGTACTTTAAAAGCTAAATGCAAACCCTATACCATGACATGACTATGACATCAAACCATCAATAAATTAGTCTAAACTGACCTAACCAATATGACCAGAACTCGAAGGTAAAACAATGCTAGGAGAAAAATAAGGAAGAGAGTGAGTCTAAGAACTGTATTCGTATAAATTAAGAATGTATAGAAATAGCAAATCAACTGTATCACAAAGACTAGTTAAATGATTAATGCAAGTATAAGAATCTAAGAAACACTATTAGTCAACAATAAGGTTGAGAAAATCATAAAAAGGAACACCAGACAATAAATAATAAAGAATAATACTAATACAATTGAAGAATTAAGTAAAATGTGTAGAAATTAATAATAAGACAAAACCATTGTTGTGAATTAAGATAGTGAAACATAACCTAAGCTAACAAGCAACTGTCAATGGTAATTACCAAAAGTAATAACAAAAAGTTGTTAAACCAGAGTGTAGTATACTAAAAGGAAACTAGAGATTATAAGGATCATCCAATAACAAAACTAGTTATCTAGAAAGACTTGTATAAGTCGTGAAAGTAAAATAACATGCTGAAATGGACAGAATTGAATTTGCACCATGACCAATCTAATTAACATGTAAAAATGATAATGATAGAGGAAGGGGTTAAAGTCGGTAGTATAACTGAGATGTAATACCACTAATAGAAGGCAAATCAATGATTACAGCCATGAATTAAATAATAATTATGGAAATTAAATATAATTGTTATGAAAAACTAGGTGCAAGAAGTGTTAGGATTTACCAACAAATTGCAATACCCTAGGGCAGAACAAAACCATTGTCAAACTTTGTCACTGTTGTAATGAACATTATGTAAACAATAATGGATCAAAAGACAAAGTTTTAACACAAAATAAAAGCAGATAATGTAACACACAATGGTGTTGAACTATAGACTGATGTAAAGTATAAGTACAGTAAAATAAACACCTACTGATTAAAACTGAGATAATCAAAAGATGTACTGCTTATCCCAGAATGGTTAGGCCAACATAGAAATGGTTTAGAAATTCTAACAGGACAAAGCTGTGGGATTTATTTTATTCTTTCATCAATTGTAATAATGTGGAGTCACCCCCACTGAGCCCCCGCTTTAATAATCAAAGCTTACTTTTTGAAACACCCAGTTGTCAGTTTGTACAATCAGCCAGGCGAGGTGCGACGAAATCTGTAGCATCGGAATGTGTTCGAGCGCGTGTGTGCCGATTTTGACATCGTGAAGATCACGTACAGTGTTCCTGGTCGCCGGCTACGAGATTACGATAAATAACGAGAATCTGCGAGAAATGCGCTCAGCCAATGAGAAGGCAAGTTGCCACGCTCAGGATGATGCTGGCCATCTTGAAAACGACTCACTTAGTGTCATCTGGTCGAACCGCGCGGTTCAGTGTAAAAGTGCTCGCGAGCCGAAGTCTGATAAAAATTGGTAAAATGTGTTAATAAACAAAGAATAAATATGGTGTAGAGGGCCACAATAACCTCAAAAGGAAAGTGATCAAAATTTAACCAGTTCAAGTTATATTTCGGATAAAAAAGTTAACAAAGGACAAACCCTGGTAGTGTTCAACCACGTGTCGGGGGACATCACAGGAAAGTACTTATATACAAATTAAATAACATGCCAATATAGAAAAGAGCTCTAAATCAGGGGGGTGAGAAGTGTGAAAGGGAAAGAATGAATGAGTAAAGTGCTGGGTTGCCTTATTCGATAGATTTAATATTTGTCAAGATATATAATTTAAGATATTTAATTCATTAATTCTTGTTTTATGTTTGGAAGTTAATTCAACGCTAATAATAGCTTTGAGAAAGCTATGTATTATGTAGAATCAAAAATTATGTAGAACAGTTGTTTATAAACCACGTCCGGGAAATGTATAAGAAATAAGACGAAACAAATTTGTGGTAAGGAACGTAAAAAAGAACGAAAAAATGTTGAATTTAATTTTAATAAACAAAGCTGTTTAAAATATGGTAAAGGAGAGTTGATATTTATTACGTAACGAAACCCAATAACCACTCTTACAGGTTACGAGTTCGCATGAAAGACCCTGGATCCCACGTGCAGGTAGGCATTTTGCGATTTGTGAAGTTTGAGTAATTCATAGTAAAATAAATAACGTTATTTGCAAAATATTAGTAACTTTACAAAATCAATATTAACATGAAACAAAACTAAATGGTAGTGTCATAGACCAAGGGTCAAATACAAGATAATTATGATAATTATTATCAATAACTAATTAATCATATCAAATACAGAAATGTAATAGTTATAAGAAGTCATACAAGACAATTGTGAACAATAATAGTATATTAAAACTAAGTAATATTACTATAAGTGAGTTATCAAGATATAATAGATCATGGTGAGGTAGGCCTCAACTACCAAAGGACGATTTTAGCAAATTGCCATACTATAACTTAATGAAAAAGAGTAATGTTCAATGAGTAGATAGTAGTCATAAATGTTTATTGAAATTAAATAAAATAATTAAAATAAAACAAAAAAATATTATATGTAAATAGATTTAAAAAAAATTGTTAATAAGTGTATTCTGTTAATAATAATCAGACATATAGAGAGTGGAGAATCAAATTGCTCGTCTAAAAAAAACAGGAGCAATGGCAGTAATGAAAAGTGAATTAGATTATAGATAAGGGAACAATTTTAATTATTGAGAATTAATAAAGTACAACTCCGTGGGCGTTGATAAGCGAACCAATTTTTAATACTCTCAAACCCAACGAAAGGACGCCATGACTGCGTCTGTTTTAACGAAAGTTACCGAAGAATTATGGAATTTATGAAAACTGACCAATCAGAGGTCATTATCCAACATTAGAAGCCGAATTCTGACGCCGATGAGAGGAACAGTTCATCATCAGACAACGAGGAGGAAGCCACATCGGTCGCGGTACTCAACAATGCAAAATTAACGTCATACAGCTGACTAGAGCAATTGTAACCTCCAAAAGTGAAAGTGAGGTTAGACGGAGTGTAAACAAAAGTTGTGTAACGGGACATTTTGGCCTATATAAACATAAATTGAGAATAAAGGTAAATTTTATTGGTAGCGAAATTGGCAGGAGTGATTGGAAATATTATTCATAAATTATAACGACGTAGCAGACAAACAAGCGAAAATGTGTCAAGGTCAGCTCCAGTGACTTACAAGTTGTGTAACAGATTATGTAACATCCAATCGAACGATCTTACGTCAGTACTTACATAACGCTGGAATTCAGGCGTGGTAGACGAACTTCATGCTGGCGTAGAGATACAAGAAATTAGAACAATGGAAAATAGTAAAACAGCCGCGGCATCTACACAAAATAGTGCCGTTCGTCTAGTCCAGGCGTTCTCAACCTGGTGCTCGCGAGCACTGTAGTGCTCGCGTAACTAAAAAATGCTAATCATGGATGTATAAAAAAGTGCTCGCGAGCAACAGTGACCCCTAATTTTTAATTATGAACTATATAGCCGGCCGTACAGCTGTTGTCCACCAACAACTGAGTATAGCAGAATACTGTTTGGAAACCTTTGTTACTTCTAACAGCACTACTTGCAATGGTTTCCGGAATTGTCCATAGTTTACAAGCCGATACCGACTCTATTGTTTGCAGCAGACAGCCTACGAGGGGTTTATTACTGTAGGCGCCAGGTTGTCTCATCTTGTAAATGGGCTGTTAAACACGTACTAGTACCCTCGAAAGAAGCGGTTATTCAAAATATTTTAATTTTATTGCCTCTGAAATCCCTAAACTTGGCAGCTTTAAGCACGTTCTCACAGAAATAGTCACGTTAGCTCAACCAATCAATTTTCAGATTTTAAATAGAAATTTCGAAATTTGCCAATGAATGTTTCTGCGTGGACATTTCCACTTACACGAGTGACATTTGTGACTGGAGTGACATAGTGTAGCGGTGTACACCAGTTTTGTGACGTATTTTGGTTGTAGTATTGCTGTTGTTATTTGTGAAATACGCGTAATTATTGTCAGTTTGCATTTTCCTTTCGCCTCGAAGTGTGTTGTGAACGTTCTTAAAAAAGAGACATGGATAAATTTGTAATACGAAAACGTAGTGAAGAATCGATACCTAAGTGACCTTCTTCATCAACCCAAGATTCCAACAAAAGTAGCGAAGCAAAAAGAAAGAAACTGTATTCTTTTCAAGGTAACTGGGAGACAGATTTTTTGGTGGTCACTAATGATGAGAATACCAGAGTTATTTGCGTTTTGTGTCATGCACCTTTATCGGGTTTCAGAAAAGCAAATTGTCAAAGACATTATGAAACTCATCATAGTGCGTTTTCTGATCAATATCCCACGGGATCAGATGCAAGGATACATAAAATCAAAGAGTTAAAATCACAACTCCAACGTCAACAGAAGTCTTTTTCATTTAATGTTAATAGTTCTGTTAACAAACTTTCAACCGAAGTGTCTCATAAACTTGTTCAGCAAGGGATGCCATTTACAAGTGGAGAAATTGTGAAGGAGTGCATAGTTTCCGCAGTGACAACTCTCGCTGAAAGTATACCTGAGAAATACAGAAGTGTTTTGATTAATGCGGCAAAAAATGTGCCACTTAGTAATGACACTGTTGCCAGGCGCATTGACCTCATCGCGGCTCAAATTAAACAAAAAGCACTCCAGAAACTTTCTGAATGTAGTTATTTTTCTCTTGCTGTTGACGAATCAACAGACATTGCTTCTGTAGCACAATTGGCATGCTTTGTACGTTGTATAGATAATGTGGGAATTGTAGAAGATTTCTTTTTAACAATTTTACCGCTCCCGGGTACAACTACGGGGCAAGACATTTACAACGCTGTCGCGAATTTCCTGAAACCTAATGGCATTGACTTATCAAAGCTCGTGTGTGTGGTTACTGATGGCGCACCTTCCATGGTAGGTAAAAATAAAGGATTTGTCGCTCTTCTGAAAAATGATGAACATTTTCCTCCCTTTGTTCACTATCATTGTTTAATTCACGTTGAAAACTTAGCCAGTCATCTTATACCTGTTCCTGAAATTTCAGAACAGTTAAAACTGATAGTTAAGTTGATCAACTTTTTGGTTTCTAAACCCCTGAATAAACGCTTACTAATAGTCTTCTTGCATGATTTATCAGCGCCACATTCAGAACTAATCCTACATGTGGATGTTCGTTGGCTAAGTCGCGGGGAAGCAATTACAAGAGTCTGGAAAGTTTTCGAAGAAATCAAAGCATTTACTTCTGCCAACGATTATGTCACTAAGTTTCCAGAAATATTCGGGGATGATTTCAAGATCAATCTTGCTTTCATGGTAGACCTATTTCAATATCTCACCGAGCTGAACAAACGTCTTCAGGGTCAGAAAAACACAATTTGTGAACTGAAAGAAATTATATTTTCCTTTCGATCGAAGTTACAAAGATTCCTTGGGACGGCAAGTAAAAATGACTTGGTTCATTTTCCTGAACTGGCACATACACTCTCGAGTCTTGGTCGTCCCCACTCGGAGTGTCCTAAAATTGTCGTTCTGGCAATTCAAGATCTGTTGAAAGAGTTTGCTACACGTTTTCATGTACTCGAAGAAAGTGAGCCGTTGTTTAATATGGTGCTCAATCCATTTCAATTCAATGTGGACTCTCTCAGAAAAATTCAGATTATTCAACAGCACAAACTTGCTCGCGCGGAACTTGAATTATTAGAGCTCCGGTCCTCTCAAGCCTTAAAATATCTTTTCGAAAAGGAAAGGATTACAGATTTCTGGGGGGCAAATGATACAATGAAATTTCCGACATTGCAAAATGCTTCTCTCAAATGCTTGGCGATGTTTGGGACAACCTACCTGTGTGAAAAATGTTTTTCATTAATGAAATACATCAAAAACAAAGCACGATCAAGATTAAATGACTCACATTTGGAGGACTGTTTACGTGTGGCTGCAAGCGACTTCTCCTTAGATATTAGTGAAATTCTGAGTAACATTCAGGGCCAAGGATCTAATTAGCCTGGTGAGTGTATTTATTATTATTATTATTATTAAATTTGCATGGTGCTCTCCCACTTGCCCCGGAGTATGAAAGGTGCTCTCAATCACAAAAAGGCTGAGAACCCTGGTCTAGTCAGTCGGCCATGAACAACTAACAAAGAACAACTAGCAAACAGTTCGCGCGTCTGCCGACCGGACGTAATTTTTGTCGCGCCCGCAAAACATGTGAATAACAGATTTAAAATATGATAAAAGTAAAATTCATACAGAAATAACGTAAATAACAGTTTTCGTTATACAAGAACAGTTTTCGGAGATCATCAGTTTAAAAATAACAAATGTGCGCGTAAAAATGTGATGTCTTCAAGACTCAAACTCAGCTAAGTAACCAATAAATAAAATAAATTTTAACAAGACCAGGGCTAATCAAAATTATAATTAAATAACTATTAAACAAAAATGAGATCTCTAAGGGCATTTGGGTAACTGTGTGTGTATGCGTGAGTGAAAGTAGGTAGACAAAGAAGGCTGGTTTGTGTTTTTAAAGATTAGTTTAAATTTTATTTCTTGAATTTTTCATTTGTTTCAATTTGTTTCACAAATGTTTCAATTTTATTTGTATTAGAATAATTATATAACAAATATCTATAGTAGAATGTGAATTTTATAATGGATAAGGGGGAGAAAAGAATAATTTGTTTATGATGAAATTGAAGTACTTTAGTAACCAATAAAATTTAATTCATGGGAACAAATAAGGTTTTCTTTATTTCGACAACCATTTCTGCTTTTGAGTTCGCCGAAAAGAACCTGGCCCGAAATGGTAAGTACCTATTTTGTTTCTTGTAATTGGTACAAATACAAGATGGTGCCCGAAGAAAGTTAGACAGTAAATAATGAATAAAATTAAAATCACTTAAATTCATAATTATCAGAGAAAAGTTAGATAATAATTGGCTTCTGAAGCCAGGCACATTTTATATAAAATATTTTTATATAAAAATAGGTCTACTTGGGAGAGCAGAAATGGTTGTTTAAGGTAAACGTGTGTAAACAATATGTAAACATAAATAATAAGGTTATGTTACAGTGTTATTGAAGTAGATGTATAGTAAATAAGTCAGAATTACATAAATAAAAATGATGAATACTAATGAAAATGTTAACAATGAAGTCAGCTTCACTGACAGTAATAGTGATATGATAACTATGATGCAGTTACTACTGAATAAATCTGATAGCAAATTCGATGAACAAAATAACAAAATCAAAGAAATTAAAAGTAGTTTCAATGAGAAATTTGACATACAGAATAATAAATTTTATGTTCTGAACAGTAAATTTGATGAAATGAATAAAAATTTAGAACGTAAATTCAATCAGATACTGAATAGGAAGTTAGATGACAATGCTATAATTATGACAAATATTAATGATGACAAAATAGTGGAAGAGGTAGTGTTAGATAGTAAAGTATTGACTAGTGATGATGATGATGTTAATTACAATTCTGAGGTAAGTAGGAGTGAGAATTATGACAATATAAGTGAAAATATGATGTTAAAGAAAAATGGGGTAAATATTGAGAGTACTGATGAAGTTGTAGAATGTAATAATGGAATGTTAATGTGTGTTTATGAGTCAGAGAGAAAGTGGAAAGAGAGTGTAGAGGGAAAGTGGTTGCAGAGGGTAAATTTTCCCCAGGTTTATTGTGAACCAAGGTGTTTACAAATGTTGTTGTTGAAGGGCAAGAGTCCCTTATTATTGGAAGACATGAGGTCTTTGAGTTGTTCCCCAAAATTTTATGAGTTAGTGCCCTCTGTGTGGGATGAGAGAGAAAATGTGATATGGTGTTGTGATGAGAGAAAGAGAGAGATAGAGATTTTTGAAATAAATAGAGGTTATGAAAGGTTAGTGCAGGTTTTAGATATTGAAAGAAATGAAAAAAGTGACTTGCATTGTAAAATAGAGATGGATAATTATTTTGATGATGATGATAAAATAACTGACTTTATATTGAATAAAAATACTGATGGAGACGGATCTGAGATCACAAATGTAGACAGGTTATATGAATTAATAGATGATGTTGATAATGGCTATTATAATAATAATAATAATAATTTGTATGCATATAACAATGATTTATGTTATAAAATTGTTAGATATTTATATGATGATGGAGGTTGAATTAAAAAATGAGTGAATGGACATTTTAAATGTTTTAATTTATGGTTCTGCCATGCTAACTTAGAAAATGAAGTGTGGTAAACTGGAAAAATAATGATGAAGAATTGTAAATAAATTAATAGTGAAGTTTATTGTGTCTATGTTGTAAGATGTACTTAATGTAAACAATGTGTGTATGTAATTGTTTTAATAATAATAATAATAATATTTTAGCTGACTAAATAAATAATGAGTTTGTTTCAGGAAATGTAATTGTTTTGGAGAAAGTAATTAAATTAACTTGTGTTTTCAAGTATTGATTGAATGAAATGATTTGAGATGAATTAATTGATTAATGATTGTTATACAACTAAATTTTGATAATGAATTTTAATGATTTTATGAGATTTAAACTTGATCATAAATAGTGAATAAATATAAAGTGGTAAAAGAGAGAATTTGGGTAAGGATGATTATTTAAGTAAGACATTGGAGTCAGACCAAGTTGAGTATAGATGGGTGTTAGAGAGAATAAGAGGTGAAATACAAATAATGTAGAATTTGAATATTGATAGTGACACAGTAGCTAAGGGGAATATATGTAGAATAATGAGTGATATATTGAGGTAATAAAGAAATGGAGATATTTTGTAGATGAAAGTGGTGTAATAGGAGAGTAATTAGTTGATAGGGGAATTTTGTAAGGGGGGTGGTGTGATAAGGAGTCCTCAATGAAAAGCGTTATGGCGGGAGGTGAACCGTTATGCGCCGGAAAGGGTTACCTAGGGAGGGTCCAGGAACTAGATAACGGAATGAGCATTGGGAAGGGAACACACATCCTGAGTACAAAGGGGTAGAGAGTATTTTGTTATAGGGGTAGAATGATTCGAAATGAGTTAGAGTAGTAAGTTAGAGGCAGAGAATGGTTGGTAAAGGTGAATATTTTGTTAGATGGGTGTCATACTATATAAAGAATTTGTAAGTGAGCGTTAGAGTCATAAAAGGGGTAAGATTATGGGTAAATGCCAAGTTGATAAAGTGAATTTTTGTATAAATAACTGAGAACCACCTAAATTAATAAATTAATAAATGAAAAAAAAATTATTTTTTGGAAAAGTTAAGGGATAAATAATTAATGATTAATTAATAAAAGTTCAATTGAGACTAAAATGTAATTTTTATAATTTTATATGCAAATTTAAAGATGTAAAGTGTGTAATTTTGGTCAAACTTAAATGCGAATTGTTTACTTTAAGTTAATAATAACAATGTGAATTATGAATATACTATGTTTTATTGTGTTGTATTATGTTTGTTAGTGTTTAAGAGAATTTTAGGAATTTAAATATTTTAGATGTAAATTGGGGATGAGAGAGATGTGTAATATTGTAATGGGAATGTTTATTTAAATTCTGATAGAATCAGAGGAATATATTTTGAATTTGGGGATCAAAGTTAACAAGAGAAAGTAAGCAGAATGAGATTATGGAATTTTAAAATATGTATCATGTTATGTTAGGTCTTCATATATATGTTAGAGGTTAAGAGAAAAACCAGTGCTTCTTAACGCAAACCAGCACAGCTAAGGGGAAACAGATCAGTTAGGGATATAGTATTGTATAAGGCCACTAGTTGATATTTTGATTTGTTGTTTCAGTGTTTGGTGATGCTGTGGCGGCGGTCCTGAGCTGGCCAGCGCGTCAGAGCAGGGGCGTTAAGTACCTGGCTGACTTTATGGTGTTGGGATCTCGAGAGAGAAGTCCAGTAAGGTCATTCAGGTGCGGTCACAGTCACTGGACCAAGGGTGAGTTAATTATATTTTTTGTTTGTAAACCGTAAAGGGGGTTGTGGCGACATATCCTGGCTGATCCCTTTAGCAAGTATGAATGTGTCAATGAGAGTTTTTATGCTTCGGCATAAAACCTCTCATTGAGGGGGTATTGTAATGGGACATTTTGACCTACCTGGGGTAATATAAGAAATCATTGTATTTTAATAAAAATAAATAGCATTTTTATGATGTAATAATAATTCTGGGAGATATAAACATAAATTGAGAATAAAGGTAAATTTTATTGGTAGCGAAATTGGCAGGAGTGATTAGAAATATTATTCATAAATTATAACGACGTAGCAGACAAACAAGCGAAAATGTGTCAAGGTCAGCTCCAGTGACTTACAAGTTGTGTAACAGATTATGTAACATCCAATCGAACGATCTTACGTCAGTACTTACATAACGCTGGAATTCAGGCATGGTAGACGAACTTCATGCTGGCGTAGAGATACAAGAAATTAGAACAATGGAAAATAGTAAAACAGCCGCAGCAACTACACAAAATAGTGCCTTTCGTCTAGTCAGTCGGCCATGAACAACTAACAAAGAAGGACGCAAACAGTTCGCGCGTCTGCCGACCGGACGTAATTTTTGTCGCGCCCGCAAAACATGTGAATAACAGATTTAAAATATGATAAAAGTAAAATTCATACAGAAATAACGTAAATAACAGTTTTCGTTATACAAGAACAGTTTTCGGAGATCATCAGTTTAAAAATAACAAATGTGCGCGTAAAAATGTGATGTCTTCAAGACTCAAACTCAGCTAAGTAACCAATAAATAAAATAAATTTTAACAAGACCAGGGCTAATCAAAATTATAATTAAATAACTATTAAACAAAAATGAGATCTCTAAGGGCATTTGGGTAACTGTGTGTGTGTGCGTGAGTGAAAGTAGATAGACAAAGAAGGCTGGTTTGTGTTTTTAAAGATTAGTTTAAATTTTATTTCTTGAATTTTTTATTTGTTTCAATTTGTTTCAAACATGTTTCAATTTTATTTGTATTAGAATAATTATATAACAAATATCTATAGTAGAATGTGAATTTTACAATGGATAAGGGGGAGAAAAGAATAATTTGTTTATGATGAAATTGAAGTACTTTAGTAACCAATAAAATTTAATTCATGGGCAGAAATAAGGTTTTCTTTATTTCGACAACCATTTCTGCTTTTGAGTTCGCCGAAAAGAACCTGGCCCGAAATGGTAAGTACCTATTTTGTTTCTTGTAATTGGTACAAATGCAAGATGGTGCCCGAAGAAAGTTAGACAGTAAATAATGAATAAAATTAAAATCACTTAAATTCATAATTATCAGAGAATTTTAAGTTAGATAACAGTTGCAATGTTTTAATTGTAGTGAACTTATATGGAGTATGTGCGCATAGGCAGTGTAATCATTATTAATTATTAATTAATAAAAAATTAATAGTGCCAATCCAGGAAAAGCAAAGAACGCAAGTATAGTAACTTAATAATTACTTAAAATAATTATGACCTATTTTCGATAACCAGATTATCGAACACAATTAATAATATTATGTCAACAGAACACTACAAGGCATGAGACCTTATTTACTTTACCAATTTTAATAATTATTATTGAAAGAAAAAAAAACAATATATATCAAAGAGACAAATGACTTTGCTCATATAAATGGTCAACTGTTTTAATCAATAACAGTAAATATAACGGAAGAGACATTGTAATATGGGAAATAAACATCCCATGAGTTTAACAAGAACTATTAACTTACTAATAAAAAAAAAATGAAAAAAGAATCAACTATAGTTGAACATAATTGTCATAATTAACCTCCGTACATTCCAAGAATAAAGGGGTATCAGTTGATTAATAACGAACTTTAAGAAGCTTGGAACTATAGTATAATAATTATGTTGTATTGTTTTAATTTTATAACTGTTCAAAATAATTAATAATGGGTAACCATATTAATGAGGAATATCCAATACCTGTTTTGTTTGTTATCCAGTCTGATGAATCAGATAATTAATTTTCTCACTGAAATGAATTTATAACCGTGCATTACAGATAATTTTAATAATGTTAAAGAGTTGTTAGTAATTTAAAAGTTAACTGGTTCTTATTCACTTAAACCAGCTTTAGCCTCAAATGTCGATACAAAATCGTATGTTGAATTTTCGTGTTATTAATTAAGGTGTTTTTCAATAATGTAATCACTCTCCTACTACTGAGTAATTATAGTAGTGGAATTCTATAAGTTTTGTTGTATCTTGCAGTCTCAAAGAACTTGCATTGTTTTTAAATAATCTAACCAAAACATTAACGTCCAACATGTGGCAAAAACTAGAATCAGAATAGCAAACCCTGAGAAATAAGAATTTTTAAGAGTCTATCAACCAATATATAAAAAAAAAAGAATGATTAACAACACTAATGTGGTGTAATTTAATTTCATAATAATTTTGGAGAAATAAAACATAATTTTACCTGACTAAAGAGTTCAACAAATTATTTCCATAGACTAAGACGTTACAGTTTAGGTGGACAGCAACCACGGTTGGCAGCACTGGTGGTGGCAGTGAATTGGTTTAAATAATTTTAAACACTTTAACCAGTATTGTGAATCTGCCTTGCTTTACAAAAATCAATCCAAGTAAGTATATGTTTAACCAATAACTTCTAATTCCAGCGAGAAGTCACCTACTCTGATTCATCTTATCGAAAGGAGAACATCGAAGCATAAACCACGAATTCATTTAAACCGAAATTAAATAAATTTTTTTATTTTTCTTTAAACAAAATACTAAGTAATCAATGTGTAAAGAGAGAGGAGCTCGTCTAATTGAATCGTTACAATATATATATATATATATATATATATATATATATATATATATATTCAAACACTTTCTGCTACAGTCCGTTTCTTGATGTATGTAATATATATTTTATAATGACTTTACCTCAAGATGTTTTCTCCATATTTGGAACATGTTTCGGGAAGGAAGATGGGAACACAAGGCTTTCCCAAACATGTTCCAAATAGGGAGAAAACATCTTGAGGCAAAAGTCATTATAATATATATATATATATATACATACATACACAATAGATTTATGTAGTGTATAGTAAGTATAATTTGGGTATTGTGTTTTTCCGTAATGGTAATTTCAACCTCTTCAATCTGTTCGTTCATTTTCCTAACCTCCCTAACCAGATGGTTGTCAATCTCAAATCATTTGTTTACATGTATCAGTTTACTGTGTAGATGTACATAATTATGTAACATAAAATATCAGTAGGTATATCAGTATTTTTTCCTTTAGTTAATGTTGTATTCTAATTGTTTTATCTTGTCCGTTCAAACTATTATATTTGTTATCACTGTTGCACACCACTATATAAAAATTATTCTGATTAGCGCTTTCAAGTTTCACAGCTCATCGTCAGATCGGAAAATGATCTGAGCTCATCACAGCTCATTTTCCGATCTGACGATGAGCTGTGAAGCTTGAAAGCGCTAATCGGAATAATGTTTATATAGTGGTGTGCAACAGTGATAATTCTGCTTGTGATTTTAACCATTAACACAACTTTCTTCATTAAACTTATATTATATTTGTGTTATGAATTACATATTCTGTCTTAAAACTGGTAAAATATTTTGTTTTCATTTTGTTGTGACAAAAGCTGTTTCTAAACAAACAGACATAATTCAGAAACACAAAAATTATAATATATTATATTCATATTTATAAATAAAAAAATATTTATATTATAAATACAGCATATACCACTTTAAAGATAACAAGATGGCAATTAAGAAGATATGATAACAATTTAATACAGGTAAGGATGTGCATGACCCCAGTATAACAAACATGCAAATTTCAGAGAAAATGGCCCTCCACAGAGGAAGGAGACAAGAATTAGCCTCCCACACCCAAAGGGTTAAAAAGGGTTAACTGCAAATGAATTATAAAGTTAGCAGTTATAATGGCGCCAATAACTGTCATTATACACTAGTATGCTACACAGGACCAGAGAAAACAGATATGGTTTTATTGTGTTTTATTATTTCCATCTAAAGTGAAGCAGAAAATAATATAATTGTAATTTTAGGATAGTTTTAGAAATTGTCATTTCAAATCATTGTACAGTATTTTTATTCTATTATTTTTCATTTGTGCCTATCCAAATAAAGCTCTAAAAAAATAATAATTCTATATGTATCTGAAACATATTTTTAGTAAACAATTTAAAATCTTTTCTATTTATTCATGTTTAACGTACCGAGTCACTATATGGTTAATATAATTAAATTACCTTATTCGGTCCACCTTAGTGACACTAGCTGCTGTCGGTTAATGACGTGTTTCGGGATAAAATCCCATCTTCAGATATATAAATATCAAACTTTAAATGTATACCACAATTTGTGGTTTGTCATAATTTTAAAATATTTAAAATCTTTTAAATAAAATATATATAAACAAAAACGTAACAACGGAATCGTTCAGAGCGTCCGCATGCATGCACGCTGTATTACGACTTCCTCACGACTGGCTATACTTATCACTCAACCGTATAGCAGTGTCAAACAGGTTATTAGAACCGAAGTTCATTTGATCGTTTAATATGTTATTTTGTCTATGTTATGTTATTTAAAATCTTTTGTCATAAGCCTAGTTATTTAGCACTACCCTCATAATACATGTGGACAAATGTACTTCACAGAGCAAACAATTTTACTTCCCATAACTATTCCACATTACAATTTTAACTATTTTACTAACTACCCTCGCTGTAAACATTACTTTTCCTTCCTTCAACTCACTTATTGCACATGATAACTACCATAACATTTACAACAGGGCATGTTACTGACAGGGGCAAGGCTAATGTGCAATAGGTAGGCATACAGCTCTGCTTAGCGAAGGGCTATCACGTGACTTGAACTATACTTCATTCAGAAGGCACATGATACAATAGGGAAGATAGGAAAATACATTACATATGTGGGTTTCTCGCTCCTATGTACTGCGTGACCTGAAAATTTACTTGTCCAAAACTAAAGATAAAGAATTATAATTTTTCAACTTTTGTATTGTCAAAATCGTTATTATCCACTGTTCCACAAATTTTTAATTTTTTTTTACCATTTAACAAAGCTGTAAAAGATAAAAATCCCAATAATTTCTACATTTAAATAATACAGTGAACTTTATAATTTAACTTGTATTTCCGTTTTTACTTGATGTAAACTATATTTTTACTTCAATTTGTAGTTTAATGTAAGGCAAAGGAATAGTTACTGTTTTCTGCATTTTCCACATGGTTTAACAAAAAATGATTTTTAACGTTTGGTTATGACTGTTTGAATTACAACATGAAAGAGTTGGCCTGCGTGAAAATTGTTTGTTATCACAGGTCGGTACCTAGTATAAGCAAATGAAATTATGAGAATCTGATATATATAAAATAAACAGTCATAATCAAATCATAGGAATTTTCTACAAAATTCAAAGTTTTATAATGAATTGTTATTTTAGATTTCTAATAATGCTTATGCATCATAATACATACTTTGAAAAACCAGTGTCGGCTGTGTTCGCTGTTAGACTGTGCAAGATCAAAGCATTCAACACTTGTAGGATTCCGTTTGAGCTTCTCAGAAAACAGCTTTGTATAATAGTCCAAATCCCAATCATCAAATGCCAAGCCTAGTGATCAATATTAGTTAACACATATTAGTAACAGCTACGTGTCAACAAATATAATTATTTAACATGACAAATATTTATGAAAATAATAACTTTTGCATTAAAAAAATTTGTGTTTTCTTGGAATACAGGATGATCCTAAATATAATATATTTTGAGGAAATAAATATGCACAATGCATAATGCACAATTTTCAGTAAATTCAGACCATCACCATTTCCAACAACCCCAGAGAGCCTCCCATTCAAGTATAAAATCACACAAAAAAACAGACTACAACTGGGCTCAATGTCTATCTTAGAGAGACTGAAGACTTGTGTGTTGAAGCTTCTGGTAAATTACGTCCATCCATGAACATATATGCATAACTTGTTCCAATAATAAGTGTACTGATTTTCCTTTGTATAAGCCAATGCAGCACCACCCCAATGATCTATCTCAGTGTTGGCAGTGACCTTGGCTGTACAGATTTCAATTATTTCAACTGGATCAGCTGAATCAGTCATTTGCTACTTGTGAATCGTTGTATTTTTTCTACCTCATTAAGATCATGATGATGGTATCAAACAACAGTATTGTATCAAATTTTGTGTAAAAAACTCAACAATCTGCTATCAGAACAACTGAAGCTTATGGAGATGACACACAGTTAAGAACTATGGTCATTAGAATCTAAATAATTGACTTTGACAGAAATTTAAAAGAAGCAACGTTTTAGCCCCCCAATCAACAGTTCCCTTCAGGCTAATTATAAACAAATACATGGCGAATGACAAATATAAGTTATAAATAATACTTTATGCATTTGACAGAGTGAATCAGAGCAAACTATGGCCAGTAATGGCAAGGAAAGGGATCCCACAGCATCTAATCAGAGCAATACAGAGACTTTATATGGAGAATAAAATCTTAATAGAAGCAGGGAAACCGAGAACAGCTCCTAGAGTTGGTCAGATCAATTGTGGAGTACAGTACGACAAGGGTGTCCATTATCACCTTCTCTTTTTAATTTATATATTAACGATGTCCTACAAAACTGGCAGATGTGTCTTTCAGAACATTTTACGACTGGTCACTCTACAATTGACACTTTGTTGTTTGCGGACGATCAGGCTATTCTGTCGGACTCTGAAAACAGATTGCTGATGGAGATACATTTGTTAAATCAAATCTGCAAAGACTCTGGATTGCAGATATCCACATGTAAGACCAAGGTGATGGCTTTTCGTGAAACATCCCGTACGGCCAAAAATTGTTATAGATGGTACTGTCCTGGAACAAGTTACCAATTTTGAATACGTGGGCTACAGTGTGTCTTACAATGCAAGCAACGACGTGGTGAACAAGTTGCATGAGTCCAACCTTACATGCGGGACCATAAAGCGAACCCTTAAGTCACCAAGTAAAGAAACACACCAAAAATTCTACAAGGTGATGGCTCTTCCAACACTTCTTTATGTAAGGGTCTGAGAATTTGACATTAACGAAAGGCCAGGCATCCAAGCGGCTGAAATGAGATTTCTCTGGCATGTGGCAGGGTATACTCTCCATGATAATAGAATAAATACATATATACGGGAGGAGGAGGAGGAGGAGGAGGAGGAGGAGGAGGAGGAGGAGGAGGAGGAGGAGAGGAGGGGAGGAGACGATGGCGACAATGATTTAGAGTCAAAAATACTTTATCCACAAGTGATCGGGAGTCAAAAAAATAAGAAATATTCACATAGGATAACTAAATAATTACTAGGAAAAACGCAACACTCATTAAACAACACAAGACACAATGCACACGAACGCTTACTCACTACCAAGGTCAACACAAGGCTGTTACAGGGGCATAACAACCCCAATTCTTATACAATTAAAGTGAAAATAGGCTCCTCCTGGAGGCAAACACCACCTACTACAAACCGCTAAGGTCACCCGCCAACTATCCTAAAGTCCTTTACGAATCTAACAAAGCCAGTTATTCCAAATTTCTATGATTAGAATCCGATCTCATTTAGATTCTAATGTCTATAATCACAACCATATTTTAAAGAAGACCTATGATGTTTTAAGTGCCACAAAGCTTTCAAAGAGAATCATGAAAATATTGAAGATGAATCTCATTCTGGAAGGCCACTCTCATCAATAAATAATCAAACTGTGGAAGTGGTACAAGCTGTCTCAGAAGACTGAACTGACTGTGGTCAGATAAAATGCAGTTCGCATGTAAAGTTTTGTAATAATGAACAGAAGGAAATAAGCCCTGATACTAACCTTACCAACCTTACCTTCAGCAGATTCCAAAAACACCAAAAGCCCCAGGGTCACCACCATATTTTTATTGGAGGAAATGTGGAAACCGTAACAACTTTCCCCGTGAAAACAATTTAAAATACCAACTCTCTCTCGCAGAAAAATTCCAAGGCCGTTTAGAAGAACGTTTGGACACAGAGAATAGGTTATACGTAAAGTGCCATAATAAACTAACTTAACACATTGTAATACAAAATTTTATTATTTTATTCAATAGTTCAAAAGAATTATTGAAATGTAATTTGTGGCTACAAATTACATTTCGATCATAAAAAGAAAATAAAAAAAAAGAAATAAAACACAGCAAATCAGTACTTTTTGTATTACCCCCCTTTTTTTCTCTCGCTCTCTCACACACTCTTTCCCTCTGATTTTGTATATATTTTTATTTCATATTTATTGATTTATTAAATTCAATTGGCCAAATGTTTTCTGCACACTCGTTGGTTAAATTTTTTGTCTTTTTACTTATCTGTATTATCGGTGGGCCTCACTGTAGTTGCGCCACCTGGCCGAAATTGCGCACTTTCCCGATAACTATGGTCTTGATGAAAAATACAAAAAAGAAGTTCCAACAGTCCGGTAAACTACCGTTCACTGATTTGTATAATTTTACATGTTTTTATAACTTTTAAGATCGGTAGGCCTACCTTGGCTGCCTACCTAGGCTGTTCGGCCTAATGTGGTTGCCCACACACTAAAATACGTCTGTACTGGCTGCTGGCGATCATGAGACTGCGACTCAGCTTTCTTTGTTCTACTCAACGCTGCTTGTTTTACTGCACAATTAAAAACCAGTTTTTTCCGGTTTCCACCACACATTGCTGCCATTGGTTAACTGGCTGACATCACTTGTTTACAGTTTAATTACATAAGACGCAATTCTGTCCTGCCGCACCCAAACAACAATATTGTTTACACATTCCTTTTAGTGTGCGTAATTGTGACTCACTCGTAAACAGCTAAAAATAGGTTGCATAATGTACTGTTACATGCAGAATTCTAACAGATCATTTGGGATATGAAAAAATTGTGCAAAACTCTTTGTCTGTGGCTCAAAAAGTGAATCAGTTGGAAATTTTTAGGATTTGCTGGGAAGACTTGAAGTCAAGCCAAATTTCTTCGATAAAATGATAACAGGAGATCCTTCATGGGTATATGAGTACATCCAAAGACAACATAGCAAAGTAAGGTATGGCACATAAAAAATTCTCCTTATCAAAAGTAAGTATGCAGGACCAGATCCGGGGTGAAAACAATGATTTTTTTAATGGTATTCAGCTCAAAACATTTGTACCTCCAGGACAGACAGTTAATCATACTTTCTACAAAGATGTCTTGGAACACATTCAGAAAGCAAACTTAAGGGACATTGCAGATGACTGGGTTCTGCACCATGATTACATGCCTCCTTATCTTGTGCTTTCAATTTTAAAAAATCTGGCAAATCTGTCAAACCATTTCCATGCTTCCACATCCTATCCACAGCCCAAACTAATTCCATGCAAATTCTAGCTCTTTCTATGCTGAAATTAAAGTTGAAGGGGCTACCATAACAGAACTGTGCAAAACGTACAAAAAGTTGTAACCAATGTAACCAAGTTATAAGTTGTAACCAAGTGAAACACACAGAAAATTACTTCTAGAATGCTTTCATCAGTGGAGGAACATTGATACCATGCTGTAACTTCCTAAAGGTTATACTTTGAAAGAGATAACTTGTAACTTCAGATGAGTTAGTAATCAATTAAAAATTAGTACACTTACTTAAACCTTATATGAATACAAACAAGTACAAAAACAGCAGCTTTACTATGTGTAAGCATACTCTAAGCAAAACATAGCCCTTAGCATATGCCTTACTTATTATGGTTCTCTACCATCATAATCTTCAACAACTATTACAATTGCAAAACCTTGCTCTAGTACTTCAGTTGGTCTCAAATAAACTATGCTTCATTATTACTACCTAGTCCTCCTCAATTAGAGATCAACTAAAGTACCATACATCAGATACCAAAGTATGATGTACCAAGATCATGTTCACATATACAAAGATTAACCATATATCATACATTTCATAATGCACACCTATCTGGATACTCAAAGACCACTGTTTATAGATGCACAAATCATCTTATATCTTAGCATCTCTCCCTTTGAGGCATATCAACATAATTTCAAAAACACTGCCTCAAACAAATACCAAAGTATAACTTGCATTAAGTGTAAATAAGCTTATATGCTTAAAGCTGTACAGGACCCAAGATTAATTCTGTTTTGCTAAAGAGCAATGTCTATTATGTACTTGAATCCTTGTTACAAATAATATCAGGAATATTATCATTACCACTGACCCTCAGAAATGATGGTAATTAAACAGTAAAATAAGCGTTACATAACTGCAACACTTAATGTATACGATCTAACTTTATTTTATCATTTAGTTTAAAGAGCCTATTTGCTAATGTGTTGAAGTTAGAAAACCTTATCTCTGGTCACATCTATTGTAATATGTTTCATTTATTAAATGGCTTTCATTTTCTGAAAAATTGTTTAAAAAAGTGGCTTACACTAATCTGACACACACACATTTTACAGTTGACATAAAATGTTAATCTTTGAACAGTTTATCAAAAATAAAAATGCATACAGCAAGTATGAGCAGCCAAAGATCAATCATTTAGAGCAGGGTGTAACTATTACTCATTATTTGATAACTAAATTTAGTTAATTTATTATGGTTATAAAATTCAGCCTCCACTCAACTCGGCCGTCATCTTGTATTTGTATCAAACATAAATAAAATTTTTATTACTCACCAGGGTTCGTATCAGCGAACTGGAAAAGCAGAAATGGTTATTCAAGAAAGTACCACTGTATTACCATCATACCATGATTATACTTTTATTTAATTAAATTCCTTATACAACAAAGGTAAACATAACAAAAAATCATTTTCTGACATTCCCGTAAACCCAAATATTCCCCCCTTTTTCTTCTTTCTACTACTATTTTTTATACAGACAATAATAACAGTTGTTGTACATGGTATTTTCCTTTCTTAGAATCGATAAATACACTCAAAACATAAAATTAATTTGATAGAACACAAACCAGCGCTTCGTGTTTAATATATACACTTAAGCAAAACCCCCACACACTCTCACATACAACATGCTTTAAAATTTTCCCTTGAGCTCATATTTTAATTTAATTTTCCCCATCTGTTACTTATCTGTTTAACTGTCCACGAGACGCCAGGCCATTTGGATATGCACTTTCGACTTTTTTCGCGTACCCTACATCGATTACTCGGTACTTCGTTCACTGATTCTACTGGTTTTCACTTTTAAAGAAATTTAATTGTTAATGTGTTCAAATGTTTCCATTTCGCGATTTACATTTTTACTTTTATACGTGCAGTATTCACATTTTAAATGCAGTATTCACATTTTAAGTACGGGTAACGTACGGGTAAGTATTGTAAGTACGCGGTACGGGTAAGTGCAGTAGTATTTTAAGTACATTTTAGTGCGGGCGCCCGCGATTTACGTTCTAGAACTTTTTGTTTGCAGCCGGCCGGCTCAAGGAGCAAAGTTTAACTGGGGCGAGGTGAACTGGACTATTTTCTGAAGTGGTCGCGGTTACATGACCAATTCTTATTGTTCTAAGTTTGTATTCCTCCGCCAGTATGTGAGGTTGGTCAGAACACTCCTAACATTCCAGCGTGACGTATGAACTGACGTAATATCGTATGTTGTTATGTTACATAATTTGCTTGTCACTGGAGCTGACCTTGGCACAATTTCGCACGTTTGTCTATTGCGTTGTATAATTCATGAAATAAAGTTTGTTTCCTTTTCCCCAAAATTATTATTTCATATGAAAATATTATTTTTATCAAACATAATAATTTTTTATATTATCCCAGGTAGGCCTAAATGTCCCGTTACAATACCCCCTTAATGAGAGGTTTTATGCCGAAGCATAAAAACTCTCATTGACACACTCATACTTCCTAAAGGGATCAGTCAGGATATGTCGCCACAACCCCCTCTACGTTTTATCAAAAAAAAATCTAACTTACCCTTGGTCCAGTGACTGTGACCGCACCTGAATGACCTTACTGGATTTCTCTCTAGAGATCCCAACACCGCAAGGCCAGTCAGGCACTTGACGCTCCTGCTCTGACGCGCTGGCCAGCTCAGGACCGCCGCCACAGCATCACTAGACTCTGAAACATCACATCAAAATATCAACTAGTGGCCTTGTACAATACCATATCCCTACCTGATCTGTCTCCCCTTAGCTGTGCTGGTTTGCGTTAAAAAGCGCTGGTTTTTCTTAATTGTTAACACACATGTATATATGAACACTTAAAACAACAGAATACATTTATCAACTTCCTTAACATCATTCTGTATACTCTTCTCTTGTTTACTCTTATCCCAAAATTCAAAATATTTCCCTGATTCCCATCAGAATTTAAATAAACATTTCCCATTACAATATTACAAATATCTCTCATCCCCAATTTACATCTAAAATATTTAAATTCATTACTAAAATTCTCTTAAACACATTTAAATCAACTACACAATAACAAATTATTTGCTTATATCTTTCTCAAACTTTGTTAACCCTCTCCATCAAAACATCTCAAATCACCACAAAATTCTTTAAGTACATTATAAAATCAACTACATATTCTACATCATTGACATAGTTCAATCTAATATTTAATAAATCATTACTAACAGTTTAGTAACCTCCTTCTACATCAAAATCTAATATCCCCCCTATAACCCAGTTACAATTAGGCAATTCACCTCCCGGATAAACCGTGCAAGGCATTTACCTGGTTGCATAAACACTCTATTGTTTATGCCCCTGGCTTGTAACGGCCAGCTCCTTTTCCACACACTCTATTGTTGATTGATGTTGGACTGTAGCGCCCATTTGCATCCACAAGAACTGCAATTTTATTTAGGGTGTAGACGCTGCCTACCCCGTTCTTGCTTCAGCGTTATATAAAAATTCAGCATTACTGATGTCCGAGGACACCAGTAATCCCACTATAATGATTCACACACCCTTAATACAGCACTATTACCACCTTCGATGATAGCCGCTGTTCCATAGTGCTGTAGATTCCCCTGAGTTACCCCCCAGTTAATTTCTAAGTTCACCAATTTAGAATATATTTAGATTATAAATCCACGGTCAGGGTTCGGTGAAGCCGTGACCACCCGAAAAGTAGGGGAAACTACTAAAAGACATACAAGGTTTACACTTACACCATTACTGCAATTCTCAGATGGTAAACTCTTATATGCTTGGTTATATTATTATTTAATGTTTTACTGTCCATTAAACAGTTCTGTATTTTCATCATAGCTTTACTATGTCCTTGGAATTAATTCACTTCCATTAGATATTACACTTTACATTTGATCTATTCACAATCACATCATTTTTCCTTTTTTACTATTACCAGACACTAATCTACTCTTCTCTACTTCTGACACTTACGTTACTATCTCCCATGGAGTTAAACTAGGTACACATAACTTATTTTACTATAATAGTCTCTAACAAGTGCAACAACTACACTATACTGCTAAACTGGCAACAATTTGGTCACCTTAAATTTCTACATTCTAAATCTAAATTACAACTACTTCTTTTCCTCCTTCATAAGTTCAACCGCCATTTAAAATTATTTTTTGGGTATTTCATTCCCGAGTAGAATAGTTACTTATTACTGACTATTCTACTTGGAAATGAGGTAGCTCCTAATGAGTTGCACTTGTTATTCACATGAATTTTGGATCGTTTTATTTAATAAAATAAAACTGTTCTTTGTTCGTGGATAACTGCCAATTTTTTTTTTTTTTTTATATTCCATCCACGAACTTTAGGGGTCCCCCTCCCCGTTCAACAACAAAATTAAATTTCTACTTGCACCAATTTGTGGAGTAGGACCATCGTTGCTTTCACCCCAGGTAGAAGTTCCGCCAACCATGGTCCGCCTCCAAACAGCCAAAATCCACGGTCAGGGATGGTGAAGCCATGACCGCCCGAAAATGGGGGAGAGTCCCTTCTGAAAACATAAAATAATATATTAAAATTCAAACGTTTATTGTGACTGATACAACTTCAAATTCGTCGCATTTTGTGTACCCACTATCTCCTGCGTTGCTTGGTTTCGTAACACGTACGCATTATTCATCTTTACTTCTACAATTTCATATGGTCCCTCATATAATAGAAAAAACTTCTTTATCTCTTTATCCTGTGTGCTAGACAAATCATGTCTCCTTACCAGTACTAATTGCCCTACCTCATATCTAGTCCACTTACCTTTAGCATCATGTCTCTGCTTTCTCCTTTCCCCTTTTGTGAGCAAATTTTCATTCGCTAGTCGGATCTTCATATTCACGTCTATAGTTTGATTTTCTGGTGGATACTCAAAAAGTTGTTCTAATATTCTAGATGGCCTTGTTCCCTTTATTAATTCATACAGCGCAAACCCGGTAGATTCGTGGGTGGTACTATTCAACCATTCTTCTACTTTCTTAACGTAGAATGGCCATTCTGTATGCTTGGCATGACAATACGCCCGAAATATCCTACCAATCTCTCTCATCACCCGCTCTGCCTGATTGGATTGTGGATGGTACACTGCCGTATGCTTGGGTATGATGCCTTCCCATCCAAGAGTTTGTCTCCACCTACCGCTTATAAACTGAGGTCCATGATCGGATAAAATTACCTTCGGCTTACCTACATTTACCATATAATCTCTTGTTATCTTTTCACTCAGCACCCTGCTCGTCGCTCTCTTCACACTATATAACCTACCAAACTTAGAAAAGCTGTCTAAAACAACAAAAACATACATTACTCCACCCCTACCCTTGGTCAATGGCCCGTATAAATCTACCGCAACTAAATCAAACGGTCTCTCCACCTTAATATAATTCAATTCCCCTTGTAATGGGACAAATCCGAAGGGTATAGAAATTTTATTTTTTATTTAATAATTATTTGAGGCCAGTCTATTTGGGCACCCTGTATGGTCATCAAAACCTAAGTTGTGTAACCCCTGCATTCACTTCGTGCCAGGCGGAGGCTAGTATAGAAACGATAACATTGGAATGTGGCTGTAAGTTTGCGCCCGTGGGCCGCGGCAATAATCTCGACACCAAATTCATAGACGGAAATGGACAACACGTGGTTCATTAAACCGACCACGTGAGCGCAGCAACCAATCGGAGAGCGAGCGGGCGGAAGTGAACATCACCGATGCTGAGGTAGCGTCAGTCAGTCGACGACAAATATAGGCCACGCGTGGTCCTTTTAATTTTCTGCTCAAGCAATATTAAGGTCGGCCGACCGATCCAGTATATCAAACGAATGTAAAACAGTGCAAAACTTCAATTCAAACAGAATCCAGTAATACGAGTGAAAATTTTATAAGAGTGAACAAATAAACTTTAAGACTGAAAAGAGAACAACGTTATAGGACGTGCCACATGGTCGACAGGGACTCCGCTCCAACATGTAACAGTATCAAACCCAAATTATTTATTTTAAAAAGGGGCCTAAAGTAAATGAATAGGGGGGTTTTGTATGAATGAGTGGATGAGCAAACTGGGTCATCTTAATTAATTAATAGGTATTAGTATAAGTATATCAGGTAAAATAAATTTTTAAAAAACATATCGTTCCGAAATATTGTCCAGTAATAAAAGAAGCTTGATATTTTAATCTTGAATAATCAATGAATAATGAACAATCAGTAAAGTTGAATGAGTATAGAGAATGATATAAAATCAGAGTTGTTTTATATACAATGCGAGCTGAGTATGTTATTGCTGTAACCTTGAAACCTTACTTGTATGATGCCATTCGTGTGACGAATTCTGGACCGAACTATAAGGTGAGTTATCCTGGGTAAGCAATGAATTAAATGTTATTAAGTCTGTTAATAATATGACTTAGCACAAATGGCGCCACGAACTTGGAACGAAATTTTATAAATTAAATTCCATATTTCCTACGGTAAAATACAGGTATGGTTTGGAGGTTGGGTAAAAATACGTAAATTATGCACAGGTTAAGTGATGTGTAGTATAATTAAGTAAGACATACAGTATGAAAAAATATTGAATATAGGCAAGATAGAAATTGTGTTATGATTAATTAGATTAAATTAACAAATCTTATAAAGAATAAATAATGGCTACTAACGAAAATGAAATTGATGTAATTGTAGGCGATGAAGCCGAATGTAAATTGATGTATGAAAGTAAAGAAAATATGTTAACTGAATCGGCTGACAAAAGCGATTCAGGTATTCAAACAGAGTCACTGTCAATAAGTGACAGTAATGTAGACGAATCTGTAATAATTAGTGAGGCGGGAGCAAAATCTACTCCCATAGTGACAAAAACAAAAGAAAAAGAGTTGTCAATGAATGATATATTCAACCTGAAAGAAACTATGTCTGAAAACATGGTAAAAAATAGTGATTTCAATGTATTAAATAAACGTTTTGATGCAAATGACGAAAAATTTGACCAATTAAGTAATGACATTAAAGAACAGAAAATAAAATGTGAACAACAGAATATTAAAAATGATATTAATTTTAAAGAACTTAAAGAACAAAATATTCAGTTTGAGCACAGCATAAATGTAAAGTTTGATGATCTAAGTAATGCATTATGTAAACGTATTGATGAACGTTCCCAGACCGCTATAAAACGAATACAAGATGATGTAGATAACGTTACAAGAAATACCGGTAAGTGTAGTGGGAATGTAATTATGTTGTCTTACTCACTTTTCTATTTTTATTTTTTATGGTAATAACATATAATAAAACACATATACTTACCACAACTTTCTCGGTCTTAGCACGTGGTTTATATTCCACTTGAATTTCCTCTCTAGGGTCCAGGGTTTCGTCTCAGCGAGATTCAGAAACAATAGAGGTTTACGAAACAATCATTTTAACAACTTTAGTGTGGATATATGATTGATTTAATATTATATCTTTTTCTTAGTTACATTTTACAATACAACAAAGATGGCGCCTTACCATCACTACCTAAATGATTTCTACTCCTTTACTAATACTGAGTTACACTTATTTCATTATTTGATTGTATACATGGTCTATTACCATACACCTCAAAGAGACTGCAGTTCTTTCGCTATTATTTATTCATTTATAAAAGGACAGAAACCAATGCCTCAATTTACTGATTAATAACTTATAAGTACAGACACATTCTTACGCACACACACACACTCTTTACCCCCAGGTTATATTATTGGTACCTTTTGTAAATTTTGATTTATAATTTAGAGCTCATTTTCACCAAAGAATAACAGTTAATTAAGTTGCACTTTCCTGATTAGTAGTTGCGGTCTCCCTTCAGATGTTCTCCGTTTTTAGCCAGATGTTCGGCGCCTCTCATAATCTCGTTTTGTTCCTTTGTTACACTGAATTTAATTAAATATATCAGGTAGCAGTTGACAATGCTACATTGTTTGTACTGTTAATTACATTTTAGATTGATTAATAAGCACTTTTACTGGCAAAACTGTGCCAGCTACAAATTTAGCGTCTAGACATCTTAATGAGTGGTAATGGACTGAGAACTGGTTTTATGTAAAATTTGCGTACGTATTAGTGTATCTGATGTCACCGTCTTTTGTTTTCACGGCCAACGCCTAGTTACATATGCCGTTTTTCCTGCGTCATTGTCTTTTATTCATGACGACACAGCTTTATACACCAATCACAATTGTTATTAAGAGTTCGTCATCACATACACCGCCATCATCTCTGCTTGCTTTTGCTCGTCCACCGGTGACCTTGGCATCATGCTCCTCTTACTGGATATGCGTTGTTCATTTTTTACACAGGGACAATGTACCCAACCATACTTTATTCAACTGTGATACAATAAAACATTATAAAATAACCTCAAATCCCATAATTAAGGTATTGGGCCTTTATGTACTGTTACAAACCCCCTCAATGAAAGATTTTGTGTCGAGACACAAAAACTTTCATTGACTCATTCATACGGCTCTAAAAGGATCAGCCCAGATATGTCGCCACAACCCCCTGTAATGTTACTATATAAAATTTATAATCACTCACCCTTGGTCCAATGATGCTGATCGCACCCTCTGACCTTACTGGACTTCTCAGGCGAGATCCCAACACCATAAGGCCATGAGGCACTTAACGTTCCTGCTCTGACGCACCGGCCAGCTCAGGACCGCGGTCACAACACCACAAAACTCTGAAACATCGAATACAAATTTTAAAATAGTGGTCTAATATACTTCCATATCTACAACTGATATGTTTCCTTTTAGATGCAATGGTTTGTGTCTGAACCATTGGCTTGTTCAATTAATTTCTCCAAAACAACAACAACAAGAATTCAAAACTGATTTTTAATCCACACTAAATCAATCTCCTCCTTAAGAGAAAAAATATATATTCCTATAAATAACATAACACGTAAACAATTCCTTTAAAATTCCCAAAATACCATCACCTATTTATTTCTATAAAATTCAACCTACAACTGCTATGGCAGACAAGTTTATTATTCAAATTTTATTACTCAACTCTATACTCATTTTATATTTTTTGCAATGACATCATACTATATTTTGTTCAACACCATTTCGAACTTTATCTTTTTAATATTCAAGAACTACTATCTTTCAACATTTGTTACCGTCGTTACCCCTGTAGCGACCTCCTAACCACACACTATATGGCCATCAACATAATAAAAACATCATAGAACATTGAACATTACACATTAACATTGTTACATTTACCTTACATTATACAATTTACATTTACATGACTTGTACCAAAACTTTATCACATCATTACTATCAACAATTCTCTATTAACTTTTAGTTGTTTAACATTCATTACCTCCTTATATTCTATACAAAAATTTCAAATTTATCATTTACCTTTCAGTTACATCACCTTTCTACTATGAATTTTCCTTCTAACCTTTTTATCCTTACTAGTTTGGGTGACTCTCTATTATTCATTATTCTCTCTACCTTATTTTGGCATTTGTCAATCTAACCTTACTCACCTCTTTTTTCTACTAACAACCGCTTCTAACCATTAACATATTATGACACCAATATCTCTATAATAACCCCCTTCACTAATCCCATTTAAAACCTCTGGCACCGCTCATTTTTTGTACTAGGATGTGTGTACCCAAACTCTAACCAACTCATTCCCTTATCAGTCCCTGACCCTTTCAGGTAACCCTTTCCGGCACTAAACGGTCCCTTCCTGTCCCAACACCTTTCGTTGCGGACTCCCTACACCACTACTCTTACTACAAAATATCACCATCAACAAATATAATTACCATTCACATTACTCACCTCTACATATAATCACTAACTACTGTGTCCCTAAAATATCTAACACCTCTTTATATATTATCAGTATCTCAACATTCTTATTTTCACTAACTCCCATTAACTCTGCTTAACTAACTCCAATGCCCTTATTTATCATTATTACCCAAACTGTTTTACAACATTTCACCTTAATATACCACTAGAAAATTCATCACTTATCTTACAATCCTAAAACAACTCAATATCCAAATATATCATATGCGTAATCATTTACTAACCATTATACTCTGAATCTCATAATTATTCAAATTCCTTATCAATTATTTAAAAATCCACAGTACATAGTTTACACAAAATACATAAAATACACAACAACAAAAATACACAAATACATTGACATTAATATACAAAAAAAATATACAATCCAAATTGCCAATTAATCGTTTACCAAAAATCAGTAATAAACAGTCCATTTCAAAACACTGTCCACATAATTAAATGTTTATAAACACAATAAAATAATTAACCTCCATCGTCAAATAATAATCTTATCTTACGTATACATAACTCATTTTTAATTAAGTACATTATATCATCTTTTGTAATATAATAACTATTTAAATTTATTTTGTCCGTTATACCATAGTAATACTCTGCAGGATTACTCCACATTACTATATCATAAAACTTGTCAACATTCGGTATGGTCCTGTCACCCTTAGTGTAATTTGTCATATTCAGGTAAGTTATATTATCATTGTTATCAACATCATCTCCTACTACCTCAGTTTCAATACAAGGTAAGTACTTGCTATTTTTATCACTTCTCTCTCCACCTAACCTTTCTACAAATTCTTCATAATCTCTACATATCTTAAAAATCTCTACTTCTCTTTTTCTCTCACAATACCTTGTGATGGTACAATCATGGTACATTTCATAATTACCTAAAATATGGTAACGAGATAATAAATATTGTATTTTCCTATTTTTTGACATACCCAACCCAACCTCAAACACCCGATATCGAATTTACAGTGAATGGACTATATTACAGTATTTGCCAGGATTTGAACTAATTCATGACAAAAAACGGTGTCACATCACAAAAACAGTGTGCAGTTATTGCGATAAGCAGAGCCAAGCCTTCGTTACGTCAGAGGCTGAGAATGTGTTGACAGCAACCAAACTGCGATGTCAACACGATAGACAAAGAAAATGTGACGTCAGTACACCCCACTTCCGCAACATATGACCAGGAATTGTCGTCATTTCATCTGCAGCTCTGATTTGAGCCGGCCGGCCAAAAACTCATTCACTCACTGGTGAATTTTTTAACTTTTTAGACCACTGTAGGTGATTAATAAACAGTTATAATATATTAACTGCAGTGCGCCAACTCCAAGATGTGACCGGGAAAAAACTCGCCGAACTCGCGGTGCGCGAAGTTCGTGCAAACCGAGAACACCAGCAACACGAAATTGGTGAGAACGTTCTATTACATCTTAAATCCTTTGATTCATTCCCAATACCAAATTTTGAATCAATGTAAAATCATTTTAAATTCAATACTAAAAAAATCATTTAAATTTTTCAATATATAACGGGAGCTCCACTATGTATAATTTGTACCATGAGTATGTAAGAGTGAGTATTTGAGTGTGTGGGTTAATATCAAAATATTAAGTGTTGGGTTGTGCTAAAATTTAAATAATTTACGTTTAAATAATTATTATAATGCAGCGTATATCTTTTGTGTAGAGTAATATCATGGGGACAACGCCCATGGCGCAATATATATATCCATGTAACATTTATCATGTTTAATGTTAATAAATACTTTTTATATGTTATTTGAAGTTTCGTTATTTCAGGTAATGGGTTTCACTGAAATGGTACGTGTTAACCGAATTCTGGCCCTAATAATAGTAAATGTCGATCATACACAGTACAGTACAGACACTTGCACAACATGGCACCCTAGATTGTTGTACAGACAAAATACATTGTACATTGTAATCAAACAATATAAATTAATATAAGAGATTACATTTGCGCCCTTAAGAAAGGGACTAATAGATTACATTGGCGCCCGAACAGGGACTCGATATAAGACTTAATTTTATATGGAGTAATACCTACCAGGAAAGTGGAACGGTTACCTGAAGTAATTGCGTAAGTACATACACACGTGCGTAGAATAGGGTTAAATTCCTAGGTTATAAACATACATGTTTTAGTAACCTAAAATAATACAACATGAATACTGATGAAGATAAAACTGAAAAAGTCAGCCTCTCTGACGAAATAGTGATGAGTGAGATGGATGTTCCATTAACCCCACTTAGTCAGGTTGGCGAGGCGAGTGCGACCGAAAATGTAGAGACTGAACAAGTAACCTCCATCTCACTTCATGAAAACAAAACAGACGAAATGTTAACACGTCTGTATAACATGATGTGTAGCAATTTTAAAGACATGAATTTTAAATTTGATGTTCAGAAAAGTGAAATTAAAGAAATTCAAAATAGTTTTAACAGCCATTTCAATGAAATGAAAAATGAAATAAAAGTGAGTCACAATAAACTTATTAAGAAATGTGACCAGCTGATTACAAAATTAGATAAGTTACATGTGGTAGAAAGTAAAGTAGAAAGTCAGAAAGTACTAGATAGTAGTACCCAGCAAAATGCTGTACTGGATAACATATTTAAAACTGATAATTCCAAAAATGAATGTACTCTAGATAATTCAAATAATACAGGTAGTAAGATTGTGGTGGTAGAAGAAGATAAACATGATAATGAAAGTATAATGAATGATAATGAAATATTTGAATTTATGAAGTCAGAAAGAAAGTTGAGAGAAAGTATTTTAGTACAAGGAATGCAGGGGGTAGAATTTTCTTTTAATGTTGTATTAGGGGGTGAAGACAAGTCTTCATGTTATTGTTATAAGGATAAGAATGCCTTTAATTTATATTTGATAGACGATAGTTCTACAAATAAAGTTTCTTTTAGTTTTTGTGTACCTAAGAGGTGCAACGATTTTATGATAGGGACCCCTGCATATTTGGAGAGAGAAAGTGTATTTTGGTGTAATGGAGAGAAATGTATTAAGAGAGAAAGTATAGAGAGATATTGTGAGAGTAAAAGAGTAATAGAAATATTTAAAGTAAACAGAAATTACAGACAACTGTTAGAAAGGTTAGGGTTAGATGTGGTATATGAAAATGATGAATACTTACCTGATAATAACAATAAATTGGAAATAACAAGAAATGAGAATAAAGACATTAGGTACTTACCTGTGGTGGAATATTATGGGGATAATTATAATATAAACCGATTAATGACATATGATACTAAGACAAACGGAACTCTACTTGATCGTGACTGGGAATATTTGTTTAATAACCGTTCAATAACATATGAATATAATGTATCTAATAAAATCTATGTATTAAATAAGAATTTATATAGACCTAAGATTCGTTTGTTGTTTAATGATCGTGGATAGACTGTTATATTGTGAAATGAACATTAAATAATAATATGAAAAGTGGTTTTGAATTGGACTGTTATGGACTGATTTCGATTAATGACACGATAATGAAGTTGGAGTGTATATTTTTATTGTATTTATCCATGTATTTTGATGTGTATTATGTATTACAGGTACCCCAGTGTGTATTATTATATATTTTATATATATAACATGTTTAATAATAATATTTTAATTAATTACTAATGAATAATAATGAATGTTTAAATAAATAATTATATTTGAATTTTGAAAAGAGGTATTGTTATAAGTAGGTAGGAGAGGAATTTTATAAGAGAATTGTAAATGATTACAGTAAGTGTTTAAACAGGGATAGAGACTGGGTATAGATAAAATGCAGGTGAGTTATGCAATTGATGTAAATGGAGTTAGAAAGATAAGAATTTTTAAGAAAATATAAAGAGAATTATTTGATAGTTAGGGACACAGTAGTTAGTGATTATTTGTAGAGAAGGTGTTTAAGTAAAGGTACATACATATATTTGTTGTTGATGAATTCTGTAGTGGGGGTGAGGTGATAAAGAGTAGCCAACCAATAGTGTTGTGGCAGATATTAGTGTAGTTTAAGGGAGTGTTTGCCGAATTATTTGGAAAGGCAAAATATTAGAGATGTATATAGCCAGTTAGGGAACACCCAACCCAGTGCAAAGACGAGCGGTGCCATATGATTTAAATGAAAATAGTAATGGAGTATATAATTGAGATATTGGTGTCATTGATAGGTAAATTTGATGGTCAGTTAGAAGAAGGTGAGTAAAATTAAAATATAAGAAGTATAGTGAATATAGGAGTTATCCAGACTAAACAGATAGAAGGTGAAAGGTTAGGTAGTTAGGTAGATAGAAAGTTCAGAGTATAGAGAAAGTAAGAAGTGAATTATGAATAATGAAATAATAATGTAATATGAATAGTAACAATAAGTTCAAAATGTATTTTATTATTATAAATAAATAAATTTGATGTTTAATTAATAACTGCAATGGTAAATTTTAATTTAAATACAACTTTTAAGTAAATTATACAAATGATAATGCATATCTTAGATATGATTAAATATGATTGAGTATTTAAAATGTATTAACTGTATTATTAATATATCAGTGTTAATTATTAATGTATTATGTATTTATTTGAAAACTTTTTAACATGATGTTATAATATGTGTAGGAAGAAAAAAAAAAAAAAAAAAAATTTTTTTAATGGCGCTGTTAATAATATTTATCAGCCAGATGATTAACTGTTAATAATAATACTAATAATCATAATAAAAGTTTATTATAAATAAATAAATAAATCGATTTATTAAATTTCTTGATTTGTTTTCTCCAAGTTTGGGAGATATATAATTATATTTTATATTATATATATTTTATATTTTCAATTATATTTCATCCAATTTTAATCCTTTTTCATATTCTTTTTAATCCTTGAGATTTATTATTTTTATAATTTTTATACTTTCTAATTTTATTTAATATAATTTATAATTTTATAAATAGTAAGCCAACCCAGTGCTTATTGGCACAAACCAGCACTTAGCTAAGGGGAACCAGATCAGTTGAGGATGGAGTGATTCAATAAGCCACTATATTAATATTTTTTATAAATTGTTTCAGTGTTTGGGATGTGACAGCGGTCCTGAGCTGGCTAACTCGTCAGAGCAGGGGCGTTAAGAGCCTAAGTGGCCTTATGGTGTTGGGATCTCGCAGGAGAAGTCCAGTAAGGTCATGAAGGTACAGTCATTATCACCAGACCAAGGGTGAGTGATTATTTTTTTTATATAAAATTGTAAGGGGGTTGTGGCGACTTGTCCTGGCTGATCCCTTTAGGAAGTATGAAAGGGTCAATGAAAGTTTGTGTGCTTCGTCACACCATCTTTCATTGAGGGGGTTTTGTGATGGTACAATCATGGTACATTTCATAATTACCTAAAATATGGTAACGAGATAATAAATATTGTATTTTCCTATTTTTTGACATACCCAACCCAACCTCAAACACCCGATATCGAATTTACAGTGAATGGACTATATTACAGTATTTGCCAGGATTTGAACTAATTCATGACAAAAAACGGTGTCACATCACAAAAACAGTGTGCAGTTATTGCGATAAGCAGAGCCAAGCCTTCGTTACGTCAGAGGCTGAGAATGTGTTGACAGCAACCAAACTGCGATGTCAACACGATAGACAAAGAAAATGTGACGTCAGTACACCCCACTTCCGCAACATATGACCAGGAATTGTCGTCATTTCATCTGCAGCTCTGATTTGAGCCGGCCGGCCAAAAACTCATTCACTCACTGGTGAATTTTTTAACTTTTTAGACCACTGTAGGTGGTTAATAAACAGTTATAATATATTAACTGCAGTGCGCCAACTCCAAGATGTGACCGGGAAAAAACTCGCCGAACTCGCGGTGCGCGAAGTTCGTGCAAACCGAGAACACCAGCAACACGAAATTGGTGAGAACGTTCTATTACATCTTAAATCCTTTGATTCATTCCCAATACCAAATTTTGAATCAATGTAAAATCATTTTAAATTCAATACTAAAAAATCATTTAAATTTTTCAATATATAACGGGAGCTCCACTATGTATAATTTGTACCATGAGTATGTAAGAGTGAGTATTTGAGTGTGTGGGTTAATATCAAAATATTAAGTGTTGGGTTGTGCTAAAATTTAAATAATTTACGTTTAAATAATTATTATAATGCAGCGTATATCTTTTGTGTAGAGTAATATCATGGGGACAACGCCCATGGCGCAATATATATATCCATGTAACATTTATCATGTTTAATGTTAATAAATACTTTTTATATGTTATTTGAAGTTTCGTTATTTCAGGTAATGGGTTTCACTGAAATGGTACGTGTTAACCGAATTCTGGCCCTAATAATAGTAAATGTCGATCATACACAGTACAGTACAGACACTTGCACAACATGGCACCCTAGATTGTTGTACAGACAAAATACATTGTACATTGTAATCAAACAATATAAATTAATATAAGAGATTACATTTGCGCCCTTAAGAAAGGGACTAATAGATTACAACCTCTCACTTTTAAAACATCTCTCTCTATCACACCAAGCTACATTCTCTCTCTATATATTTGCATAGGGCACTACTATTTCATAAAAACACCCCCTGGCCTCACCAGGTACACTAACACAAAAAACTAAGGGATCATTTGGAGACCACACGTCTCCCACATAAACTCTAGAGGAACCTTCATCCTCGAATAACAATTTCAGAGTCTTTACTCCAACTATACCACTGGGAAAATTTGCCCTCTGCTCACTATACTCACTTAAACTCTCCTTACCCCCACTTTCACTCTCATCTACAACTGTCACCTCACCATTAACCTCTACTCTCATTAAAATCTCACTATCACTACCAACATCCACACTATTATCTCCTATTACCATATTTTTATTTATTTTATCATAATTTCCACTACTACTTACCTTGTCTTTGTTTATATCTAATTTGTCTGTTTCTCTACTCTTATTTTCTAACTCTATCTCATTGATTTTCTTGTCAACATTAAAATTTCGTTTTTGCATTTCATTTTTTAATTCTTCCAATTTCTCCTCTAATTGATTCAATTTTACATTTCGCAAATTATTTTGTTTCTTTAGTTCATTCTCGAAACTGTCTAACTTTACATTAAATGTACTATTCATCTGGTTAAATTTGTCATCGAATTTAAGATTCTGCTGTTCAAATTTGTCATCGAATTTAATATTCTGCTGTTCAAATTTTTCGTCAATTTGTTCTCTTAATACACTATTTTGTGTTTTAATTAATATAAATAAATCTTATATTAGATTCATTCCAATGAAATCCAATGATATCTTATTCTCGATTGTCTTAGGTGTTGAGTTGGCACTTATTTCGTTTAATATAATTGATTCTGTAGCTGTGTTATTTATTTCTATGCTGTCATTATTTTCTGCCATTTTGATAAGCTTTAATATTGAAATGACTATTTGATTACACTTGTCACAATTACACTATCTGATATGTTTTTGTCAATATCACCTACATAACCTCTCGTATATTAGGTTATGGATTATTTCATCACTCTCTTTGTCTCTGAATCTGGCTTATTTATATAAAATAATTTTATATAAAGTCCAATGTTCGGGGGCCAATTGTTGTCTTACTCACTTTTCTATTTTTATTTTTTATATTTTTTATGGTAATAACATATAATAAAACACATATACTTACCATAACTTTCTCGGTCTTAGCACGTGGTTTATATTCCACTTGAATTTCCTCTCTAGGGTCCAGGGTTTCGTCTCAGCGAGATTCAGAAACAATAGAGGTTTACGAAACAATAATTTTAACAACTTTAGTGTGGACATATGATTGATTTAATATTATATCTTTTTCTTAGTTACATTTTACAATACAACAAAGATGGCGCCTTACCATCACTACCTAAATGATTTCTATTCCTTTACTAATACTGAGTTACACTTATTTCATTATTTGATTGTATACATGGTCTATTACCATACATCTCAAAGAGACTGCAGTTCTCTCGCTATTATTTATTCATTTATAGAAGGACAGAAACCAATGCCTCAATTTACTGATTAATAACTTATAAGTACAGACACATTCTTACGCACACAGACACACTCTTTACCCCCAGGTTATATTATTGGTACCTTTTGTAAATTTTGATTTATAATTTAGAGCTCATTTTCACCAAAGAATAACAGTTAATTAAGTTGCACTTTCCTGATTAGTAGTTGCGGTCTCCCTTCAGATGTTCTCCGTTTTTAGCCAGATGTTCGGCGCCTCTCATAATCTCGTTTTGTTCCTTTGTTACACTGAATTTAATTAAATATATCAGGTAGCAGTTGACAATGCTACATGTTTGTACTGTTAATTACATTTTAGATTGATTAATAAGCACTTTTACTGGCAAAACTGTGCCAGCCACAAATTTAGCGTGTAGACATCTTGATGAGTGGTAATGGACTGAGAACTGGTTTTATTTTAAATTTGCGTACATATTAGTGTATCTGATGTCACCGTCTTTTGTTTTCACGGCCAACGCCTAGTTACATACGCCGTTGTTCCTGCGTCATTGTCTTTTATTCATGACGACACAGCTTTATACACCAATCACAATTGTTATTAAGAGTTCGTCATCACATACACCGCCATCATCTCTGCTTGCTTTTGCTCGTCCACCGGTGACCTTGGCATCATGCTCCTCTTACTGGATATGCGTTGTTCATTTTTTACACAGGGACAATGTACCCAACCACACTTTATTCAACTGTGATACAATAAAACATTATAAAATAACCTCAAATCCCATAATTAAGGTATTGGGCCTTTATGTACTGTTACAATTAGTGAAGAAATGATTGATAACAAGGTGAGTAATAATGATAATTATAACAATGGGTTAACAAGTGATAACAATGATGTTGAAAATGGTAATGTAATTGAAAATGTGGTATTAGAGAGTGATGATATAGAAATAGTTAGTGAGAATGAGAGAGTTATGGGTAGTAAAGGGGTAGAAACAAATGTTGATGAGGTTGTGAGAGAGTATGAAGATTATAGAGGTAGAAGGGGTGCAGAGGGTAAATTTTCCCCAGGTTTATTGTAAACTAAGGTGTTTACAGATGTTGTTGTTGAAGGGCAAGAGTCCCGTATTATTGGAAAACATGAGGTCTTTGAGTTGTTCCCTAAAAAATTATGAGTTAGTGCCCTCTGGATGGAGTGAGAGAGAAAATGTGATATGGTGTTGTGGTGAGAGATATTTAGAGAGAGAGAGAGAGAGAGTTGTGTATAGATGGGGAGATACAAGTATTTAAGTTAGATAGAGGTTATAAAGAGTTGATAGAGAGGTTAGGATGGGAGAAAATAAACTATATGAAATACTTACCTTGTAAAATAGAGATCGGTGATTATTTAAATAATACTGTTGTAAATGAGAATAACTTACCTTATGTTGTGATTGATATAGTAAATGAATATGATGATACAAATGACATGGGAATAACAAAAAATGCTAACGGAGACTGGACAAAATTAACTAATGGTGACAATGTTTATGAAATAATAAAAAGGAATAATCCTATAAATTATAATGGTATAATGAATGACATAGATTTAAGGGGTTATTACAGTAATAATAAGAATGTGATGTATGTGGATAAAAATGATTTATGTTATAAATATATCAGTTATTTACATGATGATGGGTGAAGATAAACTCAATGAATGGACATTTTAAATATTTTAGTTTATGGTTATGACCTTGCTAACTTATGAAATGAGGTGTGGTAAACAGAAAAATAATGACAAGAATTGGTAAATAAATTTATAGTGAAATTAGTTGTGTCTATGTTGTAAAATGTACTTGATGTAAACAATGTGTGTATTTAGCAGAGATTGATGTAATAATAATAATAATAATATTTTGGCAGACTAAATAAATAACAAGGATAATTATGAACGTAATAAATGAATTGTAATTGTTTTGGAGTAATGTAATTAAAATGTTGTGTTTTCGATACTTGATGGAAATAAAATAATTTGAGATGTTTTAATAAAATGTTTCAGAAGATAAATGGAGTTGTGTACATGATTTGGTGGTAACAGTTGTTTATATTTTGTGTCTATGACAGTGTATGAGTGATGTAATGTAAGTATGAATTTAAAAAAGCCAAAAAATAATACATAAGAAATATCTTTGAATGTTATTTTTTCCTTACTTTTATTTACATTATTTTGAATAAATAAATTTGTTTTCTTTGGATAAGTCTGCTTAATTTTTATTTAAATGCCTATTTTATTGACTTAATTACTTAATAAACTTAAAAAAAATAAGTATACAATATATATTGTTGTTACCCGCCTGACTTCCAAGATTTTTCAATTCGGCCCTCAAGTGAAAAAGGCTGGAGACCCCTGATTTAGAGGATTACATAAATACAGTAAACGCATATTTATAAACACAATAAGCAATGAAATCCTAAACAACCTGTTTCGTGATAACTATTTAATTGTCGACTAAAATAAATTAGATATTAATTTAATTAACTTTCTTTTACTCGATTGTAAAAATTGAAAAGCCTTATCATTTTTAAATTAACTGTGAACTTAAAAAATGTATTAAATAATTATGCAAAAAATTATAATCTAACAAAATCAGTTTCAACAGTCATTCTTATAAATCAAACATTCACTATATAAAATACACATAATTGAAAAAAAACGAACCCAGTTTATTGTTTATATCTTCTAAAGCCTTTCTTCCCTGACCAAGTACATCAACAACATACCATGGTTCTGGCATAATGCCATGATCGAAACGTTTTATAGGATCTCTATATCGGCACTGTGTCATTCGATCATGAAGTGCATCTGTCAGCTAAAACATCAAATTAACAATTATTAATATTAAATAAATAAATAAATAATAATGTGCAATTTAACAGATTCACACACACACACACACACACACACACACTTGGGCATGGCGGCTTGTAATCTGGTGAACTAATGTTTTGGTTGAATACTGCTGTTGATGGTGTTTTTTCTTGTTCATTCTTGTGAACGGTTGTAAAGGTATTAACATTTTACAAACCCCCACAGAGAATATTACTTACTTTACTTACCCTGTTTACCGCGAACTTTCTTACGCACTTACCTTAAAACCCCATCAGAAGATTCCAAACAGCCCTCAAGATCGCCACCATGTTTTGTAGAGCAAATATGGAAACTATTACTATTTCCCCCAAAAGAAATAATTTACATAACTTAATTCACTTAATTCAGAAACTTTCACAGGCTCGTTTAGGTGAAGAAAATAGGTTAGGTTTTGGCGTATTAACTACTCTTAACTCATGGTTATGATGCTAACAAATCTTATTTATTATTCTCTTAATGAACAATTAGTTTTTTATTTCCTTTCAAAATAATACAGAACTACTCTACTTCAAATCATTATTTAGACATCTTTTACTTCAGTTTTTTTCTTCTTTATACTTTCACACTCTCTCTCACTCTCTTTACAAATCTTTCTGACCCCGTGTATTGAGCTCATTATTATTATTTATTATGTAAACTTTTGCCAATTGGTCTTTTCACTTGTACTTATCTGAATTCAGTATCCATAGTAACACCACCTGTCGTTTTCCACTTTTTCACTAAATTTTCACTCCGACCAAATTAAACTGTTATTTAATTGTCACTGCTGTTTTTCTTCACCATTTAACAACTGTTGTTACATTTTGTACTCTTTGGTAGGCCTATTATTATATTTTCGGCCTACCAAACAAAATACTCCCGAGGCCACGATTCACTTATGTCTGCTCTGTCTGATGAGTTGTGCTGAACTGGGCGAGCTGTGGCTCGTAGTTGTATACTATCCAAGCCTTTGTGTGTTTCGCCACGTGGCTCCACCGGATGTCTACCTCGCCCCTGACCTTCACCTATCGAAGATTCAAGACGTAACTAGAATACAGAAATGCGTTGTACATTAAAACACGTGGCGTTCCTATTACGCAGTACGGCCACGTGCTCGTCCTCTGACTCAACTACGCTTTGTTCTAACTCCCAATACATTGCTAACAATAGAATTATTATATATGGTTAACTACTGAAAATTATTAAAACAATGGTTCAGCCCATTTTGTCCCATTACAATACCCCCCCCCCAATGAGAGGTTTTATGTGGAAACATAAAAACTCTCATTGACTAAACCTAAGAGGACCAGCCACGATATGGCACCCCCCCTTATTTCCTTATTAATAAAATCATGGGTTACTCACCCCCCTAATCCGGTGCCTGTGGCTGCACCTGCATGACTTTACTGGACTTCCTTCTTCAGGATCCCAACACCATAAAGCCAGACAGGCACCAGACGACCCTGCCCTGACACACAGGCCAGCACAGGTCCGCCTCCACAGTATCACCCAGATTCTGTAACAATCAATAAAAACATCAATAAATGGCCTTTCATCATTCCATATCCTTAACCGATTTGGGTTCCTCTTAGACGTACTGGTTTGCTTTTTTCAAAGTAATACTTTTTATAACTCTTAATACACAAATAACCTTATTCTTTTATCATACATACAGCCTTATCACTAACCAAATACATTTTGTTTAGAATACATAACATTAATATACATTTGACCGTCTTATTAGAAACTAATTTTTCTCAATTTAATTCCAATTAAAAAATAATTGTCTAATCTCATTACAAATACCATCCTCTATTTAAAAACTTCATCTTAAAGATCCCAATTATCTCATTTAAATCGATTCAACTTCAATTACCCATTCAGATTACTACTGACATCTTTATACAACACAAAATGTGATTATACCAAATAGAAAATTACTCAATACAACAAATACATAGACAACAACAAAATGTACTCCAATACTCCATTACTAGCAGTATTATCACATTGCAATTATCAACGTTCACTTATTTATAATTCATCTTAAAATTCTCCACTCACATCATTTCTTATAATCCCCCTTCAGAACCCCTTAACCTAATTCATTACAATTTGGTATAATAATCTCAAGGCATTGTACTAATTGCCGCTCCCTATTTTGACATTACACAAATTTCAAAATTATGAAATTTATTTATGTAGCTTGTAACGTTGCTACCACCTATCCAATACTCTATTTCCCCCCATGGCTGGACTGTCTCGCCCAGTTGCTTCCACAAGGACTGTAGCTACTGGGAGTAAACATTTTTTTCTTTTATTTTACCCCATCCTTGCTTCGGCTTTACATCACGTTCGGTACTACTGGTATATAGGATACCAGCAACTGCAGTAAAAATGATTATTTATCAGCCCTTAAGCAGTCTAACACCCTTCCATTAGGTGTATAGCCGTAGTTCCAAAATTATTTAGATTCCCCTTTCCTCCCCAGTTAAATTTCTAGGTCCACCAGTTTCAATAATAACAAACTATCGTCAGGGTACAATAAGTCTGCCCATAGCTTGTTACAGATAAGCCAAATCCACGGTCAGGGTTCGGTGATGCCATGACCGCCCGAAAATGGGGAATCAACATTTAAAACATATAATATATGTTTTATATCTACTCACAATTACATCATACTCAAATAAACATTACCAACATCACATTGAAACAAACATTTCATCTTTGAATTTGAACAAGCCTTACAAACATTACAACTTTAATATTCATTTTCTATTGAATATTCCCATGGTCACATTATAACTTCAACTCTGATTCTATTAATTTTTTAATCATTAAATTTTAATCATTTACCATTTATTATACAAGTCAAATCTAAAATATAAATTTCTCAAATTTATTACCAAAATTTCCATCCTTTAAATTAATTAAACCATCTCAAATTAATTTAATTACATTATAAAAATTTCAATAATAACAACTATTCCATCAAACCAAATATTATTATTGTTATAAACTCCATCAAAACTATAAACATTGATTACACAAAATACAATGTACATACAACACAATGTATCCTCTGATACCTTATCATCACAACAACCTAACCTAATACACAATACATCTAACATCAATACAAATTTATATACAATATACGTCACATCAAAAGTCATTGTTTACCAAAACTCATTATATTATTTAGCCAAGTATTTAAACCATTAACTGAAATAATTAAATGTTCATCAACAATAAATGTCTAACAAGTGGCGACAATTGGGAATTAGAAGTGGGGGGGTGGCAAAAATGTATACACAACAAAAAGTACCGGGGGTTTGGGGGTATAGGGGGGTAGACAACAAAATTTAAAAAATTAGCTACAAAATGGTAAGTTTTTTATGCTCTCTGAGCGAATTTGTACAGAGAAGTAAAGGTTGACAGTTTACCAACTTAACTGCGGTAATAATAGTTTTTTGAGATTTTGATTAATACTATACAATATAACTTTCACCAAAGGAACAATTACACATGTATTACAATTAAATAGACGTACTTTGAGAATTCACAAATGATCAGTAATAATTTCATTCAAAAGTATGGCTTGTTTAAAATAAACACCAAAAAGTGATAATTTGCCAAAGTCCAACCAGTGAGTTTACTCTAGGCCCTGTTTTATACCCCATTACACTACAAAATATGTAAGGAATAATAAAAAATACTGTGTTAGATTGCTTGTGCTAAATAATATTATTTAATTAGGTGTTCAAAGCAATACAATTAATTACATTATATAAAATAAAATAAGCTTCTCATAGTCATATGTTGTCTTTCTGTTTTGAAACAATGTTAATTGTCTTTGTTTTCGCCTGGCGTAGACTTCCACATAGTCATCCAAGTTGAGGTCCGTTTTTTCAATGGCCAACACTGCCAAGTGTGATAGACGTTCTTGAAGCATTGAATTTCTCAAATAATTTTTCACTCTTTTCAAGACACTGAAAGACCGTTCTGCCGACGCAGTGGATCCAGGGACAGTTAGAAACAACTTTAAAAGCTTGAAAAGGTTTGGAAATACATTCTGGTTGTGGATGTTTTCAGATTTAAATTGTAGCACTAACTTTGATATCAGTTTACGATCTGTTTCTTCAGGCTCTTTCCTAGAGAACACATCAATTTCTGCAGATAAAGTATCACTTTCAATCCCAAACGCTTCACTCACACCTGAGCAAGCTTCTTTGATAAGGTCACTACAAACCGAGTTGTTCTTCATTGAAGCAGTCAGTAACGTTTCCATATGGCACAGTAAAGTTAGCTGGTTTTTTTCAAAACGTGACTTGATGCTCTCAGAGAGGGTGTCTAGTAGAGGGTAGTAAAAAGTTCTTAAATAAAAGTCTTGAGGTGAGTCATAGTCGGGGTGAACATGTCCTCCACCAAGTTTCTGTCGAACGTTTCACTTGCGTTAAACAGTTGGCCCCTCGAAACTGTGACTTTCACAAAAGGTAAGTGCTTCAGACCAAAGTTTCTTGAATTCATGTTCATTTCTAAAATCAGCTACAGACTTTATTATTCTATTAGCAACATCAACTACTTCATGAACCGATACATCATGGTTTTGTATGTATTTGGAAAGATGTTCGTTTTTTCAAACACTTGTTTCATGACATTTAGTCCAAAAACAAACTCAAACTTAGTGATACACACTCCAAACCGTGAGCTTCACCACCAGTTTTTAGGTCAGAAGCTTCAATTACTTCTAAAGTATGCAGTATATCTATAGCTTTCATATCTGCTGCTAAATCTTGTGTCACTTAGTGCGTTGAGAGACAAATCATTACTTTCGTCACTGACTGGCTTGACAGCACAAGTTAAATTCTTTACTGTTGCAAACACTGCATGTCGTTTGGGAGAAGCTTCAATGAAACAGTATATTTGTTGTACTGTACTGAAAACATTGCGTACAGAAATAATGTTCTTAGATGCATCTACAAGTGCAAGATTTAGAGAATGCATGTAGATACATTATATGGAGATTGTTTTCTTTCATTCTCACTGCCACACCTTTGTAAATACCACTCATGTTTCCTGCCCCATCGTAACATTGAGCAATTATATTTCTAGGATCGATCCCAAGTTCCTCAAAAATAGAGCGAAGCAACTTGTACAAAGTTTCACCATCAGTCAAATTGGTTTTGTAAAAACCAAGAAAGCGTTCTTCGATTGTCAGTTCCTCAGTGACATATCTTATTACAAGTGTTAACTTCTCATGATGTGAAATGTCTGGCATTTCATAAACCAATATGGACAAATGCTTGCTTTTCTTAGCACTTTCAAGTATGCAGTTCCTGGTTAGATTCACCATGATTTCAAGCATTTCATTTTGTACATTGTGATGAACATGGTTAAAAATCTTTTCTCTGTATAAAAACATTTTTTTCAATAACACATTATCTGTTGATCTCAGCTTTAACAATTCTACATAATTATCTCTGTTACTGTTATCTGAACTCTCATTTTCTCTATGGCCCCTTAGTGCTAAGCCTTGCTTTGCCAGGAAAAGCGAAGACTGAAATAGAATCTTAAGTAATCATGATTTTTGTTCACTTCTTCCTGATGTTGGGTAGATATCTTACTGACTACACTTTCCTTGGATTTTAGACCCTCTTGCCAACGTTGCGAAGCATTAAGATGAGAAGACATTCTTTCATATTCTTCAAAGCGTTGGACTGCTTTTTTCCAGTTTTTAAAACCGTTTGAAATAAATGTCTCATCATAACAACCTGTGCCTGTGCTACCAAATAATCGACACGGAAAACAAAAAGCTTTGTCTCCTGCAACGCTGTATTCAAGCCACTTATACTCTGCGAACCATGTACTTCTGAACTTTCTTCCTTTTGTTTCTGGATATTTGTTAAGACTAGGTTGAAATGGACCATCTTTGAAAAATTCTAACGCTGCTTGGTTACCATGAAGCAGATCTCTAGGTTGAAGCTGCTTATGAATACTTACAGACGACACACTGGACACGCATACGCAGATGCAACTTCTGCTTCAGTATTTAATGAAACAAGACTCCTCTGCACTAGTCATGGAAACAGTATCTACAAGTTGTCTTTTGGCAAAAAAGTCAAACAACGTTTTACCAGTAGAACGCTTCATTCTCCTCTAATCACAATGTTTCCACGTAAGAATATGTTAATGATAAACAACACACCAACAGCACTTATGAAAACATAACAAAACGTTTGAAAAAACAAATAAAACCAATTGTGACTCGTGTCTGCATGAGTTGAGTTTTAGGTTAAGACTTGACGTTGGCAAAACACAAACAATGACAACAAACAGCGCATGCGACAAGCGGAGAAGCTTCAAGCAGTGATGCAACCTTCTCTTTGTAAAATAGAATTTTCCACGGCGTGATTATACAATAAAAAAGTCATTTATTATTTGACTACATACTAACAGAGTAACAGACACTAGATAGAACTACACAGACACATTGACTGAGTGAGACTGCCAGACTGACGAATCCGCGCGGCAAGCGGGTGAATCATACCTCAGTGTCAATGACCTTGGCAAAAATATACCCCTGCTACCCTTCCTCACAGCACATGCTACACGCTGCTGCGCGAGTCTCCACTACTTGCTGTGGCGCTGTACGAATCGGTTAGCCGCGACGCATGACATTTTGTGCGTATTTCCACTAAGTAAATTTTTTAATAATTAAAGAAATTAAAGGAAAGATAATTAGATGATAAGACAACAGGGTTTGTATAAATTGTTTTTTTTATAATTCCTAGTTTTAGGCTGCTAAAATGGAATAAAAATTTAATTTTTTCCCCCACAAAGTGGGGGAACCCCCTCACCCCCCAATCGCCGCCACTGTGTCTAACCTCCATCATCTAAAATTAATCTTATATTATACCGGTACAATTCATTTTTTATTAAGTTCATTATATTACCTTCTTTAATATAATGCCCATCTAAATCTGTTTTAATCACTATACCATAATAATAATTCACAGGATTATTCCACATTACTATGTCATATAACTTGTCAACATCAAGTATGGTCAAATCTCCCTTAGTATTATTCGTCACAATTAAGTAGGTTATCATTTCACCATTATTATCATCATCTGCTCTATATCACCAATTTTATCACCAGGTAAGTGCTTATTATCATCAATATAATCATCATTTGCTACTGTACTAATTATGTCACCAGGTAAGTACTTAATATCACCAATTATCTCAATATCAAACTTCTTTGCTAATTCTCTGTAACCTCTGTTAACCTTAAATATCTCTCTCTCTCTCTCTCTCTCACTCTCTCTCTCTCTCTCTCTCTCTCTCTCTCTCTCTCTCTCTCTCTCTCTCTCTCTCTCTCTCTCATCACAATACCTCTCACAACCCCCCAGAACTCTCACATTCCACGCAAAGCGCAACTTAACATTATTAAAACACATCCTGCCTTTACCAGGTACACCATAAAACATAAAGGGACCATTTGGAGACACTGTATCTCCCCCAGAGGAATCTTCGTCCTCATTAAACACTTGTGAAGCTTTTACTTCACTTACACCATAGGGAAAATTTGTCCTCTGCCCCCCCATACTCACTCAAACTCTCCTTGTACTCACTCTCAATCTCATCAACAACTGTCACCTCCTCATTAACCTCTACTTCCATTAAACTCTCATCATCACTACTATCAATCACTGTATCACTCTTTGATACCTCATTTTCATTTATATCACCATTATTATTATTCAACATCTTACCATTATACATAATTGTTGTGGTCTCCAAGTTGCCTATATAATTAAATATTAGAATTACCTTGGTTTCCTTCTTTGCAACTGCTTTGTGTTCTCAATATACACTACGCGTTTCGGGACTTAAAAGTCCCATCATCAGGTGGATAAACTTTTCACTCATGTAGAGCACGTCACTAGATAAAAAATATATAAAGGTCACGCACATCTTGCTACTCAGTCGATTTCCCCACTGGGCGAGCTGTGGCTCATAGTTGTATACTATCCAAGCCTTTGTGCATATCGCCATGTGGCTCCACCAGATGTCTACCTCGCCCCCGGCATTCACCTATCGAAGATTCACCTATCTCTGGAATATGGAAATGCTTTGTACATTAAAACATGTGGCGTTCTTATTACGCAGTACGGCCACGTGCTCATCCTCTGACTCAGCTACGCTTTGTTCTAACTCCCAATACGTTGCTAACAATAAAATTATTACATATGGTTAACATTGAAAATTATTAAAACAATGGTTCAGCCCATTGTGTCCCGTTACATGGTTTTGGTGAATAATTTTGATTTGCGAGTGCTTCCATATTTAGTGTTTTAAAAAGAGTGTCATTTTGTGTGAACAAATGCCTGAACACATACAAGTTAATACAAAACATGATACAATTTTTTGTATATATTATAAGTGTACTTTTTATAGATGTTGTTGTTCTACTGTAATATAAGTATATATTTAGTGATGTGTAGTGTGCTTGCAGATACGCTCCGGTATCTGCTGTGATGTTGTTTTTCTAAAACTGCTCCAATTATAATTATTAGGAGTTATTAGTGTGATTGTATAATCTGTATAAGTGTCTATGAATAATTCACTCCTTTGATTTAAATAGGTTTCGCGCACTTTTCGTTGTATGCCTCCCTCACTTACCACAAGTACCTGTTTCAGTCCTATTCTGTGACGGTTGTTGCTGAAATACATACACTTAAAATACACACAAATATTCAATTTGAATATTCAAAACAGTTAGTACACACAATATGAATGAAATGGCATGTATAGATAATACTTTAAATTACTCTCTGTTTGAATTCTTCCGCCACCTTTAGTAGAACTGATTTAAAAGAAATAATTTGATTTATATTTGAAATGATACTCTTTTTCATAGGTAAATAAGTGAAGGTTTATTAACAATTTTAAAATGGCAAATTTTTAAAAACAATTAACAATCATTTGGGCTAATAACCCTTTAAATAATAATTACAATTGATTAATTTTAACATAAAACTCTGTCCAGGCTCAATGCTGGTAGACCTGTCTTTGGTACAATAATTTGAACATAATAGGTTATGTTTTCTTGTCAATGTATTATCAGGTTGTTAGGTTCTTTGAGGTAACATGATATCAGTGTCAAGATGTAATATTAATAGAATTAAGAAAATTGAACAATGGTTAATAAATAACAAATAAACATCAAAAAACGAAAGTTGATACCATATATTTAAGAATTATGGTACTACTGTACTTGGGAATGCGCACGCACCTTATTACTTGTTAGCCGGCGTTAAACTCGTGGCTTGTACAGTTTCAATGTATCGTTTTATTTTCAATAATTAGTTTGATAAATATATATTTTCAAGAGAAAAAATTAATAAAATACAAAAAAAACTCTTGATATGATTTCTATTTGGTTTGGAATTTACTTGAGAACAGATGCAACAGTTAAATTAACAAGCTACCGCTACTATTTTGAGGTTAGCTATCACAGGTAATGTTATTATGGTAAATGATTTCTTAACGGTTATCATTTCTTAATTTATATTTTCTGAACACATTATTAATAACATTTTGATGTGTTGCTATTAGAATTGCTTTTATACTTTTGTATGAAAGTTAATATTATTTAATTCAAAACATCGAAATAATCAAAACAAAATAAGTTTAGTCAAATGAGTGACTAAATGTTAACTCTCGTAATTAATGACAATTACTTCAAACATAATTTTTAAAATTATAAAAATTAATTAAAATATTTATCTAGTATTTTAATAAGAACAAATTGATATTTCTTGGAATTCTAATAATTCCATTATAAGTTTGATTTTTCGCTAGTACTTGACTCGCGTAGTATTCATAGATGTCTATTTAAAAATTACATTTTTTATTCAAAGTTATTTAAATAAAATATTGTACTCCCTGTTTATTTATCACAACACACGCAAGTACGACCGGGATTATACACTATCGTACTTGTATAACTCGATAATTTCGCACATTTCACTCGGAAGTATTTTTGTTGTGTCAGGGTTATGTATGTTTATCAACTTCTTGTCAATGGACGCGCACAAATTCGAATATAAAACTTTTTCATGGTGTAGAGCTGCGTGGACACTTCGTCTGAAAGCTGTTCGTAGACTGTCACATTTCGCCGGAGCGACTTTGGCGTCTCTGACTAAATGCGCTGATTTGATTGGTTGTAAACACTATAGTCTTCACCCCAAAAGCCTTTGTTTTATTAAAATATTTGATGTTTTACCAAATTTTGACTTTGGGTTGGAGTTTATGTGACGTAAGCACTAGTGTAAAAAATAATTGAAAAGTTAATAATTACAATAACTTCCTTACTGAACGTCCTATCGTTACATGAGTTATGTCATTGAATTGTAGACATTTTCTTCTTTAATTTAAGTCTAAACAACATTATTTTATTTACATCGCTTCTCTTAATATAACGTTTTTATTAATTATCTTTGGTGTTTCTTATTTTTATAAGTCTTTGACACCAGATTTAATTATTTTTAATAAAAACACTTTCTAAATAAACACTTGGAGTCCATTTCTCACTTGGTTTGATTTATTATTTGGAAATAATTATTTCCTTAACAATAGCTCATTATAGCGTCATTAGGCGTCCATCTTTGTTTTTATATAAATGTATTTAAAATGAATTTCCCTTATTTAATACAAGTAATCTTACAATCTAATAATACTAAAACGATTATTTACATGATTTCACACTAAAATATCTTTACATGATTGTATTAAATATAATATACATACTGTCTTATTCCTCTTCTACCTGTCTCATACAATTGTCAACATAATTTTAGTCTTTTCTATGTGAATTATATTATGTATTAAATGTCATTAGTGTACATATATTGTACTTAATGCATTACATATAGTGGTCAGCTTCTAGCTAGTTTAGAACCCTTCAATTCTTCAATAATGGGTTTGTTCCTATGGTGTCTCATCATAGTGGTCATTTATTTTTCATAAAAACAATAATTAAACTGTTATTGTTACATTTTGTTTGTGTTTCTATATTGGTATTAGACATTACTCCTACTTTTGGTAATGTTCTCATTTACTCTTAGACAAATTTATATGTCATATTTTTCCTAAGTAACTTACTTAACATGGTTTGTTTACATCTGATTTCTGTCACTATGGTCAGTTGGTTTCTAATTATTTGCATATATACTGACTGTTTTTATAGTTCTAATCTGTTCTCAAAGTTGTATTGAGTTTCCCTCTAACTACTGGTAATATTGTGAACAATCTGTGTTTAATCTTTAATACACTATTTTCCTTAACTAATGGGCCATACAATGGTCCATCTTACATCTGATTGTATTTACATGGTTAGTTAGTTTACAACATTTTGTTTATAATACTGTTGTTATTATGTTAATGATCTGTTCTCAAAGCATTACCAGATATTGATCTTTCTACTGGTAATATTGTTATTCACTTTAGCATTGGTTTTGATATTGCACTTTGCCTAACTGAATTGGCATATTTGTTGCATCTTTGCTATCTCTGTTTGCCATTGCTTTTGATTGGTTTTATTTACATGGTTGTATTATAATGCATTGTCCATTAGGATGTACTGTTATTTATAACAATTCCTTAATTGATATCATTGTTGATAATCATTTATTTTCATTGATATGTTTGGTTTTCTGTTTAACAGGTACCTTCTCTATGGGTTATGTAACAATGTACCATCTGTTTTAATGCAGTATGTCTCTACTACTTACATGGTATTAACATGGTATTCCACAATAATATTTTACTTATTTTGTTACACATGTCTATACAATTCCTTCTTAAACACTAACACATATCTTATTGTATTATTTATCATATTTTTCTAGTCATAGGTTGAATTCAATTCAATCCATTTTGTTTGATACAAGGGTTTTTTATTTGTTGTCAGTTCTTTACCAAAAAAAAACATAATTATATTGTTCTATTTTGTTTTATTCTGGTGGTCTTATGATTATTGTGTTGATCATAACTTTATTAAATGCGTCACACTCATTGTTCATGTCTATTTGACTTATTTAACATCTTGTTGTTTTCATCATGGAATTAACATATTTTCATATACTTATAAACTTCATCACTATAATTGTTTGTGTGGTTTTATCAGTTGAAATAGTTAATTATTCACATGTTTCACATCTATTAAGTACGCACTGTTATTGTTTGTGTTTCCTTAAATACTAAACACTGGTTTTCTTCCTCACATTTTATAATCATCATTTCCCTTGTCACTTATATAGTCTTTGGTACACGTGGTTTTATATTGATTACTGGTATGATTTATTCATCTTCTTCTCTCTTCTGAGTCAGCTTTCTTGTCCTTCTTCTTTCTTCTTCCTCGTTATTTTCATCGTAGTCATTATTTCTTAATTGTTCCTCTCGCTGTTTGAGTTTGTTAATCCTTATTTCGTTGTTTCCCCTCACTTTTGGATCCTATTGGGTCTAGTTACTGGTATTTTGTTTTGGCTCATGTCATTTTCTTTCTTATGTTTCGTAGTTGATGTCACTAGGTTGATATTATCTTATTCATAGTTGGATTTTCATATTAACACATTTGTAGATACACACAATATATACATGGATTTACTTATCTAGATTTACATTCATATTTTTCTCTTACTTGCCGTCCTTTAAGCTCATTTTATGTAACTGCCATATTTGGTTGTTATAATATTAAACACTGGAAGTACTCATGAAACAAGACTATTCATCAAAACTAACCACAACAATGACACAAAAACCACCCAACACTAACAGACAATGGCATATTTCCCTACAGGCAGTCAAGGTGGCTGGCCGTGATCTCATATTTTGGTTGTAAAAATAACTATGTTTTTAACTTACTTCATACTACTGGAGAAAAATATACACACATACACAATTCATTAACTAAAATTTATGAAAAACAATTCTTTGTGTGTCTACTGGTCGTCTGTGTACCTGTTAAAATTCAAAGTAAGTAGAACATTAGGAAGTAGGAAGGGATATAATCCACTGGGGAATGTTTTTTTATCTATTAAAGAAAAAAGAGATAGTTTTGAAATTGTTAAAAAGGCGAATTACAAGTCACTGAAAATACCTGCTATCACAGTCCTGAACATACATTACAAAACACTTCAAAAATCACATTTTCTTATGACAATAAAACTGCAAATTCTGTTCTCACAGGAGAGGATAAGCTCAGGTAAACGATTTCCCTACTGATCAATGACATCTTCATTACACATCTTACGATATGCTCAGAAGCATATATGTGTGTATTTTAAATGCAGTTGGTTTCATGATTACTAGAGTATAAATCATAACTTTGCGAGCCTGGCAAATTTTGACTGAGGTGTACAGTGTTACTAAACTTCCATAGCGTGCTCCTATCAATTGTGTTCTGTTGCATTGACGAATTTTAAAACCGTGTACAAATAAAAATCAGTATAAAATACGCTTCAAATTTTGTGTTTTGGAGAATGACTGAAACATTACAACAAATACACAACAAAACCAACACTGCACAAACAGTGTCTTTAGCATGAGTAACAAATGAATTACATAAAAAAGGTTCAGAAAATGTATAACAGCTTTTAAAAAAATTTTAAATAAAATTTTAAAAATAAGGTATATTCAGGAATGTTTAAACTGCATTCTATTAAAATTTGGTGGCATTTTAACTTATGGTTTTTGTAAAATAGTTCTTCAAATGTGAGCTTGCCTCCCGAAAGCCACAAAATGGTTTCTTTTTTATTATTATTCCGGCTGTACAATGTTTACACATTTTCTGGAACAAAAGAGAAGTGATTGAATCCTCATCTTCCACTGCTGCTTGTCATTCCAAAGATCTTCTTCAATTTCTTGTTCCATCAATATAGTCTGAATCTCTTCTATCCAGATGGTATGTGATCTTCCTCTTTTCTTTCTTCCTGGTGGGGTCCATTCCATAACTATCCTTGGCAATCTTTCCTGTGCCATTCTTTTCGTGTGTTCATAGCATTTTAATTTTTTGTTTGGATAAAATCAACAACTGAATTTTTCAAAAGCAGTGCGAGATAGACAACATCCCTGACATAAACCTTTGGTTTCGTTTTTGCTTATAGATAACATTAATGTTCAAAGTATTTGTCTTCACTTCTGCATGCAGAATTAAACCAGATTTTCTTTGACATAAAATCATTAAAATTTTGTATTAAAATTCAAATAACCATTGATATTTTCTTTTAAACTCAAGTACACATACTTTTACTCATACATTAGTGACCACAGTACTGTGGTTAAGGCTGAAGAAAGAAGTAGTTTCTATGGAAATATTTCCTTTCGAAAATGATTTTAAATATAAATCTTAGAACATGGAAGTCATGTATGGTTCTCCATACCGATATTTTTTAATATCTGTAGAAAGCCAGCATATTAAGCTGTATGTGATTTTATGTGTTAAAAACTTTGTTGATAATTTTTAAAGAAAGTCATTCAGTATAAATAATCAAGTTTTACAAATAGACAAATGAAGAACATCTTTTATCTTAAGGGGAGTAGGTCGTGGTGGTACTCCCATGTTAATCATATGGAGAACACATCAATGCTTAGGTACCATTATTTAAAAAACTATTGAAGCTACCGACTTGAAATTTTTAACATTTACTTAGCAAAGTATCTTGTTCCATTTCATGGTAAATGAACAAAATAGCGTAAACAGATTTTGAAAAAAAAATTGTTTATTTTAGTTTTATTTTGATGCACATTTTTAAATATACAAACAATTTTCAAGTATGGTAAACGTTAATATATTTTAACAAAAATGCATGAAATTACTCACCATATCATAAAGACTTATGCCAAATTTGAAGTTGATGGGTTTAATACTTTGTTAACAAATGGTACCTAAACACTAAAAAACTGTACTTTTGGGAAAACGAGTTTAAAAGATTGTCAACACTTTACGCTTAAACTAAAATGCACGAGAGCAATATTCTGCACTGTCACTGTCCTCTCTTTTCCTCTTCATTAGCCTTCTTCTTATTCTTTTCTTTTTATGTTCTTCTCTCACCTCCTTGTCAGCTTTTTGTATTCCAAATTTAAATAATTTACCTTATATTTAATCCGCTAAGCGATTATATGGAGTTTTTGTATTCTTTCCTCATCATTTTCATCAGACCTTTAACCATTAGTTTACCTGGTCGGTACCCCAAGGTTTCAAGCACGCTTATTTTTGCTACAGAACCATCATTAAAACTGAGGACTGTATTTGTTCCTTCTAGTTTCTATACCTGATGGCCTACAAAAAACTGTTTTTGTACCCTTTGCCAAATGACTCCATTTACACTTTCATTGGATTTTGGGGTTTCCCATGAAGGCTTGACAGTGAAGGTTTCCAATTTTAGTAGGTGGACATTTGATAAATCTGAATATTGGCTTCACAACATCCATAACTGCCTCTGGTAATGAATGTTTATGTGTGTATTTTTCACATTTTTGTTGGGCTTTATTATATTTATACCATGTTTCACTATGAGTAGGGTATAACTGATGTTGCGGTTTTTCATCTGACGAAAATTTATGTAAGTTGCTCAGATCGCCTTCTTCATTGCTTCAATAAGGTTTTGCCTAACAGCAAGTCCGTAGTACTGTTGAAGCTATTCTATTTCTTCATCAGTGAGCCTTTCTTTACCTGCCAATACTTTCCCATCTTTTAGGTTTACTCCTTTCATATCTTTTTTTAGTCTCCGCAATCTAGAGCCTACATGCTTTTGCATGTGCCACACTGCAAACAATCAGCTCTTGAGTCTGCTTCTTATAAGTTAGACAACATGAAAAATGAAATACTATTGACTTAGAAACAAAAACTATACTACAAGTGTAAGGTACAATGGGGAATGTAGTTAGTAAGCCACGACAGAGTTGCGCACTCACTTCACCCGTTGCATACAGTGCACGCTACTATAATAAACTTTTTTCTCCTATTAAATGCCAAATTAAGTATATGATGTTAAACATTTTCTGAAACAGAAAGAAATGGAGAACTTTTTAACATCATTTTTGAAAAATCAATTTTTTTTACCCTGCCCACGACTTGCTCCCCTTAAAAGTTTTGTTTTGATTGGGAACTTGTCATTTTACCTGTAGCCATATTAATTCAATGGGACTGTACTAGCAATGGGAGGGAGGTAAACAAATTATTTCGTATCTAGGTTAAAAAGCCGTTTCATCTAGTTCGTACACTTCTGGACCACTAGTTCTTCATTTTCGCTATAAGTTCAACTTTGGTCTTACACTGTAAAAAGGGATATTTTTTTAATGTAACAAGTTTTCAGTTTCAATTTTTCTAGAGTTGGAGGCTTATTTATTTGCACTAAATGATAACTAGCATTGTCCATGATTATAACAGAAGGTTTTTCTAATAAATTAAGTAACTCGTTCTTAAACCATTCTTTAAAAACTCTTCCAGTCATCTCAGGAGAAGACAGAACTGAATGGCGCACACAAAAACCAACTTACTCCGTTCAAAATCCTCGTCTTCTTGGATCCAAATTGAAATATAACTATTCTTTCTCCCTTTCCAGTAGGCACCTTTAAACCACCTCTCATTGTAGAATGATGCTACAATGAAATTGAGAAACGATTCTGAGAAATCCAACTCTCACCCAAATAAAAAATTGGTTTCTCATCATTCTCGTTTCTAATTCTCTGTATTTTACGTAAAAACGTTACTCTTGTTTGAGCTATTTCAAATCTGATGTAACTGATGTAACAATGCCAGTAAAAAACTGCTTTATCATTTTCTGTTGATTTTTTTCTGCAATTGGATATCCGCCCTAATTTAAAAATATATATAACTATACGTTGTATTACATCTATATCGAAGTCAGACAACTGCATAACTTTACATTTGTCTTATTTTTATTTTTTTAAGGGGTAATGGAAATTTTTACATGTTTTTTGCTTCATCACATACCTTTTGTACCCAGGGGCGGATCCAAAAGTTAATGTCGGGAGGGGCAAACTGGTGGTCCCCCCGAAATATTTTTGTAAACGTAAGTCAATTTATAAGCACAATTTATTGTCTACTTATACATATTAAAATCATGTATAAGCGTAAACTTTATTAACTTTTATACATTACTTTTCTTTATTGTCTAATACAAGTGTTACACAATAGTATGTGTTTGCCCTTCATAATGTTATTCTTCAGTAAATTCCCACTCATTTTGTAGATCACGGTAATAGCTTAATTACCTTCAAACCTATTTTTAAAAATAAAGTATAAAATACTTAATGCGATAGAATGGGATGTGTAACGGGACAGAATTGGGTGATAGGTTTTAATTTAATTGTGAATGCGACGCAGAGGAGTTACCCACACAGGGCCTCAGTCTTTAACAATAGACATTCCTGTAGTGAACACCCATTTACACGTTGGTCCAGAAAATCTATCAACATGCACCGTTTTCTGATGCTCTGAAATGTGAGAGCGTGCGGACGTGCGTGCCCATACAGGTGAATAAGCATGTACGCGGCTCGCTGGTCTCTTAGAGTGAATATACTATACATCGTAGTTAACGAATTGCTGTGTGACGTGATGCCCTTTTTAGCCAATCACAGAGCAAGCTGGTGCAGGAAGAAGGCTTTGGCCATCTTGGACGCTGGTGTTGAGCGTCTGTCGATCTACAGCTGCGGCTTCGGCCGGTTCAGCATAAAGGCTCGCGAGCCAAAAATTTAATAAAACTTGTAAAAAACCTATTGAAACCTTCGGAAAATATGGTTTAAATCATAATTTAAATTCATATAAAAAAAAATGTGAGAACGGTTATAATTCAGTGGCATCAAAATTAAACCAGCAGAAACTTTTTCGGACTAAAACAGTGCGAGAGTAAAGTGGACAACGAAAGAGATGAACTAACTTCAACGTGGCGGAGTAAATCAGGAAAGTAAACAGACGATCTAAATTACCATCAATACATATATAAATAAAATTTGAAAGAGATCTCTTATTTAAATTAAACGGGGTAAAATTAATGAAAGTAGAGTGTGTGCAAACTGGGTTGCCTTTGAAAGAATCATATAGATTAGTCATTAGAATAAGTGGAGCAATGTTAGAATAGCCTAAATGCTGGTTTTGTGTTTTAAAATGTTTTAAAGAAAATAATTGAAAAAATAGTAATATTTTTTGAGAGAAAAATGAACAGTCAGTAAATTCAAAGAGGATGAAAGAATGTTAAATAAAAGTTGAGTAAATTAACAGTTACAATGAGAGTCCAGTTCATTAATAAAACATAACCCTAAATCACTTATAGGTACGAGTTCACATGAAGACTCTGAGACCCGATGCAGGTAAGGGATTTGTGTATATTTATTTATTATTATTACATTTGTGAAAAAAGCTGTAAGTTCTCAATGGCGCCTGAACAGGGACAGTTTGTACAAATTCACATTTTGTACAGACCATGTCTACTCGTAAATAAGTGATTTAGTGGTTAAGGCAGAGTAAGTAAAAAATTACGAAATACGATGTCATGTTAGAGTATGTTATACGTAAGTAATACTTATACTATTGAATAATACTTAATAAATGTAAAATAAGGATTGTTAAAATATATGATAATTTCATAATTACAAATGGCAGGAAATAATGAAAATGATATAAGTGAGATAACTGAATTTAATGAATCAGCTGTCATGAGTAACCTAGGAGTTTGTTCAACTCCGAATGTAGGTCAAGACAAAATAGTCGAAGTAATTGTTACAGATGAAACAGATATTACAGAGGATTCGGGAGTTCAGTTAACTCCAACCTCAACAAAATGTAATAGTAAATTTGATAATGACATGATGAGTATTTTACTAAATCAATTTCATGAAAGAACACAATAAAGAAATAAAGAGTTGTTTTGATAGTAATGAGGAAAAGTTTGATAATAAGTTTGATAAATTAAGTAACGATATTAATGAACAAAGAAAAAAAATGTGAATGTAATTTCGATGAATTAAAAAAGCAAAATAGTGAATTAAAAAACGATATTAATGAAATCAATAAGCGTTTTGACAATACAAATGAGATATTTGAAAGTAAATTTAACGAATTAGAACAGAGTATTGAGAGGATGGAAGTGTGGAGAATAAATACAGGTGAGTGTAACAAGAACAAAAATAGTGAAGAAATAATTAATAACAAGGTAAGTGGTAATTACAGTAATGAGTCTAATATTGAAGTAAAAAGTGAGAATAACAATGATATAATTGAAAATGTGGTGTTAGAGAGTAAGGTGGTTAATATTGAGAGTGATAATGAAAATTTTGTTGACGTAGGGTTTAGTAACGAAATGTTAGCAAGTGTTAATGAAATTGAGAGAGAGTGTGATGAAAGGTTAGGTGGGCAAAGGGCAGATTTTCCCCAAGTATATTGTGAAATGGAATTTTCACAAGTGTTGTATGAGGACAGAGTTTCCTCCAGAAGGTATGTGGAAGACAAGGTGTCTTCAAATAGTCCCTTAATTTTTTGTAGCATTCTTGGAAGAGCCAAGAAGTATAGTAAGTTTGTTGTGCCCTTTGAATGGAGTGAAGTAGGTCAGTGGTGTTTTGACAGGTATTGTAATGAAAGTGATTATGAGAGAGAGAGAATGATAGAGGTATTTAAGTTAAGTAGAAGTTATAAAGAGTTGATAGAGAGGTTAGAATTGGAAAAAATAGATGATATGAAAGACTTACCTTGTTGTGACGATAGTGCAGAAATAAATGATGATAACACTGATAATTATATGGGAAGCTTACCTGTGCTTAGACGTGGAGTATTAATAGTAGATGATTCTGAAATTGAGAGATTAAAATGCCTAAGGGTGATAGATAATAATACAGATGGTGACAAGACCAAAACTAATGATGTAGACAGGCTATATGATTTAATAATAATGGGGGATAATCCAGTAGATTATTATGTGGGTTTTATGGAACAATTTGAAATATTAAAGAATTATTATATAAATAATAGTAATGTAATGAGTGTGAGCAATATGATAATTGTTATGTAAAAGTAAGACTAATTTACGATGATGGGGGTTAGAAACAGTGAATGAACATTTTATTATTTTAGTTTATGGTGATGACCTGGCTAACTTATAAAAAAAAAAAAGGTGTGGTAAACAGAAAAATAATGACAAAAAAATTGTAAATAAATTTATAGTGAAATTAATAATTAATTTCATTATTAAACACAATTATTGTGTTTGTGTTATAAAATGTCTTTTATGTAAACGATGTGTGTATGTAGTAGAAATTGATTTAATAATAATAATATTTTATCAGACTAAATAAATAATGAGAGTTTCTAATAAATGAATTGTAATTGTTTCGGAGTAAGGTAATTAAAATAACTTGTGTTTTAAATAATTGATTGAATTAAAGAATTTGAGATTAATAAATAAATAAATGTTGTACAGATAAATTTTGATAATGAAGTTAAATTATTTTTGTAAGATTTAAACTTTACAATAAATGGTAAATGAATAAATGTAAAAATGTGTTTAGTTGTGTAGTCAAATGATTGTTAAAATGTTTCAGAAGGGATCCTTCCCCCATTTTCCGGCGGTCACGAACTTACCAATCCTGACCGTGGGTTTTGGCACTTAGGAGGCGGACCATGGTTGGCGGAACTTCCTTCGTGTGGTGAAAACGACGATGGTCTGGCTTCACAAAATTGGTAACAACTAGAAATTCAACTGTATTATTGAATGGGAAGGGGGACACCTAAGGTACGTGGAGACAATAAATTACACTCAAGGTGCATAAATGAGTGCAACACCACGTACCAACAATTGCCTAAGAGAATGTATTAAAACCAAAAATAAAGCGAGGCAATTTTTCAAGTATTATTTATCAGTGTCATTTTTCAAAATAAAGTCACAAATGATAAATTTTCTGTAAAAAGCACCAATTAATGTAGTTGGTAGTAATAAAAGTAAGGTAATGTAATTTAGTGGTAGATTAGGGGGACGTGAATTCACGTATGGTGTCTGTCCGTCTCCAACTCCATCTCGATAAAACACATTTTTGGGCAGTCACGAACTTACCAATCCAAGGCAATGGAAATAGGGTGAAATCTTTGAATAATAAATTTTAAATGAGTTTCAAAGGTTTAAATTAAATGATGAAATAAATTCGAGGTTGTTATGAATTTTCTAGTGTAATTTTCAATGATCATATTGATGTAAAATGTTGTAAAAGATGAAGTTTGGGTGATAATTATTTCAATAAGGCATTTAAGTCAGAGTCAATTTTAAATGGGTGTTAGACAAAATATGTTTTGGGAATAAAAATAATACAGAAACGGGTCAGTAGTAGGGACACAGCAGCGATGGGGCATGTATGTAGAGAAAGGGAGAATAATGTAATTGGAGAGTAAATAGATGGTGGTGAAATTTTGTAAGGAGGGTGGTGTGGTAAGGAGTCATCAACGACAGGCGTTATGGCGGGAGGTAAATAGTTTTAAATGGGGTTTGGCGGAGTTACCTGGGAAAGGGCCAGGAACAAATAAGGGAATGAGTATACGGGAAGGGAACACACATCCTAGGTACAAAGAGGGTATATAATTGGAGAATGATTTAAGTGGAGTTAGAGAATTAGTGGAGGTAAATTTTATTGAGATATTGGTGCCACCCTATGTAAATCCGTTAATGGTGGTTAGAAGGAAGAAGGGGGTAAGGTTATATTTTAATGCCCATTCGATAAATTAGATCATTGTAGATAACTGAGAAACACCCAAACCAACTGATGATGAAAATGATTAATAGAAATTCATAATTGAAATGTAATAATAAAATGTAACAAGGTAAAGAGTTAATAGAATTTGAAACTAAACCTAAAATTGAAATGTTTGTAATTTTTATTGAGATGCAAATTAAATGTTTATTTTAATGGAATGAGATTTGTATTATTTATGAATGTTTGTTTTATTATGTGGTACTATGTTAGAGTGTAGGAATTATAAACATGTATTATGTATTTTACATTGTATAATTTTGTGTATTTGTGTTAGTTGTATTTCGTATGACTGAAGTAAAGTCATTCACCTGGGAATGAGACATCAGCTGATGACTGGTGTTACAGATGTAATATGTTTCTTGTAATTGATTCATGGAGTCTTTTGTTAATTAATGTAATTAAATAATTTTTTTTTTAGTAATTGTCAAAAGAGATATTTCTGGAAATTAAATTTTTTTTGAAAAAAAAAAAATATTTTTTGTTCTTTGCAGTAAAGAATTTTATTTTAATTTTTAATGTTCACTATAGACAGAGAAGGTGTCAACTGATTCATGATGTTTATATTATGTTATATTTTGTAATTAATTGTAGTTATATCTGAATTGATGCTAGGGATAAGTTGTTTATTTTATTTTGTTTATCATGAGGAGTTATAAGGAAAAATAAAATTCATAAAGACTTTGAATTTTGAAAATTATGATTAAATTAATTAATTGAAAGAGATGATGTAAATTAACGTCAGTGTGAATCTTTGGTAAGGGACTTAGATTTATTGTATTATTTGAACAAAATTTAAATAATTTGATTTGATTTGAAATAATAATGTCAAGCAAAAAATTAAAGTTTGAGAAATGGGAGGGAATTTTATGTAAAAGTAAATATGAAATGTTTATGTGAATATTATATTAACGTTGAGTATTTAGAGATCTTGTATTTAAGCTATTAATGAATATGTGTACGCACCCAGTACTTTGCTAAAGGCAATCCAGTATATATATGTAAGGGGAGATATATCGGTTGAGGATCTGGTTTGGAATAAGGCCAGTTATGGAATTTTATTTGGAATGTGTTAAGGTTAGGTGGTACTGTGGTGAGTACCTGTCCGACTTTACGGTGTTGGGATCTCGAACTGAGAAGTCCAGTAATGTCGTGCAGATGCAGCCATAGTTGCCGAGCTAGGGGGGTAGATTACCCATGATGTGTTAAAGAATTAAAGGGGGGTTGTTGGCACCATATCCTTGCTGTTCCTCTTAGGGTTAGCAATGAGAGTTTTTCTGTTTCGGCAGAAAACCTCTCATTGGGGGGGGGGTTATTGTAACGGGACAGAATTGGGTGATAGGTTTTAATTTAATTGTGAATGCGACGCAGAGGAGTTACCCACACAGGGCCTCAGTCTTTAACAATAGACATTCCTGTAGTGAACGCCCATTTACACGTTGGTCCAGAAAATTATCAACATGCACCATTTTCTGATGCTCTGGAATGTGAGAGCGTGCGGACGTGTGTGCCCGTACAGGTGAATAAGCACGTACGCGGCTCGCTGGTCTCTTAGAGTGAATATACTATACATCGTAGTTAACGAATTGCTGTGTGACGTGATGCCCTTTTTAGCCAATCACAGAGCAAGCTGGTGCAGGAAGAAGGCTTTGGCCATCTTGGACGCTGGTGTTGAGCGTCTGTCGATCTACAGCTGCGACTTCGGCCGGTTCAGCATAAAGGCTCGCGAGCCGAAAATTTAATAAAACTTGTAAAAAAATCTATTGAAACCTTCGAAAAATATGGTTTAAATCATAATTTAAAGTGATGTAAAAAAAATTTTGAGAACAGTTATAATTCAGTGGCATCAAAATTAAACCAGCAGAAACTTTTTCGGACTAAAACAGTGCGAGAGTAAAGTGGACGATGAAAGGGATGAACTAACTTCAACGTGGCGGAGTAAATCAGGAAAGTAAACAGACGATCTAAATTACCATCAATACATATATAAATAAAATTTGAAAGAGATCTCTTATTTAAATTAAACGGGGTAAAATGAATGAAAGTAGAGTGTGTGCAAACTGGGTTGCCTTTGAAAGAATCATTTAGATTAGTCATTAGAATAAGTGGAGCAATGTTAGAATAGCCTAAATGCTTGTTTTGTGTTTTAAAATGTTTTAAAGAAATAATTGAAAGAAATAGTAATATTTTTTGAGAGAAAAACGAACAGTCAGTAAATTCAAAGAGGATGAAAGAATGTTAAATAAAAGTTGAGTAAATTAACAGTTACAATGAGAGTCGAGTTCATTAATAAAACATAACCCTAAATCACTTATAGGTACGAGTTCACATGAAGACTCTGAGACCCAATGCAGGTAAGGGATTTGTGTATATTTATTTATTATTATTATTTTGTGAAAAAAGCTGTAAGTTCTCAGATGGAATGAATCATAATAAGTTCTATTTAATAAAAGAAGAAATATCGTTTTTTAATAACAATATTATATTAAAATTTTACAGATACAAAATTACTATTAAATGGACGGTGAACATATTTAAAAAAATAATAAAAATCAAATACAGTGACCACCGCTTAATGTGATCACAGTTACTGGAACCGATTTATTCCTATGCCGTTTAATGCATATAATATTCTTACCCTAGTTAGAATCAGCTACTTAATAGAATGAAAGTCGTTGGTGGCTACTGTATAGGCTATGTGTAGAAAATACATTTTTTAATATTTTAACATTATAAGATATCACGCATAAAATAAAGTTGCAGTGCTGTGCTTGTGTAAACAGGTACTTGGTTACCAACCTACTAAAAATTCACTATGTGTAAATAGGGCTACTGTTTACCAAGTAAGATTCTCGGGGGAGGGGGGGAATTGCCCCCGTTGCCCCCTCTCTGGATCCACCCCTGTTTGTACCGCTGTTCTACCATATCACAAGCTTCGCTCGTTAGTTATGGATGTGGTTCCTGATTCAGGTGGTTCTTTATTAAAAACACCCCAGGCTCAATTAATGTCGCTTGAGACCTTAATTTTAAAACAAAAAATAACTGTAAATATTATAAATTATTCTCTTACTCTGTTTTTGAATGCCAGGCTTTATTTTAATAGACAATGAGGGTCCAGGCTATATTTACAACGCAATCCTCGCTCATAACACTAGTTATAATCTATGCACAAATTACAAAAACAATTATGTAACTACACAAAAATAAAATAAACAGAGCACAGACCATAACTGTACACAACAGTATAATAAATTAATAATGATTGGAGTCTATTGGTAGTTGTTAAAAAGTGTAAACTACAAGTGAAAAAAAGAGAACTATTTGTTGACACAAATCAACGTGATGGACTTATGCTTGGAAAATCTGACTAGGTGACATTGACAGCACTGGCTTGCAGTTTGTCTATGATCTTCAAACATTTCAATGTTGGCATAATGTTGACATGTTGTATACTGGCGTGTAACTCAAAGCTCAGTTTGGCAATGCTGTACACCGGAGCCAAGTTTTGCCAGGTTCCCAAACATATGCTTTCTACTCTAATGTAAAGAACCAATTACAAATTTCAATTCACATAATACTGAACGATGACTAAAACATGTCTCAAGTAAACAAAACACATTGCGATTGTATATTTATACAATATTAATGTGCACACAGACTTCTCATGGGAAGTTGCTAGTTGCTTATAGTTTATAGTTGATGTTTTATTTTATAATATATATAAAACTTTCATTAATGAACTTACTGTTGTCACTTCCCAAACGTTTCGAGATGTTGTTTCTCTTCTTCAGCGGAGTGTTACACCCACTGAAGAAGAGAAACAACATCTCGAAACGTTTGGGAAGTGACAACAGTAAGTTCATTAGTGAAAGTTTTATATATATTATTAAATTAATAAAGTGAACGACGCGGATGCAACAAGATAATGTTGTATTTGTTGAGATATTTCACCTTTATTGACAATAGACTCAGTCCTATCTACTGTCTGGTTACTAATATTTTTAAATGCTACTTATAACTTCTCATGAAACGAAACTTGCTATAGTTTTAAAGAAATTATCAATTTGTTTCTCTCCTCGAGCCACACAGCTAGTTTCATGACAGGTTTCAACCAATGCAAATGTTCTCTGCCTGCCTCTCTACACTCTTTTTTTTTTAAAAAAAGGAACAATAAACTGATGTAAACTCTGTATTTTTACATACACATTAACGGATTGCACTTACCTGCTGCTCTAGCGCATTACTAATCTTCAACCCATTCATCTGCCAGTGGATAAGATAACGTGTTGACAATTCAAGTCGTTTAATTTTAGTTAAGCCTATGGAATGACAAATTGATACAGCATTACTTGAAAATGGTGTGGAAAAATTCAACCTGTCAAAAGACAAAAATTATCATCATACAACATCATTATGGTTTAATTGTGAAACAGTTTTATAATCATCGCAAAAAATGTCCACGAATCATAGCTATCACTACAACAAATATAATAGATAATTACAGTATACATAATAGTATAGTCATTACTATAAATTATTATAATTCATTTGCAGTGTTATCTGTGACTTTTGATACAAACTAAAACAAAAAATAAAGAAGACTGAAGCATTACTAACACCAATGAACCTTAATAATACAATTTCCCATTGTAATCACATGAATAACATATGCTCCAAAGTTTATGCTAATTACCTCTACTGAAATTTTATTTTTGTACACAAGAAGACTTGAACAATTATATGTTTGGTATGTACACAAGAATAAAAAAAAGTTACAAATATTTAGAACCCAGAAAAGGTTTTGGGCTTTGAATAAGCTACCCAAATATAAACTGAGTGCAAACCACAAACAAAAATAATCTTCGTTACACTTAAAAATCTTCGTCACCACAGTTTAAAAATCAAATAAAACTTTCTCTTTCAACACACTGTTAACACAATTATATTCAAAACATGACTCAGACAGACACAACAACAAAATGTTCAAAAACTTTTTAACAATCAGTGTTCATAAGAAAAATAAAGATAGTTGTATTTGAGGATTCCCTACAAACTTCTGAAGATTTCAGTCTTAAGGAAAATGAAACAATCAGTGATGTCTTAAGCCAAACTAAAAACAAACAACAGACAAAGACAGAAAACAACAAATTCATAACACTAACATACATCAACAACCAACTGAAAAAATATGCCCACAAATTCAAAAAAGCAGGATACAGAATCCCATACAAAACTACTAACAAAACAGAACACACATTATCAAAACACACACACAAAGCACAAAACAAATTCGATCTACCTGGTGTTTACAAACTAAATTGCTCAGATTGCAACAAATTCTACATAGGCCAGACAGGATGTAGCTTCAAAGATTCATTGAACACACAAAGGCACTACACTCCACTACAGAATCCACCTTTGCAAACCACCTCATTGAAGCAAACCACACATACAAAAACATCGAAAATAACATGGACATTCTACATGTACACACAAAAGGCCGAAAACTAGACACTCTAGAACAATTGGAAATATACAAACACACGAAAACACATAAAAATGACATCCTAAATGAACAGACACAATTCAAATCACACGCATTATTCGAACATTCACACCCCACACATACAATATCGATCTTTCAAAATTCGATACCGTCGCCAACAACACGACGGACAGTGCTCCACGCGGCAGCCTCTGAAGAAGCTTTTTAAAAGCGAAAACCGGTTCAGGCTATAAGGTAAAACTTTTACGTTTTTACCTACAAAACACTTTGTGTTCAGAGTCAGTAGTGAAATAATTATAATTAGTTAAGTAACGGACACGTCATAGACAACGAAATCGAAGAACAATCAGTGAAGCTCAAATAATAGTCAATGATTCAATTAATGAAGCTGAGGCCTCTGATAATGAACCTTACATAACAGCAAAAGCTAGCTTATGCACAGATAAAATTTTACATACAACTATATTATACAGTATCAGATTATACAGACAAATCGTGGACAACAAAATCCAGTATTTTTCATGTTTTTAAACCAATTAAGGTACCGTAAAACGGGTTGAATAGAGACACGGAGGTGAATAGACGAATCCCGGGAAAAAGTTTCAATGTAATTTCTTTCTCTTACTTTTAAAGTAATTTAAATAAAGTTTATATCATTAGATAAAGCAAAAGCTATTATCATCATGGTATAAGAACCTGTTAGTCTAAAATTTGTTTATGTCATGTTGGCAACACCGTGTAGTCAGCTGTTCGTTTCTTCTAAAAATTAGAATCTCACAAATGTTGGTTGTCAGTAAGCAGTGATTGCGTTTACGGCCTGAAGTCGTTTCATTCCTGATTTGCTGTCTTTTGGTGAGTAACGCCATATAAAAATAATAGCACTTATATTAAAATTTGTATTTTTTAGAAATATTCAAGTTTTTCATGATGTTAATGGCTTGAAAATGGGGTTATTAGGGACACAGCTTGGAAGCGATTTAAGATCACTTCCAGTACCGTTTTTCTCCTTAGTAACTGTTATTCTTAGGCATATTATATATTTAAACAATATTTCTTGAAGCTTGTACATTTCTGAGGCCTACATAATTTACATCTTTTTAGGTTAGACCTACATGAAACAATGCCGAGGCATTACAAAAGAAATCCTCGCAGTAAAGTTCATCGCCCTGTTGATGAAGACACTGTGAAGAAAGCTCTTGATGCTTTGTCTAGAGGAATGACCGTAAGAAAAGCTAGACAACTGTTCAAAATATCTAAATCAGTGCTTCATCACTACGTGAAAAAAAATTCTGGGCACCAAGGTGAAATCAACTTTAAGAAGAAGGGCGGCCAAACTGTTCTTTCCAAAACTACTGAAAATGAAGTTATTAGATGTTTAGCAAAGTGTGGTGAGTGGGGATATCCACTTAGTGCTTTTGACTTAAGATGTTTTGTAAAATACTACCTTGACAGAGACGGTAGAGTTGTAAAACGTTTTAAAAACAATTTGCCGGGCAAGGACTCGGCAGTCTCGTTTATGACCAGGCACAAGGAAAAACTGTCGCAACGCATGTGCCAAAATATTAAGCGAAGTAGGGCTAGCGTTTCACAAACAACTGTGAACAGTTACTTCGATGAACTCGAAAAAAGTGTTAATAGCATCTCATCAGATGCAATAATTAATTATGATGAGACGGCTCTTTCGGATGATCCTGGTCGACGTAAGCTAATTTTTAAGAAAGGCTGTAAGTACCCAGAACGAATAATGAACCAAAGTAAAAGTAACATGTCAGTAATGTTTTCTGCTACTGCCTCCAGAAAATTATTACCTCCTTACGTCATTTATATCTACACATTTGTACGATTTGTGGTGTGAAGGCTGGAATTTTCTACAACCGTACTAAGTCTGGTTGGATGGATGGGAGCACTTTTTTAGACTGGTTCCAGAGAGATGTAATACCCTATTCTCATAGAATTGAGGGAAAAAAAGTTGTTATAGGTGATAATTTGAGTTCACATTTATCTCCAGCCATGATAAAACTATGTGAAGAACTCAACATTACTTTTGTGTTCCTTTTAGCAAACTCCACACACCTAACTCAACCATTAGATATTGCACTATTCGCGCCAATGAAACGGAGCTGGTGTAAGGTGCTTGAAAATGCCAAACGGAAAACCAAAGCTAATGCATTTGATAAAAGGTTTTTTCCATCACATCTGAAAAAACCCTTCATCTCATGTACACATCTCTAGAACAAGACATAAAATCAGGATTTAATAAGGCAGGCATATTTCCTTTAAACAGAAATAGAGTCTTAGATATGCTGCCTCCTGAAATTGAAGATGAGAATGACAATGAGAAAAATGACCTGAGTGACAGCCTGACCACATTTCTGAAAGAAATGCGTTATGGTCAAGAAGACATTATGGCCAAAAAATCCCGTAAAAAGAAGTTGAATGTTCCTGCTGGCCGAAGTATTACACTTAAAGACTTCAAGAGCAGTGAAGAAGAATATTCAGAGTCTGAAGCGGATGGTAAGGAAAGTGAAGCATCTGGTCTCCATGATGTCACTGATGGAAACTGAACCAAATGGCGTGAATAACAGTGAACTCTCAGAAGGGAGCTGGGTCAAGGTGAATTTTCATTATAATACAGGGATCAAAACATACATAGGAAAAGTCTTGGGAAAATTGTCAGATGATATGTACAATGGAACTTTTCTTCGCAAAACAGATTCAAATGTTTTTGTTTTCCCAAATGTACCTGATGAGTACGAATTCAAGAAAACAGATGTTGTAGGAGTTCTTCAAAATCCAAAGTGCCACAGAGGGCGTTACATGTTTGGTGAAAACACTTACTAAAAGTATGTATTTTTTTATAAAATATTTCTAAGTTTTTAATATTTTCTGTAATTTTTATTAGTTGAAATAAAATATTTCATTTATAAATGTTCAATTGTCTTTTAAAAACCTACTTCATGTCCCTATTAACCCCACAAGAGCATTGAAAAGGGATAACAGTGCAATTTACATATGAGTCCCTATTGACCCCTACTCTGGGGTGAATAGGGACAGCGATATAAAAAATATATAAATTTTGTAGTGAGTAGGAAACAAAAATTGCTATATGTAATGGGTACCTACACAATAGATCCATGTAATGTATAGGATATAAATACTAAATAAATTATTGTTGCTAAGTTATTAGGAAAAAACTTCAAAAACTTTGCCTATTCACCCCGTTTTACGGTACTAAAAACCTTGTGAACTGTAAATGTCTCACTATCTCACTACTTGCAAAACAATATAATTATTTTTATAACTACAAAAACTACGAGAAACTCATGAATTATACAACTACATGTAGCACTGTGTAAATATAAATATACAGAAGTATTATACATACCTTGGACCTATTTCTATCAACAGGCTACCCAAATTTTCACCGTGAAGAAACGGTTCCGTTTGCAGTTTGGATGGCTTAAACGGAGAAGCTAATATCCAATACAGTTTTTCTTTCTCACTTTTTGATAAAATACCATGTACTTCAACATTAAAACAAAATTCAGTGTTGAGGTCAGCAACCAATCTAGTGATACTTTGCAGTTCTTTAATTTTTCTTTTGACGGTACCTTCACTAATTCCAGGTTCTCTGTATAGATGTAAGACTTCCATCTTCCTATAAAAAAAATAAATATCGACTTAATTTTCATTCCCTACCAGAAAAATCTGTTTTACAACTATCCCAGATTGCATGATAATTTATAAACCAGTTGCACATATATTAAAGAGCTCAGGAAGAAATGTATTTCAGTTTTTGTGCTCCCAGGCGTTGTAGTGAATCACCTTTTTCTCAAACTCACATTAGCCGATTTAAACTATTTTATTCAAATTTAAAACTAGCAAATTTCCAGAAACAGCACCTTTTGAGCTGATTTTTTTTAAACGATAGGTTTAGTGTTTATCTAAGTTCCAGACTTCGGACCACCCATTTGCCCCGATTTTCGCATACTTTTCACTTCCAGCAAACAGCGGAGCGCAAGTCACTGAAGTTTTCCTCGATTTTTCTGATGATAACTTCACCAAATAAGAAAAATAAAAATACCAGTGTGTTCTCCAGAAAATTTCCTATCTATCTGTGTTAGTCGTGCATTTTCTTAAAGGCAACATAACCTACAAAAAAAATGAAACTTGCCTAAATTTGCATTTTCATATTTTCGTTAATAATGAGTGAAATGATTTTTTTCTTCATAAAAAAATTGTAGAATATAGTATTCCAATAGACGAATGTCCATATTAATTTTTATCCCGAAATATTTTGTCATTAAGCCACAATAAATTTTTCAAGTTGAAAACAAATTTTACAAAATTTGCTCCAGTCATCCCCCCCCTTTTTTTTTTTTTTTTTTTTTTAATACTCATATTTTCATGCTCTATCAGCTAGTGAAAAAAGTTTGTTCTTTCATAGTTTCCCAAATAATAATTTTTTACTTTTTTATTGTGCACGCATGGGGGCTTTTAAATAGGAAATGGCCTCGCAGGCTGAATCAAGCATAGTGCTGAATAGCACTACGTACTGCACATTTGCACACTAATTGTAAATATAGTGATGTGATGAAGTGTTTTTGTTAATTGTGATATTTATATTTTTTTAAACTACCTACAGGAGCCTAATTCAGAACTTGCACTTCTACTTCCACATCTATTTATACTTCTACTTATACATCCACAATTTTAGAATTTTGTGGAGAAAGTGTTTTTCTTTTCGTTTTTAATATAATCTGTTTTGGTAACTTTTTGAACAAAACTAAATAGAAACAAAAGAAGTTTGCAAAAATTCTGAAATCGTACAGGTAGAAGTAGAAGCAGAAGTTCTGAATTAGGCTCCAGTTGAGGTATAATGTGAAAAAAAGGTCATTATTGGTGGTTTGAAATGATGTGCAATAAATTGATGATGTGCTCTATTAAAAAAATTAAAATGTTTTCTATTGAAGATTATTATTATTTTTTATTTTTTCAAATAATCATTACCGCCCACGGCCTTCAATTTGTCTATTGATGTGTCTCTTGAGAATCGAATACCAGTCCTTTTTTTAAATGGGTTTCTTAAATAATGGTAATTAGAGATATAATTACTTTTTTATTTTTTTATTTCAGATTTATAAATACTACATGATTGTTACAATCACACTTTAAAATGACATTATCAATTAAATTAAAACATATTAAAGAGCTAGAATAAAATAAACATTCACTCACATCTATGAATATAGAAGTATTTATAGTTTTAAAAATACATTGATTTAAAAAATACATTGGCTTAAAAAGTAACACAAATTATCAGTTATAAATATTTCAATCAGTTGATTCTTCTTTTCTTACTTTGAGAATGAATGGTACCATTACTTACGTCATCAGAATCATCATCGTTAAGAGCAGCTGATGCTCTGCCAAGTATGTAGTACTGCCGCTTGGCGGCGCATATGTATACTCGATTCAGCCTGCGCGGCCATTCGCTGTTTTAAAGCTCACATGCGCGCACAATAAAAAAGTTAAAAATTATTATTTGGGAAGTTATTAAAGAACAAACTTTTTTCACTAGCTCATAGAACATGAAAATACGAGTACTTAAAAAAGAAAACTTTGTCGTGTGATGTCAGGGTGATGACTGGACCAAATTTTGAAAAATTTCCGTTTTCAACTTAAAAAATTTATTGTGGCTTAATGACAAAATATTTTGGGATAAAAATTAATATGGAAATTCATCTATTGGAATACTATATTTTACAATGTATTTTATGAAGAAAAATTCATTATTTCACTCATTATTAACGGAAATATGAAAATGCACATTTTTGAAAGTTTCAATTTTTTATAGGTTATGTTGCCTTGCAAAAAAATGCACGACTAACACAGATCGATAGGAAATTTTCCGGGGAACACGCTGATATTTTTATTTTTCTGGTTTGGTGAAGTTACCATCAGAAAAATCGAGGAAAACTTCAGTAACTCATGCTCTGCTGTTTGCCGGAAGTGAAAAGTCGGGGAAAATGGGTGGTCCGAAGTCTGGAAATTGGATAAACTTTTAGGTAAACACTAAACCTATCGTTTAAAAAAAAATCAGCTCAAAAGTGACTGTTTCTGGAAATTTTACTTTTTTTTTTCGATAGTCTTACTCGGCTACACGAATGTATCAGTTTTTTGTTCATATAGATGTTTATGTATTTTTAGATCAGATACTCCTTATACATCACTTTGAAGGCTGACTGGATACATCACTTTGTATCTTATCACACGTATCCAGTTGGCCTTCAAGGGTGCACACCCTGACCAGATACTCCTTATACATCACTTTGAAGGCTGACCGGATACATCACTTTGTATCTTATCACACGTATCCGGTCGGCCTTCACAGGGTGCGCGCCCATACAGACGTGAGTAATTACAAAGTGATGTGATTTTAACATTTAATGACCTCAACTGAGTGAATTAATCTGAAGATGGAGCATATGTTCTGAAACGTGTCATTTTAAATAAAAAACGAAGTCACAACGGATCTAAGATAATTTATTCATTTATAATTCCTGAGTAACATTATCTTTACTTTGTACTTTACTGTAACTATACTTTTTCAGGGGTATGTTTACAGGGGGAAACAATGGGATGGGAGTGGACCCCATCCCCCAGAGGGTTGACAAAAGTTGACATATTTTATTAATCTCTTTTTTTTTAGGCTACTTTATTATTTTTTTTAGTAATAAAGTTACTAATATAGCAGTAACTCCTTTTTAAACGTACACACAGGTTTATTACACAAATTGAAAATTTGTTTTACTAACTTCCAGTTGAATCTCAAAGTTGAAATTTATACTGAAGTTTGATATCATAAAGACCTTTTATGTGTGCAATTTTCAGATTTTTAACTGGTCCCCCAACAAAGATATTGCAGGTGAAACTTTGAAAAAAAATCAAAAATTGGTTTTTTAAAAGGGCATATTTTTTTAAGGCTAAGCTTCTCACCATTAATACTTTATAAAAAGTAACTATACTGTGTAGTGTAAGAGCACAAAAAAGATTAAGGCTGAGAAATTATTCCTTCTTTGAAAAATTACCCTTCAAAAATTGAATTTTGCCAATTTGCGACCAATAATTTTGAGCTGTAAAAAATATATTAAGAAATACATCTGGCTAGGTAATTATGGTTTTATTTTGTAGGCCAGAGTGTACTGAACTCAATGCAGTTTATTTGAAAGGGCTAGGGCAACCCATTGCTGTATAATTTAAGAAATCGTAGATGCCTGCAAACGCCAAAAATAGCGTGCGGCCTAAAACAAATATGGCCGCCATTTCCAAATGGTAAACAGTAAAAATTTGAAAAAAATATTTTTGAGCCCCCAAAACACACGGGAATCCACCTACCAAATATACATTTTTTTCTGAGATGGTCAAGCAACCAGTGCTGGACCACTTGATATGGATTGACCCTTATATCAAATGTATAAAGAACCACTGCTAACACAATACATAAAACTACAGCATCTAAGATGGGCTTGTCATGTAGCCAGGATGGGGGAAGACAGAATACCACGAAAACTATTGAATACCAGAATCCACGGAAAAAGACCAGTGGGAAGACAAGAGGTGAAGATGGGAGGATGCGGTATGAAGCCGACTCAACCCCCCCTCTCAGGACACAATCTAGATACACTACTGTACTTTTTACTATTTTGTATAGTATCTTCTCTTCAACAGGTCTGATATGTTTTTATTTCTAAGATTAATTTGTGTTTCATACATGCTATTGAGTGAGCTGTTACAATTTTGCCTTGTGGTGATACTCGAATGGTTTGTATGGTTAAGACCAGCGGCATAACTAGGAGCTACTCCTAATGGGGGGGGGGGGAGATGAGACTAACTTGAAAGTTAGACTCCCCTCCATTTTATTAATTTACAAATATCGTAATTCCTTTATTCTGTAATTATGTATAAGACTTATGTCAACACACACACACTACTGACTTAAAAGTAGGCCTAAGATAAGTGATTATGGAATTTTGCTAAAATTTGTAATACCTCTGGGGGGGGGGGAACTTGATCCTCTGATCCCCCATAGTTGCACCAATGGTTAAGACAGTAGATGCAGATCCATTACAGTAGGTAGGGATTGTTTGTACATGGCATTTTTAATTGGGCTGTAGGATACTTAGATCTATATGATTTTTACTGTTTTTCTTTATCCTCTCAGAATATGATGTTTGCAGGTAAGTGTACTCTAGTTCCTACATTTCATTCTTAAATGTCATAAATAGATCCGACTTCAATAGTTTTGTTTTTATTCTAGCTTACAGCTGTGTGACATAAAACTTGCAAGAACTTTTGACTTTTTATTTATAGTGTACATTACAGTTTATTATATTATTCATTAAAACTATTGTTCCAGGTGGGTATGGCCGTGCTAAAGTTGGCGTCTCTGATCTGACATTTTGATGGCTCGAGTGGTCATCTGGACCAATAACATGATGATACACATGCCCCCAAAAGTTCAATAAGAAAGAATTACTGGTCAGTCTCTGTTATCTGTCTGTCTAGGACATTTGTACCATCACACCATCAGTACCATGTCCGCTTGAACCATTGAAGCATCAGGCAGTAATAGAGACATCAATTTTAACACTAGCTAAAAGCATGGCTTTGTGGTGACTCGCGAAGCTTAAATACAAAAAATATTATGTACAAATAAATAATCACAATATTTATATTTGAGCTTCAGGAATCACCATCAAACCATGCTTTTAGCTAGTTAAAAAAAAAGTAATTTTTGATTTTTCGAAATAATTTTATGGCTAAAAAAACAATATTTTGATCGTTTATATTGTAATAAAATAAAAGAGTCGTGTGTTTAATTTCTGCCACACGGTGTATGCGTCAATTTGTAATAAAATAAAAGATTTGCGGTTGTTATTTAAAATTATGTTTATGTTTAAAATATTATTTTACGTGGGTGTTTGTTAAATAAACTTATGGTTATGTTTGAAATATTATTTTGAAATGTATTAATGTTTATAGTTGTTTCTAATTGAAGGTTACTAATTTTGTAAAGCGATTTAAAATGTAACATTCGAGGTTACCCAAAGTGTGTTTACAATTGTATAATTATAATTGTCTGAAAAGAATTCCCTTATATGAAACAAATAAAATAGTTGGGTTGATAATAATTAAATACTAGTTTTGCTTAGGTTTAAAAGTAAAGTATAATAGTTGGTCGCTTGATGATGCTGATCGTCTTGTTGATACTGGCTGTGAAACTTCTCCTCCAGGTCGCTGATAGTCTAAGTACGTTACGTCTAGTAATGTCTGGACAATAGAATAAATATACTATACTTTCACGTACCTGGTCGTGTTTTCTAGAAGTTCAATAAGCTGTCAACTCAGTTTACAAACACCAACTCACTTTAGTTGCAAGGTTAAGTTGCCTTGTTTGATAGTGGGCGCCACACGGATTTATTTTGGGAAAATCCCGTGTAAAACCCATGAATAGAATCAATTAATAATTTAAAAATTTAAAATAATTGTTTATGACCTTTATGGCAATGCTATTCCAAAATATTTAAACACAACTGAAGGTTGTTTGAGTTTTCTAAATAAAATATTTAACTATCAGTTAGAAATAAATCAAGTCGAGTTATGCTGTTAATAATGGGGTTTTATTCATACCCTTGATAGAGAATTCAAAACAAATATAATTAAAAACATACAATGATTTACAATTGGAAATAAGTTCTTATATACCCTATAAGGCTTGCTCAGAGCACAAGTGGTAAATCTGGCTAAGTCCAGATATTTGTTATTTTTAACATTAATATTATTAAAATCTCAGATGTGAGTTCTTTGAGACACGAAAAAGAAAGTCATGCCTACACAATAGTTAATAATTTTCTGATATCATATTGATCAATAATGTTTTGACGTTACTTTTATAAAGTAAACAAATAAAAATAACCTATTTGATAGGTTGTGCGTTCGTCACGCTTGATTTCTGAATTACAAAGTTTATAAATTGAGAACACTTATAACTAACATTCAGCTTAATTAATAATGACAAATTCATCAAATAAATTGAGACATGGTGTAATCTTGAAATGTTTCTGTGGTTTGCGTCAGTACAGATCAGTGTATAAAAACGTACAGGTTATAGCGCTCGTAGAAAAATGAAATAATGGTTACACTGTTACCTTTTGGTTTTAATTATTTAATTAAAACTCATTTTAGCACCTTGATAATCGGATTATAGTGATTATCATGATTTCACTGCACACGCACAAGAACAGAGTATTTCGATCCTCTTCTGACTTAATGGATCGTGGATAATATTATTTTAATTACTCTTGTTCATTATCTTCCCGCACAAAAAACGAAATAATACTGCACATAATCACTGTTGTTTTCTGTAGAGTAACTTGAAGTAATCATAGGTTATTGTCGAATGGTTTCCTGTGATGAGTTCTCGAGGTGACGCTATCGGTTATTAAAAAATGTTGAGACGGCGAGCACACGTTCTGCACTGAATGAAGTTGATAAATGTCTAATGAGAATCGGTTACATCCTCTTATATACCCTCCTCTTCGATCGGCTTTAGGCAAAAATGTTAATTACTAACTAATTTTGTGATTGGCTCTTGCAGGTGTGCTGGATATGACGTATTGTCTATTTAGCCGTTAATAACGGTTTTTTAACCGCCAAGCTCTGACATGATTGACAGCTACCATCGTTATTGGTATTTACGACCAAATTTCTTATGCATATTTTGTAAATGATGCTAACACCTCTCCCGCACTTAATACAGTTGCGATTGGGGCGATATTACCATCAAATTAAAGATCATTTTGTTCTCTTTATAATTTGATATCGTTTGATACCGAGTTAAATTCATTTTTACTGACATTGCTACATAAACAATGTTCAGGTACACTATTCCGCACTGTCGTCTGTTTACCTGAATCGACGATTATACACTTTGATTAATATTGTTGGTGTTCACATAGCATTTTATTACTCAAACGTTCATGTGAGAACACCATTAACTCTGTACTGCCATTTTACTGAACATTATGAATACACCTTAACTTAATACATGGTAATGCATGATTCTTATCACTATGACATTTCGTTTTACACTAACTTGCTCTATTCTACTAACTAACAATTGAATTATTAAATATATCATTTTATTAATGGTTTTTTGCTATGTTTGAGCATAACAATTGTTCTGTGCATTTAATCTACACTCATGTTACCTCCCAATAATCAACTCACTGATTATTGTTTGGTCTAGGCCTTGTTAAGACATACCGCTCATACCGGAATTCTGCCTTTAACAGCTTTCATTATTTCACAATTCGTTAATTTGCTGAGGTACCTTATTGGTACAAGGTTCCCTCTTACAAATGTTTTTTCTTTCTCGTCATAGGTATATTTGAGATTGAAATATAGTTTTATTTTCATTTTGTGGCCATTGCTAATTTTAGTTCTTGGCCTCAATAATTGCTAGTCATATTTAATTTATTATCAGCCAAATGCTGATTCTGATTTCACATTATTCAGATTCTTATTGACTTACTTTTTATTAACATATCATATTCTGTTTACATTATCCACTGACTCGCTTGACAGCTTAAATTAAATTTACTCTGTCCATCAGTTTGTGTTAGTCATTGTCTGGTTGTAGTGTCAAACAGTATTTGGATTGACTGTTTCATGTGGCACTTCTGCTTCACTCTTCTTCCATGATTTCTCTCTTCTTGGTTATTCTTATCACTATATTTCCTATTTACATTATTGTTATGTACTTATTAAATCTGATAGTATACGTTTAGGTTAGGTAACATTTTGTTATGTTACAATATATATATTTTTTTAATATAAAAAATACAATAGAAAATTATTTTTTAAAAATTAATAATTATATAATTAGAAAAAAAAAGATTAACATAATTAATTAATAATTAAATCAGTAATTAGATACATTTTGAATCAGATACAAAATTTCTCATTCAAGTTTCTTCTTGTTTTCTACACTTTAACATATGTGAATTTTTAATATTACAAAATCTATCGTAAGAAAATGTTCTGTTTATGCTAAACCTTCTAAAGTTTTTACTCTCGACGACGCAACATATGTTAAACCAATAGAAGTTTCCTTTTCTCCAATATCTACAACAGCTCTAAGGTTAAACCTTGAGACTTATGAATTGTAACTGCAAAGGCTAATTGTAACGGAAATTGTTTCCTTGAACAATTAATATTTCCACTTTTCCAAAATTTAGTGGAATTGGAACACAACCACTATTTTCATAAGTTGAATGAAATAATTTTCAAAACGAACCATTATCACTCGTGGCATTTGATCAGGTGAACCATGATTTTCTTCATAGATAACATCTTCAACGTAACCTAAAGCTCCGTTCACTAATCCTTTTTCAACCCACAAATTAGATCGTAACATAACTTTAGATCCAATTGATAAAATTATAAATGGTTCAAGTCCACCTGATAATTCTGCACTTGCTGATTTTGCTTTAGAACAATTGTGAATAGCTGGAATATAAGCAACTGGTTGACGAAATTCTTTTAACTTTTGATGATTAAATTCTTTTACATTTTTATTTGTTGCAAAGAGCCTAATTGCATCGTTGAAAAAATTACGTTCATTTTGTGAAAAATTTTGTATACTACGTATCATTAATATTTCATAGTCTTGAACTGTAAATTCACCATTACTAACAAGATCAAGTACAGGGTCCGCCAGTGAAGCGAGAAATTTTGAAAGCCCAATAGTTCATTTTCTGCTCACAAGAGGGCGTGGAGGTTTTCGATTGTTGTTTTACATTTAATGCCATTTGTTAAACATGGAGCAGTGGTCCGGTGCACAGCGTGCTTTCTGCGTAAAATCGTTTTATAAGAATGGTGACTGAGTGACTTCTGTACAACGATTGTTTCGTAATCATTTCAATATTCCACGACATGGAAGAGTGCCGTCCGCTCATGCAATTATGTCATGGGTGAAAAAGTTTGAAGAAACTGGTTCCACATTAAACTTAAAGCATAGAGGAGCAACAAGGTCTGTAAGAACAGAGGAAAACATTGAAAGAGTTCGAGTATCATTGACGCGTTGTCCACAATGTTCTGCAATGAAACATGCATCCGCACTAAACATTAGTGACACATCGTTACGACGAATGTTGCATAAAGACTTATCTTTTCATCCTTACAAAATTCAAGTAATCCAGGAGTTGAAAGATGGCGATATGCTGGCTCGCAGGATTTTCAGCGAAGAAATATTGCGACGTGCAAATGATGATGAAAACTTTATTCACCGCATGTTTATGTCAGATGAAGCACATTTTCATTTGAATGGATATGTAAACAAACAAAATAGTCAATATTGGAATGATGAAAACCCAGGTGAGTTGCATGAAAAGCCATTACATAGTCCGAAAGTTACGGTGTGGTGTGCAGTTTCATCATCTGGCATTATTGGGCCATATTTTTTCCAAGACGATAGAGGAAACACCACAACTGTCAATGCAGACCACTACACACACATGGTCAGAACATTTTTGATGCAACAGCTCCCTAGGTTTCCGGAAATTAATTTTTTCCAGCAGGATGGGGCCACAAGTCATACTGCTCGTGTGTCCATGGCTGCTTTAAGAGAACTCTTCCCGGACGGACTCATATCCAGATATGGCGACATCTCGTGGCCTGCAAGATCCCCAGATTTGTCCGCATGTGACTTTTTTCTTTGGGGATTTCTGAGAGCAGGGTGTACATTGATAGACCGCACACCATACCGGAATTAAAAACGAATATCAGACAAGAAATTGCATGGATTCAACCTGACCTGCTTCATCAAGTGATGGAAAATTTTCGGTCAAGATTAGAAGAATGTTTACACAGAAATGGCTCTCACTTGAGCGGCGTTATTTTTAAAAAGTAAAATAATGGCATACTTTACTCAACTCAAATCTGTAAAAAAAAATTCTGATAATAAATGTTTCATGAAAAAATTGGGTACTTTTAATTTTCCCGCTTCACTGGCGGACCCTGTATATCTCGAAATATTTGTTGAGATTCATTTTGTCGAAATGATGATGATAAAAAAAAATACTTTTGAATACTTGATGTAAATAATAATTTTCCTTCTAAAAGGAATTCACTTCCTTCAATTTTATCACTGTAAAGTGATCTGTCATTAACAGGAGGTAACTGATTAATATCCCCCCAAAAATATACAAATAATCCACCAAACGGTTCATCTTGTCTTGATGGAATAGCTCTGTGTACTCTTAAATCAATTTTCCTCAAAAGACTACATCCAATTGTACTCATTTCATCTATAAACAGAAATTTACAACCACGAATTTCCTGTTGAAATTGAGCAAGTGAGTGTGAACTGAGTTCTCTAAATACTTTATGTACTCCTAATAAAAGTTTGGAGTGTATTGTTGATCCATTAATATTAACAGCAGCAGCACCAGTTGGTGCAAGCAATTGATAAGAAGATGATCCCAATGTGTGATTCAATCAACAAGTGAAATAATTAATTAAAGTACTCTTTCCAGAACTGGCTTTTCATTGAATAATTCTTTTAATCGGAAGTTCTTCTTCGTTACCTTGTAGATAACTAAGTTGTTTTTCAAATATATTTGTCAGTTCTTGTTGTTCATCAGAGAAAACAATATTTGGCAGATTATATTGAACATTAACAATGTCATTTCTTTGAATTTCTATTACTTTTTCATTTTCAATGAAATTTTATTCAACACTTGTTGATTCAAAATAGAATCCCAATTATAACTGATATCAATTTCTCTTCTACCTAGATCTACTTCTTCCTGAATAGTATTTGGTCCAGCAGCTACGTCCATCCAATCATATGGTCCATCTACTTCTAATTGGTCTGTTTCTTCAAAATCTTCTTCATCTTCCAAATTTTGTAGCATATAATCCAAATCATAATTCAGAATATCGTCATTCCCAAAATGCTGTTCATATATATTCTTACAAGTACTATTATGTGGATTTAGATCATTCAGTTGTCGCCAGGGAATATGTAATAAGACTTGTTGCTTATAAAAATTTAATTTTTTAATAATTTAACAACTACGTATAATTTAAATATAATTTATTTCAATAAACATCACATTTGTATTATTAAAATCGAAAACATTAAAAGTATTAGTAAGAAAAATTTAGTGTTTCTTTTTCAAATTATGTATGCTCATAGTCATAGTGTGGGGAGAGCCAAAAAAAATAAAAAATGTGTACACTAATTTCAGTGACAGATAAACGTTGAGTGAATATAAGATATATGCGCGCATGCACACACAAGACTTGATTAAATCAAAAAATATATTTGAAAATCCAAAGGTTTTTGGTTTGATATAACAAACAGTATTGCATAAAAAAGTATTTACTATAATTCGTTAATGACATTTTATTCAGGGTGTTAATTAAATTCTACATTTTTAAAAGTATTACGATGAAGTTGTAGAAAACAGGAACTTACAGAAATGAAATAAATGTAAAACAAAGGTTTTGTAAAATATATAAAAACACTTGGTAAGTTTCACAAATTTTTTAATTAACTCTGACAGCTGTTTCGACTAACTTAAGCCATTGTCAAAGAGCGAGTGAATGAAATTACTGAACACAGGATGTTAGAGTAGTGTAGGTGGTAAACATCTGTTTAGGGCGTATCTGGAACATCTGTGTTGTGATGGCGAGGGGTGGGGAGTGTTCCAGATACGCCCTAAACAGATGTTTACCACCTACACTACTCTAACATCCTGTGTTCAGTAATTTCATTCACTCGCTCTTTGACAATGGCTTAAGTTAGTCGAAACAGCTGTCAGAGTTAATTAAAAAATTTGTGAAACTTACCAAGTGTTTTTATATATTTTACAAAACCTTTGTATTAATATGTTTCACCAAGTGCCCAACGAGTCATCAATTAATATCGTGAAATAAATGTGTTTAGAGCTTTGTTAAGTTCAAGGAAATCTGTAATATCATTCTGTGTAATGTAGTTTAAGTGCTCTTATTTCATTACATGGAAACCAAGCCTGAGGACATATAGGAGCCGTATAATTTAAATAATTACATATATATTTTTTTGATTGAAAAAATAAAAAAACTTACCTTCACACAAAAAATCTCTTTTAACAATGTAACTTAACCTCAAACGCAAATATAAAAACACAAAAAAAATTTCACTTGCCATATTTATAAAAAAAAAATATACATGAAAAATGAATCTTGGATTTATGAAATATGTTTTATGATTTATGAAATTTATGAAATATATTTTATAAACAACACACCACACCAGTATCTTTCATTCAAGAAAAACGGTAGAATATTCGGTATATACACTCTTTGTCTAAAACCATGGAACGCATTAGTAACAGACTATATAGAAATATTAAAGAAATCCCACAGATGGAGACACTTTAGATACATATATATAGATTTATACAAAAAAAATTATTACAATTATTTCTTGTCAAAATTAATTTTTTATAAAAATAATGATTGATGACACATCTAGACATGAATATGAATAATTATGTTCAATTTCAAGTCTATAGGTTCAGTAGTTTTTCCATAAAGTGTACCATAAAAATGTACCAATTGTTGCCTAGTAGTAGGACTCCCTTCGCTTGTCCTAATTAGACCACAGTAAAATAGCCCAACAGTTTTAATTACAATATGAATGACTCAGGACATAAAAGCCTATGAAATTATGTGGCAGTTTATTGTATTTTATATCTACCACTGTGTTCCAATACACAGCTGTCACATATGGCATTGCCAAATTATTACCTTAATATAAATGTTAATAATTATTAAATACGCTACTGAGAATAATGATTTTACAGTGCTATTAAACATTCATGACCTCTGTAAATTTTTATTCAAACGTTTTATATAATTCAGAGATAGAAAAAGAACTACACAGATTAGTTGCTCATATTCCAGTTACAACCAGTCTTGTGAAAACATAGGTGGCCGGTTCATCATAAACTCGACAACAATAAATATTTGACCTCAATAATGCACTTACAGTGGATCAAAGAACAGACACATAAATGAGAAGTAACAAACTCTGAAAGCTGCTACAAAGTTTAAGGACAGCGAAGCATCGTACAATTGAAACATACCTGTTTTATCCTGGTTTTACTCAAATAAAAACACTTTATACCCAAACTGAAAAACACCACACACTACACACCAAACTTGCACACATTTGGGAAACAGCTTGACTGCACAGCTGGTTTGTGTACTATAGAATTCTGAGGGTTATCTACATGACACTTTTCAACTGATTACCTTTTCGACCTTTAACTTGTTAGCAAGACTATAAATATTTCTAAGTGCAAATTAATTTATCTCAAAAAGAAATGGTTGATCAGTTTTGTAAAAGTTCTGGCTGTAGGGCTAATATCCAAAAATTGTATGTTTTTTGTCATACTATATGAATAGAAAATTTTTAGTATTACAGAATTTACATAATATAAATATTGATTTTTGCAATACTTCTACCAATTCCAGCAATCGTGTATAAATTACACATTTACTTGCAGGGGCAGATTCAAGAGAGGCTGAGCAATCACTAGTATGAGTATGATATAAAGTCTGAAGAAAGGATCACAACATTTATGTACATTATTTTCACATAATTTTTTGTGGATCATTGTCATCTATAGAGTACTGAGCTGGACGCTAATCATGATTTATTTTAAGAAACAACATTTTCTATTGCCACATATCTGTCATTGTCTTCAAGTATTATAAAATACTATTATATTATACTATTATAAAATACAGTCGACTGTAGTATTCTGTGGTGCTCACCAACGACATCGCGTGTGTTCCCGCGTTTAGATATTTTTTTTTTATATTTAATTATGACACGTGTAAAATTGTATGTAAATTGTTTTAATCATTTAATGAACTTCACCAAAGGGATTGTACTGATGATGGGACATATGTCCCGAAACGCGTTGTGATACATAAAAAGGAATAGGCCACCAGACGGACAAAAAAAGAGGTAATTATTTTACTATTCATATTAAAATAGTACTACAAATATAGATCAAATAAAATTACAGTAAGGTAACATGATGTAGGCCTAAAGGAGTATGAGTGAAATTAGGTACTGTGTATACCTGTAACCATTTTTTCAAAAGCCTGTCACTTTCTTCTGCCTGAACATACCAAGAGCCTTTAGTGCTGCTGTGCTGCAGATGTTTCAAAGAAGCTGTTGTTGAGTAGAGTCTGCGTTATCTTGCTGTTCACACCATTCAATACACTTAGAAGCATAGATTCTGCTTCACTGTGGCCAACTATGTTTTGATGATTCCTTGAGGTCAGCATCTTCTTCACCTTCAGTCAACAAGCTTTGCACCAGTTCACCTACATTCAAAACTTTGAAACCTCCATATGTTGAACCATTTATTCACTTCTTCCATAGAAATTGGTTTGCTACCAGAAATTTTTTCACACAGTTATAAAATGTTGCTATCACCTTCGGCATTTTCCAATTCATTTTCAGTGGTAGCTTCATCTTCTTTTGCACCAGGCGACAATTTATTCCAACCATTTTTTTAGGGTTTATTCAGCGACACTAAAAATTGCCTGGTTGATATTATAAGACTTTCAGAACTCTTTTACATTTTGTCTGTCATCACTAGAAACAAGATTCTGCATAAATCATTTTCTATATGTACTGCCATTTCATACTTTCAATACATCCCTGGTCCATAGGTTGGATCAGGAGAGTTGTATTCACTGGCAAACATGACACATTATTTTTCCATCATCACACTTCAATTCTAAAGAAGGATGCATGGGAACATTACTTCCTGCAGTGATTCATCTGTTGTTAAATGAGATTTTACTTTTGGCACAAACTCTAATTCTGAAACCAGTTCTGAAATATTTCTTGACTCATCCATCCTTTTTGTGCATAATATTTAATAGGCTTAAATTTTTAAATGTGCAAGTTTTTTTGGGTTTTCCTATAACAACCAGAGGAAATCTGCTTTTATCACTTGCAGTTGCACACACCATTTCAGTGATACAATCATTTTCCATTTTAAATCCTGGTGCAGATTTTTCTGAAAGTGATGCTAACGTTTGTTTGGGCTGAGCCTTCCAATTTAGGGCAGTTTCATAGCAGTTATAAATCACTTTTACTACTAGCTTTTGCTTCTCTATTTCTGTCATAAGTTTTTCTCGGTATTCAGTTATTACCAAATTATCAGTACTCAGTTTTTCTCCTGACATAACCCATGTTCGTTTTAAAAGTTGGATCTCCACAAATCTTCTTGTTGATCTCAATTGCCTTAGCCACTACTTTAGGGCCTGAAATCAAAATGCTCTGACTACGTGCCTGAATAAACCCATTGGTACATAACTGAACTCTAACTGATCCAGTTTTGCTGGCTTCATCGTTTTTCTAACTTTAATATTACTCTCAGTAGATTCTACCTTAGAAGCATGCTTTTCAATATTATCTCTTTTGATGCTGTTTATAGTAGTCATCCAATGCTGTATATATGCGCAATACTAGTCATGCTTTCATCTTTACGCAGGCGTTTGATAATTTCAAATTCTGGGAAAATGCCAATGCCTCCCATGATTTTGTTTCTCTGCCATTTCAATAAACGCATAAACACTACTTTATGAAACAATCACGCACTTTACAGTGACTTTAGTGAACAGAAAAATCACCAGAATAAAGAAAACAAGTCACCAAGCACTATGTTTGAAGGTCAAGACAACAAGAACCAAGCAGAACAATGGGAAGTACAGAAGGGGTATCTCATATCATTCCTAGAAATGCAGGAAGGGGGATAAAACAAAAAGAAACAGTGCATGCAGACTGACAGCCAAGATCAACTCTCTTTTTCTATTGTAATGTCATATTTTTAGTCTGATTGTTTAATTCTTTTCCCCTCGGGACCTGACACTTAACAGAAGTTGACGATTAAACTGGTGATGAATAATCGAGGTTCTACTGTACACCTCCTGCCACTAGCCTGTGCGCGCGGAGCTTAGGCGCCTGCAACGGACGGGGGGTGGAGAGGGCCGCCTTTTCTACAAACATTGGATGACTCATGCAGCACTGACTAAAATTTTAGGTTTATAACTTTCATTAAAAATTATAATTAGGTTTTTTTAACTGACACATTACAGTAAAATGAAATGTCGATTGTGCGAGAAATGGTCCCAAACGCTGGAGTGATCGCCACGATTTATGTTTTCAGAGTGAGTAGTACGATAGTGGCCGCGCGCACAGGCTACTGGCGGCAGCTGTACTTGTGGAGTTCTACATGGTGTTGTGACGTAGGAAAATCCCCAAGAGAAAAATCACAAGAAAATGACTAGAACACATTCACTCAGCAGAAGCCATACAAGTGGTAGTAATGAATATGTGTATAACTTTGTGTCTTTGTGTGTGCGTGCATGTGATATAAGTTTGCCATTTTTTTTCATTTTTTTTTTAATTTGTTAATCTTTTAATTATCTACATTTTTCAACTCTAATAAATCTATACCGGTAACTCTGGACATAGAATTAATTATTTCATATCATACTAACTCATCTAGGATATTGCATGAGAATAATTACATTTTACAAACACAAAATTTTTTAAGCGATATGTTACATGTTTCCAGTTTTATCTCACAAAATTGCTCTTATCATTGTACTTCAGGCACCTGTTTTATATCTGGAAACATTTTATCTAACACAACCCACAAACACGTTGGCACTGCAATACACTGACTTTGCACAAGTTATAACAAATTCTAGTACTGTATCCACCTGAGTTACTACAGCTTAATTCTAGTTACTAAAAATTTGATTCATTTCCAAACAGAAACCCTTCTGAGAATTTTAAAATAGAAGAAGCAATTTATTAGATAAGTTTTTTATTATAAACTCACATCTACGCAGACCAAATACCAATATATTTTAATTATTGTGTGATTTGCCTTCAAATAAAGAATATTAGCTACTATGTTTTAGGGCTATAATCATAATGACAGGTACTTTTAATCTGAACCTATCTTAGTTGTTTCACACAAGATTGGAATTTTTATGAAACCTGGACTTTCTCCTGACAAAGTAGGCTCAGTACATTTAAATTTGTTTTAAATAAACTCACACCAATACTTCATTTTCAGTTGTTCCTGTGCTGAAGCTCAATGAGATAAAAGTCTAGATTAAATATAATTATTTCACTACCAACTCGGAACACAAGTTTTTTATGGGTTCCGAGTCGGTAGTGAAATAATTATATTTATTTAAGTAACTGACACGTCATGGACAACGAAATCCAAGAAAAGTCTAGATGTTTTATCTAGAGTGAAATAATGTAAATATTGTCACTTTTTGAATTAAAGTATGTATATAACTCTCAGTTTCTTTTTTTGATGATTTAAAAATGAGGAACAGTTGCATTTTTAAAATCTACAACTCGAAATATGTGTATCTGTAATATGGAATTGTATACAACATAATTCTGAAACAAAAATGCTACCAATGCTCTTGCTTCTTTTCATCTTGAGTACAGAGGGTCTGAAAAAGAACAGCAATCACAAATATAGAAAACTTTTTTTTCAGTTTTTTTTTAAACTTCATTATAACATTTTATCATGGTGGGAAATACCACTTATAGAATGGTATATGAAAGAAGATATTTTTGTAACATACAATGCCACATCATCATGCCTAAGTTGTGAATGCGAATGCAATACATATAATATAAATTTCAGCTGTTTATATGTGACTGATGATAATTTTTTTTACTTAAACAAAATAATGGCACAAACATAAAACAATGTATATATATATTAATAATTAAATATATTTCTTTATTAAACAAAACCATGACAGAAACACAAAACAACAAAATTATAAGAAACCACAATACACTCAATTATTACTTTATTCATGACAGAAATAGTGGGGAATGTCTTATATTAGGTCTGCAAATAAACCTGTCTCCTACTGATTTCCTCAAAATTAATTCACTTTTTTTTATAGTATTCTTTGTGGTTGCTAAACTTTACTTAGTTTCTCAATGATCCTGTATGGTGTATGGTTGGTTGGGTTCATGAAATTACTTCCATAGCAACTAACTCAACATAATACCACCACTCATCAGATATCTTACAACTGCAATGGCTTAGAAAAGACTGACTTGGGCATAGGAAGTTCAAGAGTAATTTGGAAATGGCCTGGGCAAGCTAAGCTATCACAATCTATTAATTATACAATAAATAATTACTTCCTTAGATTTATTTCAATTTGTTAATTTTCCTTATAGAGATAAAACTGGAAATACGCTACAAATTTACGTTCAGTCAAACAGAAAGTATATTTTTTTCTTTTTTCTTTCCTTAGGTCATACCGGTACTATGAGTTTTAGGAATTTGTATAACCATGGTGTAAACACAGTACAGGTACGCGTACAACACCCTGACTAGTCCGTAGTAGGCTGTTATACTGTGAATATATTTTTGTTTGTGTCTATTATTGAAGTTCTTATTGGATAGTGAAGTTACTGTTACAACATTTTAAAAGTGTTGTGATTTATTTGTTACAGTATTTTAAAAGTGTTGTGATTAAGTTTACAGTCAATTTTTTTACTGTGTTTGCCGCTTACATCGCATATAAATTTTTGATGTCAACAAAAAGGACATGATTAGCTATTACAAGCAAAATAAAAGGTGGAAGCCATAAACAGGGTTGAAAAGGGTGAATTTTTGTGTACTGAGACAGCTGACTTAAAACATTGGAATGTCGACCGTTAGTTACTGGTTGAAGGCAAATGAAGAGTTAATAAACATTTCTGCAAAACCAGGTAGTGGGCAACCACATTGTAAAGTTATGAAGAACTGTATCTACAAAATTTTAAATTAAGCTCTTTACGTCTAGTTTCTTAACCAAGAAGTTCTCTGTCTGTCAGGACCTATTGAACAAAAAAAAACTTGTAAACTCGTTGATAGTTATAAACTGTTCTGTGCTAGCTCCGGTTGGTTAAATGGATGGAAATCTCGCTAAAGCATTAGACAATTAGCTATAAGTGAATCCAATGATAAAAGTGGCCCGATTTAATTTAAAGAAAAGATTAAACAAATAAAAGAGGGAGACACAAAGGATCAAATATATAACACTGATAAGGCAGACCTTAACTTATAGATTATACATCCAAAAAGACTCATTAGTAAACAACGATAAACAACGTTGAACAACATGAAAATGCAAAAGTAGCCAATGTAATGATTATTAAGTGGTGGCATGATACAGTAGCTACGAAAACCCCACAACTGTCAACAAATATTTTTAAAAAATCCTGTAAAAAGTTCAAGAATGGCCTACTTATACATACTGTATTTATTTATATCATAATTGCAATATTAAGAGTACAAACATTATACATTATAGTGTAATTCATTTAAAATATTGTAATAATACTTTCTCCCTTATCCGGAATGCACATTGCCCACATTATTCTGGTTATGGCGAGTGTGTGTGTGTGTGTGTGTGTGTGTGTGTGGTTTGGAACTACATATCTTTTAAAGGAAATGGAAGACTATACATTACACAAGGGATTGTGAAGCAGGACCAGTATAAAACATTCCCTGATATACAACTTTTCTGCAAGTTTATGACTCATTCCTTGAAGGAGATTTTGTTTTTATGTAGGATGGATATGACGCCACAAAGACTGATCAGTCTGGAATAAAATACGCTCATATATTTCTGGAATAAATACAAAAATTTCCTTCTCCTTGGCTAGTTAACAGTTCATATGAAAATTCTGTAGAGCATCCATGGGAAACTGTTAAGAAATATTCAAGAATAACACGTTGTCACTAATACTGACCTCACAGCTCAACTTATACAAAAATGGAGCAGGAATGAAGACATCCCGGAAAACTGTGAAACTCTCATGAAAAGTGTAACTAACTGCACCAAACATATTGTTAAAATCAAATATCATAGTAAATGTTATTTTTAATCAAGTTTATCAGTAAGCGTTTTACTGAAAAAATGTAGGCCTACATTAGTTATAAATTCTGTGTGTGATCTAATATTGCGCACACCTCTGTGCAGTCATTTTAGGTAATTTGGAGTGAATTTTGAAAATGGCTGAATGATCTGTGTGTGTGTGTGTGTGTGTGTGTGTGTGTGTGTGTGTGTGCGTGCTTATCACTGCTAAAGTATGATGCACAGGCACTGCATACCTGCTCACTCATATTGGGCCAATATTGTGCGCCAAAACAGTTGACATAATAGTTTTACATACTAGAAAATATTTTCCAGAGGTAAACAGAAATTTGTATAATGATATGTTTGTTTACCTAAAGACAAACTTTTTTTGTTAAAACTAAAGTAAAATGATCTCACAATTTAAAAAATTAATATTTCGTTTCAAACATCCAAAGCATAAGCACTTAGAATATTTGATAATTCTGTGAAATTAATGTTACAGATGTCAGAATTTAGTTATAGGCTTCCCAACACTACTGTTATGTAAAAACAGAGCCTATTAGCCACGTTTCATTTCAATGTGAGTACTGCAAATATTTTTAATTCGGCAACTTCATTAGCACAATGTAACTTTGGTAACTTTTAGTATACCGGTACTAGAAAATATTTTCCTAAGGTAAACAGAAATTTGTGTAACAATCTGTTTGTTTACCTAACCACATCTGTTTGTTTACCTAACCACAATCTTTTTGTTATAAACTACAGTAAAATGATCTCTTATTTCGAAAAATTAATCTTATTTAAGATATCCAAAAGTGAAAATCGATGCTCTTTTGTTTCAAACAAGATGCAGATTTCTGCCTATAATATAGGCCTTCATGTTACACAATTGTTTTGTTTAATTTAATTAAACGCACTATTATGACAGTAATTTATCGTGCCATGAAATAACGTTTTATTTTTCGATATCTTCCAGACATACTTTATTTTTTTAACCGTTGTAAAGTTATCTAATACTACTGTTCTTGCTAAACTATTCTTAAACGTACCACCCTATTATTCAACTTTACATGCTAACCTTACAATAACTTAGGAAGTAATCCTAAAGGTGGTTTCGCTTTCCGGAAGAGCGTAACTGTAGTCTTCCCTTCTTAACGCAATGTTAATATTTATTTCTTTTGTGATTCAGCTTCACAACTTAAATGGCACTCCTTGTGGTATTCTGAGATTATATTAAGATTCACATAAATAAAAAAACACTTTTCTTAAAATGGTAAGTTTTGAACAACGCGATAAGTTATATTACATAACATAAACATACCGGTAACCAGTACTGCCACATTGCAATGCAAAATCTTTAAACATTTCTGGAATTTATGTAAAATGTTTGAATAATTTCAAATATTTGGAAACATTTTTAGGAGTTTGTTAACTTTATTTAAATCAAATAATTTGCGTATGCATTATGTACGTTATGTTCACGTAGAATTAAATAAAACGGTATATTAATATTTCTTGGGTAAGTAACATTACATGCATAAATACGTACATACAAACACATGGATATTAATGTTTAACCGAAGTGAAATTGTTTAGATTTCATTCGTAAACGTCCGAAACGAAACTTTATAAACTTTCACACGTAGACTTGTTATTTTGAATGAGCTAAAGAAGCTATCTGGAATAAGCAAGTAGTTTACCATATTTAATTGTCTTTATGATTCAGCATTTTCTGATCTAAAATATGTGGCTAATATGAATTTCTTCAGCACTGAACCACCTGTTATTCTGGCCAAATGACATCTTTCAATGTCAAACTATAGTCTTTGCAGTACTGGAATTCATTTCCAAGGCTGTAATTAATTGGTTTTATAAACCAGACAAAATCAGTTCAAAAAATTGTGTGCGTGCGCGTGCGTGTGTTACTTTAATTGTAATAGTGTTGACAATTAGATCACTTCCTACTGTTTTGTTCTCCAGCAACAAAAATTTGTAATAACAGATTTTTACCATTTTTTTAACATAATATTGATCTGCCTCTGAAATATATAGGAGTGCTGACACAAGTTTAAAGCAGCAGTTTAATCGCTATAATTATTAGTGATGCTTCCAATAATAAAATCATTTTTAAAACTACAAATTATTTCTTCCTGATTTTTTTTTCTGCGAAGAACTTCATTTAGTTAAGAAACTGAAATGCACTGTATCACCATTAATAGTTTGCAGTCACTCAGTTTGCAGTTGCTCACTTTGAATGTAATATTCAGGAGGATAATATTCAGGATTAAAAGAAGATTTAGGGGCGGTTCAGCAGACCAGTGGGTATGGCACCTAGAGGTCCATACTAATCTAGAGGTTCCGGGTTCAATTCCCGGGCCCACACCATAAAATCAAGGTGCGTTTTTCACCCCCCAGGTCGACGGCTCACATTAGGCAGCCTACTCTGCCTACTCCTAAGCTACTTCGGTAGTATACATGTGAGTCATTATTATTATTAAAAGAAGATTTACACAGACTTCATATATCGTTATAACAATATCTTTTAATTAATTCACAAATGTGTTTGAGGCACAGTTTAAAAAAAAGTGAATGTAGTCATTTGAATTCAGAAGCAAGGCATACCATTCTTCTTGAATGCCTGAAGGTTCATGAAGTGATGTGAATGTCTTTTGCTGCAATTTTAACTATATAGAGAACTTGAAGTTAAACTAAAGGAATTTGCCTATCTTAATTTTTTTTTCAGAACCCAAATAATAATCTGGCTGAATAATCCCAGATTATCAGAGAAAAAATAAAGTTTAAGATCTCTCTCTCTCTCTCTCTCTCTCCCTCTCTCTCTCTCTTATCAGTTGCCTGACTGGTTTAATGTAGCCCTACATATGTTCAAGAAAATTTTAAAGTTGATAATACATGACTTAAAACACATAAAAGTCAGTTCCAAAAGATGTGGTGGTGGTGTGCGTGCGTGCGTGCGTGCGCGCGCGCGTGTGTGTGTGTGTGTGTGTGTGTGTGGCAGAAATGAAAGATGTAACTGATAACATAAAAAACATTCACATGAATAATTGAATTTTATTTTCTCTAACAAATTATCTAACTGTAGATATTAAAAAATATAATTTATCCAAAAGTGTTGGGTCCATAATTCAGTTTCCATGACAGCACTTTGCTACTTTATGCACACTTTGTGTGAATTTTTAAATAAATATACTACTATATCATCATATATATGATAATGTACATTGTACGTGAATTAATATACTGAAACACAATTCAAGACACGAGATAAAATTTTGAATTTAAAGAATCCAAAAAGTTAATTTATTATAAAAATTTTTTCTATGCAAGTATATATGTTTCTTTTATTTACTAATGTACATTTAATTGAACACTTTTACTGGTCAACACTATCAAAATAATGTTAAAGGAATTTTAAATATTGAAAATCGATATGTGTTGGTTGTGTTGTTACTATGCTCATTTTGATTAGCTGTTGATTTGGATATGAGAGACCAGTGGGGACAATTTCTTTTGGAGGCCAGGGCCCAGACTGGGCTGTAGCACCGAGGATGTATGTGTGTACGTATGTATGTTGATTTGGATATATATTGTCAAATTATTGTACGCGTACCATTTATATTATTGTAAATGGTTTACATGAAATATTTAATGTGAGTTTCTGAAGATTTGGTTTAAAATTTAAAGAAATTGTCTACAAAGAAATATTTTAAAGAAAATATTTGTATTTATTTATTTGTTAATAAATTATTATTTTTATTTTTAAAATACACAAATTTTCCCAAATGTTAATTTTTTCGCCTTTAGAAACACTTTCAATGAATACTGTATTACTTAAATCTGGAAATTATATGAATTATTTATTTATTAAATATGTCACAGAATTTATTATCTTTCACACTTATATGTGTCACTATTTGTGTTTGACATATCTCATTTAATTTCTTTTTTGTTTGTCCTGTATAATATTTAGAGCAGTCAGGACACTGAATTTTGTATAAGTTACCACTGAGGTTACATTCTGATAGGCTTAAGGTATGTTTATGTTTGATTTTGTTATATATGAAAATTACATCAATTGTATTATATGAAATTTTTAAATGAGGGTTTCAGAATATGTTTGAAATTTTGAGGTTTATGACTATAATAAAATTACACAGTATATTATTCAATACAAAATGTATAGATTTTTCCAAAGAACTTTTGTTAACAGTAATTCTGGAATAAGGTCTGTATTGATTATGAAATCTTGTGTGCCATCTTTATATCAATTGTTTTTGTGTAGTAACTTGTTCTTATGTAATGTTTTCGTCTGTGAATTTGTATACTGAAATATCTCTCTGTGTGTGTAAAGGTCACATACCATAAATGTTTGTCCATTTTGAAGGCCACCTGTCAACTGTATTCACTGAGTTTTTTTCTGTGTTTGAGTTAAACCTGAGAGATGGAACATGTAAAATAAAATCCATAATAATACCCATGTACAATTTTTCTTTTAGTTTTGTGGTTTTATAAATTAGTCTTATTATAAATGTAAAACTTTTACCTTGTAGCCTGAATTAGTTTTTGCTTATTACAAGCTTTGTCACAGCGAAGCTTATTACAAGCATGTAATAAGCAAAAATTGGTTCAAGCCACAAGGTAAAAGTTTTACATTTTTACCAATAAAGAAAATTAGTGTTCCGAGAAGCGAAAACTGGTTCAGGCTACAAGGTAAAAGTTTCACATTTTCACCAATAAAAAAAATTAGTGTTCCAAGTCAGTAGTATTATATTTATAATTAGTTAATCAACGGACATGTCATGGACAACAAAATCCAGGAATTAGTCTTATTACATACTGCAAATGTATAAACAAATAACTACCATGCATAATCCAAACACCCATTATCTAGGAATACATAATGAATAATGATATCTACTCAATAACTACTTGGTTATTGATGTGATGAATGTAAGACGCTGAAAATATTAGCCCATGAATTGTATTGCGTATTACAATTCTCATGACAATCTGATGTGTGCCTAATGAAAGTTACAGAAAATTCTATATACAGAATCCAGTATGTTCATTATATTACAGAGTAAAATGCAGATATTTATTTTTGATGGCACCTCTTATTGCACATTCAAGTGTATAATTATAAATATTTTAACAAAGTAGACCAGTTTCCACTGTAAATGTAACATGCTTTAACGACATCAATACAAACTTCAGTAAGTTTCAATATTTCGATAATCAGAAGTAACCACAGTTTGTATTTAAATGAAGAATTAAAATATACTTATTAAATTAACAATTATTTTTAAAGTTTGAGTAATTTTAGGAGTTTGAGTAACACTGTACATCGTATTTAAAGATAAAGATGTATTTTATTTAAATAAAATGACAAAGGTTTTATGTGTATGATCTCATAATAAAGAAATGGGTAGGGGAATAAACGTGTCCATCAAGTTTCTCCACTCACAAGTCCTCACTAGATTTTACAACTGTTATCCTCAGCAACCTGTATGAAAATTAGTTTATTTATTGCAGTGGAATTTTACATTAGGTACAAAATGGTAACGGGGGACTAGAGAGACTAAGAGTAGTACTACCTCACTACACATAAATGTGTCTTCGGTAAGAGAATGTATGGACAAGGCAGCTTCCTGGAATCGCAGTGTATAAAGCATTCTGATATCCTCAGTGCACCATAGCTTTAATTAGCTAGGCTACAAGGTAGTAATTGTGGAGTAGAGTATGCTAGCAGTCACCAGTTAGTGAGGGATTGTTTTCTAGTTACTTACAATATCTTAAGTTTTCACTCTGCTATACAATTTAGAAGACGAATTGACAAATATAAAATAGCATATTCTATGATTATCAGAAATTCAGAGAAAATATGAACACAATGTCAAACTAAGAAATAATGACATACTGGTACTTACTACAACTGGAATGAGAACAGGAGGTGTGAAGACGTAGGATTTATTATAAATAAGGAACAATAAAGATTAACTGACATAGAAAAGTCGATACATCAGGAGGATAAGAGTAATAAAAGGTTATCATATAAAGACAAGTAGTAAAAACAAGGAGAGTATATAGAAAATATATATCCTGATCTACTAATTATAAGTATAATACTACTGACTCAGAACACTTAGTTTTTTTATTAGTAAAAATGTAAAATTTTTACCTTATAGCCTGAACCAGTTTTCGCTTATTACAAGCTTTGTCAGAGGCTGGCACTGGGAGCGCTGTTCGTCTTGTTCTTGGTGACGGCGCCATCGTTTGTAAGGTCAAATCCACCTTTGCAAACCACCTCATTGAAGCAAACTACACATACACAAAGATAAAAGGCAACATGGATATTCTACACGTACGCACAAAAGACCGAAGACTAAACACTCTTGAACAACTAGAAATATACAAACACATAAAAACGACATCCTAAACGAACAGACGCAATTCAAATCACACGCACTATTCGAACATATCGCACTGCACATACACAACATTGATCTTTCAAATGATGGTGCCGTCACCAAGAACAAGACGGACAGCCTCTGACGAAGCTTGTAATAAGCGAAAACTGGTTCAGGTTGTAAGGTAAAAATTTTATAATTTTACCAATAAAATCTTAGTGTTCCGAGTCAGTAGTATTATACTTATAATTAGTTAATCAACGGACATGTCATGGACAACAAAATCCAAGAATATCCTGATTTATTTATCACTAACTAAAATATCAGTGTCTAGGTGAAGTTCTGATCCCAAAGCTTCCTATACTTCGTTGTGTATCAGGCTTGTATTGCTATTGCAACATGCCACCTGGCATCCTATTCAGATGAGCAATCCATCTCCCTTTGTTATCTGCAATACTATCTTGAATAGTAAAAATGTTCAACTCTTTACGAACGTCTTCACTGTAGAGTCTATCTAATCGTGTGCAGCTTTTAACACTGGATCACAAGAATCTCATCTCCAATGCCTGTATCAGATTTTTTTTTTTTTTTTGCTGGAACCCAAGTTTCAGAATAATTCAGTAACACTGGAACAGCCTTTACCTTATAAAATTTTAGTTGAGTCTCAGTCCGTGTGTTTTTGACAGCACTCGATGAATTGTGCCACATATTGACTGAAACTTAGCCAAATTGTGATCAACATCATAACTCACATTATAAGTGATTTCACAGCCAAGATAGAGGAAATATGACACCTGGTCTATACTCTTATTTTCCAATACAATCTTAGTCCTTAAGGGCTATTTGCCCATAAATGTCATAGTTTTTGTCTCCTGCACAGAAAGTATCATGTTGTACTTTGAACAGACTTTGTGTACCCCCAAACAGAATTGTATTAATTTATGTTTATTATTTACATTTATTCCTGGAGCCACTTGTAATCTCCACTCTCTATGTCATCAAATAGTAGTATATCATACAGTATAGTCTCCAACTATATGTTATATGAAACAGAAACAGTGTTGGAGACATGTTACAGCTTGGCACACTCTCTGATTAATGTAAATCTCTTCTATAGGCAATATTATCCTTGTACAACTGTATAAGCTCTTTACAATGTCTACAAGATGGTTAGGGTAACCCCTCTTACTCATAGTATCCCACAGAATGGATCTGTTAACTATATTGAATGCTTTCTCATAGTCAATGAAGGCAAAGTGACCCTCCGAATTAAATTCTCTTCTTTTCTCAAGCAGTATTTTCAAAGACAAATACTACATCAATGCAAGATTCTCTTTACAAAAACCTGCCTGTTCATCCAGAAGTAAAATATCCAAGACAGGACAAAGACTTCTGTTAATAATCTTTCTACATAACTTGTAAGTTGTGTTTATCAAGCTTATACCTCTATAATTTGATGGCACAGTTTTATCACCTTTCTTAAAAACAGAACTAACCTTGGCTACTCTCTGTTCACCTGGGATCCTGCATCTCTTCCAGCACATATTTAGCAAACGTAGCAGTCTAAACTTCATGATGTACTAGAGTAGGCTACAATTAGGCTATAAGGTAGTATTGATAGAATAAAGTATTTACCTTATTTTGTTTGTCCGTCTGGTGGCTTTATTTCTTCTTCGTTATTACGACGCGTTTCGGGACATATGTCCCATCCTCAGGTATTGTCACTCAGCAGAGGTCGTCATTTAAGTAAAAATATCAACACATAAAACATATAACATAACTTACACATAATCAACAATAAAAACGTTTAAACTTTGGAGCACATACAAGTCGAGATGCGCATTCCGGACTACAACAGTCGACTGCCGAGTCTATGTTATTGCTCGCCGCGCACTGTGGACTTTGTCTGTATTTGTATAGCCGTATCGTATAGCGAATTTGACTGAAACTGTAACTGTTCATTTAGGAGGATTTCTTTTGTGTTTGTGTCCTTAAATGCCTTATATATTTCAAATTCCTCGACAGCACTCATGTATCTCCCTTTCTTGCATATGTGTACGGGTTGAAAATGACTTGCAAAGTCTGTATAATTATGATTATTGTCAACTAGATGACGTGCATAATTTACTGGGGTTCCGGACCAGTAACAACGTTGGTAAGATACTTCGACAAAACCCCCCAAAAGCAGTTGAAGACAGGACAGGTGTTTATAAGGTTGCATTCAGCGACTGTTGTTGTTTCTACATTGGACAAACGGGTAGAGCGTTTAAAAAACACTTTAGAGAACACCTACCCAAAAAAGATCCTAGCAGAATAACATCAAATTATAAGCTGAGCTTCAAATAGAGCTCCTGCCACAGGGCCCACAGTTGATGCTGGATATTTAGGGTGTGGCCTGCTACCGGCCGTGGGTCTTCAATTAATTACTTAATTGAGGGTGAGTTTTCGCTGAGGCCGGGTCCAAGATTCACCTGGCACAGATTGGTAGCGACCGAGGGCGCTAATGAGGTGATTGCCCTGAAAGTGGGCGGCGCGGCGATAGAATTTCCGGGACAGTATCCGTGTAGTGGCGTCCAGGGAACGAACACGTAGGGATTCTCTAATAATTTTATTTGATGTCAGGTAGTGGGCTTTGCATGCCCAGTGCAATCCTCGGTCCAGGAGAGACTGAAGCTTTCGCTTATGGGTCTTGGCCAAGTAGCCCCATACGGGAATCGTGTAGGTAACCATAGGCACCACATAGGTGGGGACGATAAGCTTCCCTAGGTGGCGGGTCATAGAATTGCTGCAAAGCAGGGGACGGAGTGTATATAGTCGATGGGCGGTCTTGCGGGCTACTTGCTCGGAGTGTGTCCGCCAGGTAAGACGTCAATCAAGGTGGTGCCCGAGGTAATTAACCTCTCGAGAGCAGGCCAATGGAGTGTCGCCTACGTAGAGTCTGTCAGGGAGCCTTATACGTCTGGAGACGACTACGGCTGTGCTCTTGGCAGTGATGATGTGTGTGCTGTCATAGTCCACGCTAGAATGATTCGTGTCCCATGAGAACACGGCTTTAGTTTAGCGAGTATTTTTATTAAGCAGCAAATAGCACGGTATATTAGCAAGTCATTAAAATATTATTTGTGGGGACTATTTATCTAGCGACTGTTATTGTTTGTTATATACAGCATACGGACGGTACTTGTATAAGATTCATCCGCCTCTTGTTGTAATAGTCTGAATTTGTGGTTGCCTTTGTTTCTTCTATCCCGTAAAGATAAATATTTTCCAAAGTAGAAAATAAACAGAAAACTATGTGGTCAGAAGATTGCGATAGGTTTCTGGGTCCCAAGTAATGAATGGCGATGACATGTTCTGATGATTCATTTGATGATGAAGAAATAAAAAAAAATCTAGCTACCGTGAGGCTATCGATAAAATAATTTCGTTATCGATTTATCGACGAAATAAGACATCGAACAGTTTTATGAAAATTTTTGAAACTTGAGAAACTTATTATGAAAAAAACAGCATCAGTCACGGACACAATTAATTTTTAAATATAATTAAATCACTACCGACTCGGAACACAAAGTTTTTTAAGGGTAAAAACGAAAACGTTTTACCTTATAGTCTACCCTTACGTTTTTACCCATAAAAAACTTTGTGTTCCAAGTCGGTAGTGATTTAATTATATTTAGTTAATCAACGGACACGTCATGGACAACGAAATCCAAGAAATTAATTTTTGTTTACCAGTTCATCATTAGTAATTTGAACTTCTATTGTTTTTGTATTTGTTTGCCTAAGTCTACTTATCCTCGATATACCGATACAATATAAATAACACTTTAGAACGTTATTTTTCTGGGCTTCCACAATTGTAGCAGTGTTCAGGCTCTGTAGTTGGGTAGGTGATAAATAAACTACATATAATTATTTCACTACGACTCGGAATACAAAACTTTTTATGGATAAAAACGTAAAAGTTTTACCTTACAACCTGAACTGGTTTTCACTTTTAAAAAGCTTCTTCAGAGGTTGCCGTTGGTAGCACTGTTCGTCTTGTTGTTGGCGACGAAATCGATTTTCGACAGATCGATGTTGTGTATGTTGGTTGTGATATGTTCGAATAATGCGTGTGATTTGAATTGCGTCTGTTCATTTAGGATGTCGTTTTTATTTGTTTTTGTGTGTTTGTATATTTCCAATTGTTCTAGAGTGTCTAGTTTTCGGCCTTTTGTGTGTACGTGTAGAATGTTCATGTTATTGTCAATGTTTTTGTATGTGTGGTTTGCTTCAATGAGGTGATTTGCAAAGGTGGATTCTGTAGTGGAGTGGAGTGCCTTTGTGTGTTCAATGTATCTTTGTTTGAAGCTACGTCCTGTCTGGCCTATGTAGAACTTGTTGCAATCTGAGCCAGTGGCAAATATAGAATATATTTTGGGGGGGGCCAAGATTAATGTAAGGTTAGGTTAAGTAATTTTAAGTAGACACCCCATTATACTTTATATCAGTTTTGCTGCTCATATTCAGAGGGTAATTTGCGCTGAATGCCCATTTTACTTTACCGAGATCACGCTTCTTTATTGTTGACATTAAATCATAAAAAATATATCTATTTTTAAACAAACCAAATGATGAAAAGATCTGTTACTATATTTCAAACATTGGTCAAGATTTTAACACTGTCTCATCTGTAAACACTTATCCGAACTAAAAGAGTGAAATACGCGATTGTGATTATCGTGTTTGGAGGGGTTCTAGCTATAAATATTGTTTTGCTCTGTCATGTATGTATAAATTGCCAAGACCCCTATTTTTTTCTTTTTGTGTATACACGCATATGTGTGTTTTATCAACTATCATTCAAAAGACTGTTTTGAGTATTGTTTTGGAGAGACCTTAAAAGAAGGTTTAATAAAGTGACTGTTTGACAATGCAACAAAATTTGTTTTATTAATCGTTTATCCAACTGACAATAAAAAGAATACATAAAAGAATACATAAAAAGGAACTCCACTTTTTATGTAGACCAATGGTTACGAAACAAAGTCCAGGTTTCTTGGTACACTTGCAAACTTATCAAGAACTTCATCGTCACTAACTATAATGTCTCTGTGGATAGAAAGTAAAGCAAGCCCGTTAAGCCTACTTTCAGATGTGCTGTTCCTTAGGTAAGTCTTCAGTCTTCTCAGGCTGGAGAAAGTTCTCTCTACGGTTGCGACAGAAACAGGAAGAACTGCGAGTAATTTCAGAAGGGTATAAATGTTGGGGAAGAAAGTCTTGTCACATTTTTCTAGAGAACTTATAGCCGTTTTTGGAAGATTTGAAGGATTTTCCTGACTCCACTTTTCTTTCCACAACATAAACTCACTTTGCACAATCTCTTTATGTGACAAATCTTCTTCGTAGAAACCAAAAGCAGCCTCCAATGAACCGAAATCTGTTATGATACACAATTGTGGAAGGATGTTTTGTAAGGATGCAACTGTTTCCTTGTGAGATTCAAAGCATTCTTTCAGTGAGTTACAAAAATCGTCCAGGTATGGCACATAAACAGCTCGTCGATAGTATTATTCTTCTGTGGTGTAAGGGACGTTGCTACATGCTGTTTGAAGGCGGCAAATTCTTGGAATCTCTTCCTTAATGTCAAGTTTGGCAGCGAATGACTTTACTTAATTATACATCAGCATTTGCCCTCTCCTTCGACAGAAGGTGTAAGACACTCGTAACGTTAGTCAAGGCCTGTGGAAGATCTATATTTTTGTTTTGAAGCTGCTCAGATTAAGTTATGCGTGGTTGATAGCATCCGGCTCAAAACAAAAAGATTAATAAGAAATGCAAATTGACTAATAGCACTACTTAGAGTGTGAGCCTTAGAAGCTGAGTCACTTAATTCCTCTTCTTCTATTTTGCAAAGGGAGAGAAAGGTAGGTTCCAAAATGTCTTTAAATAAAATTACTGAGTCGTGCCTTTCTACCCATCGGGTTTCACACAGTGAAATAAGTTTCTTTTTCTTTTGTTCTGGACAACATTCAGAAATCATTGATTTCAATATTTCTGTTCTTTTGGCTGACATATGAAAGAATCCACAGACTTCTTTTATGACACCCATACAGTTTCTTATAGAAGGTATTCTGCTCGCATCTGACAAACACAAATTTAGAGTGTGTGAACAACAATGTGTATACAGGGCCAATGGTAGCTTTTCTCTGATGGAAGCTTGTACTCCTCTGAATCGCCCACTCATCGTGGCAGTGCCATCGTACCCTTGGCCTCTCATTTTGTTTAGATCAAGCCCTAATGTTGACAAGGTCTCCAATATTGTGTTAGCCAAACCTGCTCCAGTGACGTCATAAACGGGGACGAATGTCAGAAAATCTTCTCTGATTTTGAAAGTTTGGTACTCTACGTAACGTACACAGAGAGAAAACTGTTCGATTTGGCTGATGTCAGTGGTTTCATCTGCTAAAATGGAATAAAAAACAGACTTTCTGACATTTTCTACAATTTTTGATTGTATTAAGTGACCGAATATGTTAATAAGTTCGTTTTGAATGAAAGAACTTGTGTACATCGTCTTCCCACCACTGGTCATTAATTGGTCTTTAAGAATATTATCTCCACTGTTGGCTCGGTATCTCAACAACGATCGAAAATTCCCATCATTTTGGTCCAGTTCTTCAGGGCTTATTCGTCCAGAGTCACGATGACCCCTTAGAGCTATTTGCTGCCTCCCGCAAAATCGTATTGTTTGTATTATAGGGATTAGCCGTTTTCTATTATTCTCAATATCCAGTCTTCTTTGGGCATTTACTTGATTGATAACACTTTCAGCCTTTTTCTTAACTATAGCTTTTGTGTTTTCAGCGATCAAAACATATTTCTTATGATAGGATAAGTTTTCATGTTTGCTAAACATTTCCCTGGCTTTTTTTAAATTGGTAAAAGCCTGAGTAACCAACGCCCCTGCTACTTGGTGATCTCCTTTCCCTACATTTTCGGTATGGGAAAATAACACGCAGTGCTTGCAAAAAGATCCAGATTTTTCATCTGAATAAGCTAACCACGTAAATTCTTCTAGCCACTTCATTTGAAAAGATCTAGTATGGTTTGAACTAGTAATGGAGGGAAATTTGTATCCAGGCTGAGGTTTCCAAACATTTTCTAATAAAAAAATTTTTTTTTCGTTTGTGAAAGACTGAACGGAATTGTTTTGACAATAGTTTCCAATATCATAGATATTTTTCCTTACTTGATTAGGCGTACTATCCTCCATAACCGGAACTACATTAATTGAGCTCAAAGTAGCGACATCACAAGAAGCAATTCTACCAATGCAGCCAACTTCAGCATTGTCACCGTCAGGCCTATTTGCACTTTGTCCTTTCGTAACACTACCGACTTCAGGACTGTCACCAACAGGCTTATTGACACTTGGTTTTTTGGCGAAAAAGTTTTGAATAGAAGCTTGCCTCTTCATTACAATTGTGGTTCACTTACGGCCAACTTCAATATACTGATAAAGTACGTAAACATTAACACTTAAAACACCACCATACTTCAGTACAACAGATGTCGAACAAACGTAAACAACAAACAATGGCTGCCACTGAACTGTTCAGTTGTCCGCACGCGCAGATGGCCGGGCGGGAGCCCGAGTCGGACCGAATCAACCCGAACTGGCACGAACTTCACACCACTACCACCCCACTCCCCTCACCTATACGGGGAATTATCACTGTCTGCCGCGGCAATCCCTTCGCGCATGATTCATTAAAATAATTCAGACTACGTTACTTATTTTTTCTTTATATTCATTATTTTGGGGGGGCACCCTGGGCCCCCCCCTTATATACGCCCCTGATCTGAGCAATTTAGTTTGTAAACACCAGGTAGGTCGAGTTTGTTTTGTGCTTTGTGTGTGTGTTTTGATAGTGTGTGTTCTGTTTTGTTAGTTTTGTAAGCGATTCTGTATCCTGCTTTTTTGAATTTGTGGGCTATTTTTTCAGTTTGTTTGTTGATGTAGCCTATGTTAGTGTTATGAATTTGTTGTTTTCTGTCTTTGTCTCTTGTTTGTTTTGTGTTTTGTGTAGGAGTTTATTGACTATTGTTCTGTCGTATCCGTTGGATTCTGCTAGATATTTTATTGTGTTTAGTTCGTCTTTGTAGTCAGTTTTATTTTAATTATCATACGTCAAACTGTCTTCCGACTTAAAACTACAATATAGTATATAACACAAGTCAAAGAAATTAATTTATATAGTTTACAAAATAAAATTAAAAAATAATAAAAATTTAAAATTAATGAAATAATAAAATTAAAAAAATAATACAAGGCTAATCGGGTTAAAAACAACCCTAAAAGTTTTTAAAATATGCGGGTGTCTAATTTTGAATCATCTTAATGTATTCTGATATGACGGGTCTTTCGTTACAACCACTGAAGTATATTATACCTCTATGGTTACAACGGACGTCTTTCAACTATTCCGTTCTAGCGAGCAGCAAATGTACATTGTAATTTAGTAGTACGGAACTCTGACACGGACACTACACGCACTTTGTTGTTTAATTGTTAGTGTTGTCAGTAGATGGGGCGACCATGCTCTGCAAGACTACTACACGTTTTTACAAATGTGGGAACGTTGTTGGACATAAATATTAAAAAATGTTTAAACAGTTTTAATATTTATTCTAATTTAAACACGTTTTAATTACTTGTATTTACACATGGAAAATGTTTATCATATGCTTTAACGCCTAACTGTACGATACAGGAAAACAAGAAATTATAATGAAACTAATGAACTGAAGTAGTTAGGGTAAAAACATGCCGAGCATGTCGCGGTGAAGGTGAAGATCGCGGTCGCGTAGATGTTTCATCTCGGTAAAACAAAAGCATTGAAAGTAATGGACTAGCGTATGCCGAGGAGGTCACCCTCGCCACCATACTCGCCGTCACCATCGATACTACCTGCGATGTCGATGGCAAAACAAACTATTTTGTTTTTATCATCACGGCTGCATGCATCCTGGTGGTCTGCTCGGCTCTGATTGGTTCAGATAGAGTCACATGTTCCACCACGTGGTTTCCAAAAATGCAGCCGAAGCAAGCACTGTCTAGTGTCTTCTGTACGGTCAGCAAGCGCGGCGTGATATTGTATTTGTGTCCTTTTGTGAACAAAAACCGTTGTTGTTTATTTTAACTTATATTATTATCTAAAAATGAAAGAGCAGTTAATAAATGCTGTTTTTAAGTCTACTGTACTTTGGGATAAACGGCATAAAAACCACTACAATAGATTTTTTTTAGAAAAAGAATGGAAGAAAATAGCAGATGAACTTGGATCTACAGGTAAGCCTACTAAATAAAACCATATTTATTTATGTTTTATTGTTTTATTTATTAATAACGAATTATCAACGAGTTTTAAAATAATGTGTTTACTGAATTTCTTATTATAATAAGGTTACAATAAATTGTTAAGTTAGCCAAATAATAGAAATATAATTGAATACATAGAAATATATTGTTAATTTCAATAAAAAATAAAAACTATATAAAATATCAGCTTGAACAGTTAACAATGTTAGCCACTTGACTTACTATTCACAAAATACATCATAAATTTATTACGAATTTCTTTTGCCTTTTTGGAAGATGGGTTATGTGATCATGAAGGTTTCAAATTATGCAGGTTTCCCTCTGGAATGGAGGGACCTTCTGGAAAATCTGAACAGTATCCTTCTTTATCAATTATTGTATTGTGCAGAATGCAGGCATCTTGTATAATTACATCAACTGTGAACTGTATCAGGGTGAGTTTCAATAGTACCACTAAAAATCCGCCATTTAGCAAACAGTATCCCAAATGCGCATTCGATCGTTTTCCTTGCGCGTGACAACCTGATATTGAATAATTTCTGTGACTCACCTAAAGACTGTTGGAAATGGTCTCATAATACTTTCTGTTAACGGATATGCTTCGTCAGCAATAAAAACATGCGGAGCTATTACAGTACTATTTGGCAAGTTCGTAGAACAAGGGAGATCAAGTTTATTTGGGTCCAGTAACACACTAAGAGAAGAAGCCTTAAGTCACTTTGCTTCCCATATCCTCCAACATCAATGCATGTAAATCTATAGTGATCGTCACCCACACCTTGTAACACTATTGAAAAAAAAAAGTTTGTAGTTGAAATACATTGATCCAGAGTGTGGTGGGCACTTTATTCTCACATGTTTCCCATCTATAGCCCCGATGCAATTTGGGAAATTCCAAATTGTCATGTATTGTTCAGCAATTCCTTTGAAGTCTGGAGCTGAAGGGTGTGCCATATGAAAGGGCTGCAAAATTTCCCACAGTAGTGTGCAAACTTCTCTAATGATTTTTCCTACTGTAGTAGCTCCCATACGAAAAGAAAAAGTGAGAGTTTTGAAACTGTTGCCTGTTGCTAGGTATCTGAAAATAAAAATAGAAACCTGTTGGCTATCTTTCTATAAGGTATAAAATATATCAAGTATCTTTCTATAAGGTATAAAATATATCAAGGACAAACAGTGCTATATATTGTGTGTGTGTCTGTGTGAGAGAGATAGAGAGTTTATTGTACAAATTATATATTTCAAATTGAAGAGCTGCTGATTTCCTTCCTCAATCAATGCTTTTTTGTTAAATAGAAAACTTTTTTCTTTTTTCAGACAAAGCAGTTAAGAAAATTTGGAAAAATTTATGACAAGAATTTGGTAAACAATTACAAAAAATTATTAAATCAGGAGATGGGGCAACAGAAGAATTACACAATGACTGGCCTTACTTCAACCAGATGCTTTTCTTAAAAGATCAGTTTTTACCAAGGAAATCATACAGCAGTATGAAAGTAGGTGAAGGAGTCGATCTAAGGGCCTTAGAAGATGATTCTGATTCTACTGAGCAATCGGATTCATTTTTGGAATGTATGTCTACTCAGATAGAGGCTTCTGCTAGAAATCCTGTTAGCCCTGAATCTGTCAAAAACTGCGTTTACGTTGACGACCAGGCTTCTCCGTCCTCTCTGCGAGATGTACCAAGGGCTTTTTCTGAGGAAATGATTACAAAAACAGGTTACCAAAAGCGTATAACACCACAATCTGAAATTGGGCAAAAACTACTCCTCCTCGAAAAAGAAAAATTCTATTACAGAAAACATACAGACGAAGAAGCCACCAATCCGAACAATGAAGACTTAGGGTTCTTCAACTCGCTAATTCCTCACGTAAAAAAGTTGCAACCAAGAGATAAGTTATTATTTCGAATGAAAGTACAAAAAATTTTGTTCGAAATGGTTTATCCAGTGACTGCTCCTTCAAATACAAATACCGCTCAGGCATAGGTACCAGGACCATCAGATTTTCAGCAAGGTACTGCTTATTCACAGCAAGGGCCTACATATACACAATTACAACCACCACAGTACGGAATTAGTCCTTTCCGTGCTACAGACACTGACCCTTTGTATGGTCCATCGGCTATTACAACCTCAACATACACCAGTACACGTCCACAGATACAGACCGAAACAGTTCCTCAATTAGACAATTCATCCCAATATCAATCTTAAACGGGACATATAATAAATATCATGTATTAGTTGTTTATTGTATTACATAAGCTGAAATTAATTTCTATAAGCAAAATGTCAACAAATTTTAGGTGTATTTATAATATATAAAGTAAAAAAAACTCAATTTTATACTGCGTAATTTATACTATAAAATACTAGTAGTTATGTACAACTTTAAATATAGGTTTTCTTTCATTTATTTACATTTAATTTACTGTAATTCATTTATTAATAATGATTGTTAAATATAGGTACTTATCTCATATTCATAAAATTACAATAAAATTTCATAAACTGTACAATATTTTTATGTATTTATTACAATTGTGAGAGCTACAACTCAAAACTGAAACGCATAAGATTCTACAAAACTCAATTCAATACTGCACAATCTCAAATACGCCTCTGTAATCTTTTTCAGAATAATCTGATTTTAAGAAAAAATGTAATATACAATTGTGCATAATGATATACACTGACAACAAAAGATTCACTATTGTGAGAACATTTCCAGTTTTATAGCAACAGTTTTAAACATGAGCATGCGATTTCCTAAAAAAAATGCAATTTTGAGTTGTAGCAGTTACCTTTATCTTACATTAAACAAACATTTAAAAAAGAATAATTACAAAATATAATTTAAATATTACATTTTTGAAGTATTACATTTTGTCACTGCTACCGAAACGTTCTAGCAGTGACAAATAATTGTGCTATGCAATACATGATAGTGACAAAACGTGCTAGCAATGAAAATGTAATTGTCATGTAAAAAAATCAGGTCTATAAAAAAAATCATACACCTGTAAAAAAATAAGGTAAGCTAAATAATTTCTTTCCTAAATATATTGTAAAATTTTATAAATCAACAATACTGATGATAAACATTACCTTATGGTCATAACGAGTTTTTCTTCAGCATGTATTGGATTAATATGGTAATTGTTGTAATTATTTGAGCTCTCCAACTTGTTCACTATTTTCTTGTAAATACAGTGAAACGTTTCTGGTGTCATTCGCAGGTAAGCATGAAATCTGTCGGGGTGCTCTTTCAGCTCCTGATATAAATGGTGATATTCGCCAAGTGTTTGCCTTTATTCATTTACCGGTATGAACTAAATCTTCTGTTACTTTTCGTTGTTGAAATTAACCACCATTTTGTGGCCACTGATAGTCCCTCGTCATCACTATTATCACTATTTTTGTGAATCATTGTAGAGAGTATAATTTAATTTACTTTAGAGATTTAATTAAGTTTTGACATTATCATTTAATTAAACCTTTAATTTTAGAGACTATATAGTATTGAGATGTGACTGCTACCGAGCTAAATAAACAACTGTGATCATCGCTAGTAGCGAGTCGAAAGTTGCTCGGTATGTTTTGCGACATCGACCGCGATCGCCATCTTCACCTTCACCGCGACCTGCTCGGCATGTTTTTACCCTTAGTGGTTATTGATGTAGTATGCTCAAAGACTCCCAAATGAGATTCTTTGCCAAGGATTCTGAAAAAGGTGTAATTGTGCTGATGAAACAGATTTTTCGTTACCAGAAAAAATCTAGGCTGGCTACAAGGCTATCTATAAATAACTTAAATATAGAAGAATAACATGGAAGAAGGAGTAAGTACCGGTATTAGAAAACTCCTTCTTTGCAGCAACACAAGTTAAATTCCATGAGTTACCATCTTACTGTTCAATAAATTAGTTTTTTTCGTCATATATTGTTGTTTATATAAATATTTTTGTTCTCAATATATTGTGTAAATTATACAGCAGTTTTTTTTTTTTTTTTGCTATCTAAGGACCACATGCCAATTCAATTCTTTACTCTTTGTTTGTAACGGGGCTAAAAGGAAGGGTATATTTTATTAATTATTTGTTTGGACATCCTTTACGGCCCCCCAGACAGGCTTGTTGGACACCCTGTATTAAAAGCCGTGCCAGTCAGAGCAAGGCACAGAACGATAACAATGGAATGTGACTGTAAGTGTGCGCCCATGCGCCGTTGGCGATAACCTCGACACCAAACTCGGCAACAGAACTGAACAACACGTGACTAATGAGGCTGGCCACGTGAGCGCCTCAGCCAATCACAGCTTGAGCTGGCGGAAGTGAGCATCACCGACACCCATCAGAGCGTCAGTCAGTCGGCGCATCACACCTTAACATATCGGACGTGAGCCGTGGTGCGTTTGCCGGCCGAACCCAAGTTCATCCAACCTGTGTAATAAAAATGTGAGTCAAGTAGTAGTGAGTTACAGGGCAGCGGCGACAGGCCTAGGAGCATAACGGGTTGTCGCGACAAAAGTTAATAATACTGTAACGACCGTAACAACAGAGACGCATGTAGAGCAACACGTGGATAGGTAGACGCCGCGAGTGGAGTACCGAATCAGTACATATTAACAATGTCTAAAGTAGTGAAAATATCAAAACACCCTTGGAACAGGGTCGAATGAAAGAAAATTGTGACACCAGTGAAACCGTAACTTTTATTTACATCAAATGAGACAATGTTGGGTGAGACGCCACGACGCCGACAGGAGCAATGAGTAACTGTATTAAACAAAATATATGATTTTTTTTTTGTAAATAGGGGCCTAAATAAATAATAAGGGGAATTTTAATGTGTGAATGAGTGTGTGCAGCAATCTGGGTCGTCTTAATTAATTAATTAAATATTATATTAATTACAATGTTGAAATAAATGTTTAGATTAGATGCAATAATATCAAGCAGTAATATGTCAATGTTGAATGAAAGAGTAACAAATTCATGCCTTTTTAAAAGTACAGATGATGAAATAAAATCTTAGTTGTTTTCTATATAAGCGAATCGAGTGAATTATTGATATAACCTTATAATCACTCTTGCATTTCAACGTTCGTGTGACGAAACTCTGGGCTGGAGAAGATTTTAGAGGTAAGTGGAAGAGAATAATTTTCTGATTTTAATATATTAATAGGGTAATTAACTTAACAGTGGCGCCCGATCAGGGACGAATTTTAGAAATTAAATTCCACACCTACAGATGAAATGCAAGTTTGATGTAAGGTTGAGTAACGGTATGCAAAACATACGTAGAAGTACGTAATTTACGCATTATTTACATAAGATTGAAATTGTGTTATGATAAATTAAATTAATTAAAGTAAATTAATAAATATAAATTATAAAGAATAAGAGATGGCTACTAACGAAAATGAAGTTGATGTAATTGTAGGCGGTAAAGCCGAATGTAAATTGATGGATGAAAGCAATGAAAATACGTTAACTGAATCGGCTGATAAAAGCGATTCAGGTATTCAGACAGAGTCACTGTCAATCAGTGACAGTAATGTAGACGACTCTATCAAAATTAGTGAGGCAGGAGCAAATTCCACTCCTGTAATAAGTAAAACAAAAGAAAAAGAGTATTCAATGAGTGATATATTTCATTTTATGAGAGCAATGTCCGATGGTATTAAGCAGAGTGTGAATAGTCGTTTTGATAACAATGATATAAAATTTAATGACCTGAAAAGAGATATTAATGAGGTCAAAATTCAGTATGAGAGTAAGTGTAACGAATTGAAACGAGATATTGAGAAAGTAGTAGAGTCAGTAGGGGAACAGATTAAAAGTAATAATAATAATAATGATAATAAAAAAGTAACAAGTGATAAAAATGATGTTGAAAATGATAATATAATTAAAAAGGTGGTATCAGAGAGTGATACGTTGAAAACAGTTACTGAGATAGTGAGTGAGAGTGAGAGAGTAATGGGTTGCAAAGGGGTAGAAATAGATGTTGATCAGATAGAGAGAGAGTATGAAGAGAGTGAACAAGTAGAGGGATGGCAGAGGGTAAATTTTTTTCGAGGTGTTGTGGGGGGTGAAGAAAAGTCTTCACGAAGGTATTGGGTCTACCAGTAATTGTTTTTTGAATTTTGTTGTTGTTCCTGGAGAAATCAGGAAATGTTGTAATGTAGCAGTACCCTCTGCATGGAGTGATAGAGAAAGTGTGATAAGGGGTTATGGTGAGAGATATTTAGATAGAGAGTTGTGTGCAGATAGAGAAATAGAATTATATAAGTTAAAGAGAAATTATAAAGAGTTGAAAGAGAGGTTAGAATGGAAGGAAATAGATGATATGAAATGCTTACCTATGGAAAGAGAGATAAATGAATATTTTGATAATACCATTGTAAATGATAAACACTTACCTTATGTTGTAATGAGTGTAGTAGAAGAATATGATGAGAAAATAACTGACTTTAGATTGAATAAAACTACTGATGGAGACCAAACTAAAATCACTAATGATATTGACAGGTTTTATGATTTGATGATAGTGGAACAATTTGAAGTATTAGAGAATTATTATATTAAAATTAATAAATTGAGTGTGGACAAGAACAATTTATATTATAAATATATTAGATTATTATTTGATGATGGAGGCTGAACATAAACTTGATAAATGGTCAATTTAAATATTTTGATTTATGGTTCTGACCTTGCTGAATTTGGAAATGAAGTGTGGTAAAATTGAACAATTAATGATGAAGATTTGTAAATAAATTTTAGTGAAATTAATTGTGTGTATTGTAACAAGTGTATAAGGTAAACAATGTGTGTAGGTAATTGTTTTAATAATAATAAGATTATTTCAGTAGACTAAATAAATAATGAGAGTTGATGCTTAATGAATTGTAATTGTTTTGATAATAATTGAAAAATGTTGTGTTTTCTATAATTGATTTAATTAAAATAATTTGAGATGTTTAAATATTTTTGATTGATTTAAATGTTATATAATTGAATTTTTCTAATAAATTTAAATTATTTTATGAGATCTAAATTTGATAATAATTAATAAACGAATAAATGGATAATTGTTTCAGAAGGTAATGGAGATGTATTGCTTTCGGAATCATATGTTTTGAATGATGTACAGTGAGTATAAATTTTAGAATACAAGTTAAATCGAATAAAAGTTAAACTCAAGGATGAAACTAATTTGAGATAATTCTACTAAATAGAAACCATAGTCAAAAGGTAGTAATAACTGAAATATGAGATAAAATAAATGTTAATAATAAATTTGAAATTTTTGAGGAATCTAATTGTAGTAAGTGATAAATAATGAAATGATGATATATTAAAGAGTTAATAAAAATTTCAAGTTATAATATTTATAAGTTTCTGTATAAATTATTTAAAAGAGAATTGTTTGTTTAAGGTGAATGTAAAAATATCAATGTTCAAGATAAATGTGTATTATGTTATCATACAAGAGATGTGGGTAATTTTGGGGGGTTGAGTGGTGTTAATAGAAGTGATATACTTATGGGATGTAGAAACTGTAACTGTAGAAGGGTTAGTTTAGTTATTAGGTTGGCTAGTACAGTGGTGGCATGTGCCACTGTAGGTAGCGGTAAGTGTTGGGGGTAACAGAGAGTGTTACCTCCATCGGAGGCCAAACTGGCGTAAAATACACGGCACAACTTTTATATAATTTTATATTATATGCTGATTGATTGCCGTGCCGTGTATCATAATGACGAAGAGAACATGCCTGAATTTAGAGATGATTTCCCCGCCTTTTCGGGCGATTACTGCCTTACCAGCACTAATCGTGGTTTTGGATGGCGGCCAGCTATGGCCAAAAAATGGTAAATTTGACCATAGCTGTGTTTGAAATTGGTGTATATTTGAAATTAATGGGGGGTGACTTTAGGGGAAATCCCCAGAACTATGGAACAGCGGCTGCCACTCTGTTCGCATAGGAACAGTAAACCAGGTGGTAGACCCGTTTTAAGGGCTTATTAATATATAACAAAAGATATGATATCTAAATATTTTAAAATGTAACGCAGAAGCAAGGACACGGAGATGTTAAATTCCTCCACCAATGCCGTCCTTGTGGATGCAAATGGACGCAACAGTCCACCATCAGAAAACAATAGTGTGTGTGGTTAAGGAGGTTGCTCAGGGGAGTAACGAATTAAAAATTTTATTGTAACTTAGAAATGGCAACTCGCTCTTGAAGTAATTAAATAATTGTTTTGATTTGAGATAATGGATACAGTAGATGTTTATTATATTTTGGTTATCATGTTTCAGTGGGTCATTAATCTTGTTGTGTTAGAGTGTAAGAATTATAAATACTGTATGTGTTATGTATTTTTCGTTATGTAATTTTGTGTAGCATTTTTGAACAAAGGTCATTCACCCGACCTAGAACATCAGCTGATGGCTGGAGTTAGATGTGTAAAATGTCACTTATAAATTGTTTGCAAATTTCCAATGTAACTAATGTTTGAATATAATAGATTTTCAATGTGTTAAAAGGTTTTAATTTAAATGATGGAAATAATTTGATATAGTTAAGAGTTTTAAAGGGTTTGTAAAAGGTGGTAAAGTTGATTTTGGGTGATTATTATTTTGTTAGGACCTTTAGATCAGTCCAAGTTGAGTTTAAAGGGGTACTAGAGATGAATAAATATTGTTGTGAATAAATGTAAGATAGAATTTGAATATTGATAGTGACACAGTGGCTATGGGGAAAATATGTAGAGTAATGATTGATATATTGAGTTAATAAATAAGTGGAAATATTTGGTAGTAGTCGAAAGTGATGTATTGAGGGAATAAATAGTTGATGGTAATTTTGTAAGGGGGGTGGTGTGATAAGGAGTCCGCAACAAAAAGCGTTAGGACAGGAAGGGACCGATTAGCGCCGGAAAGGGTTGCCTAGGGAAAGTCCAGGGACCAAATAAGGGAGTGAGCTTAGGGAGGGAAACACACATCCTGAGTACAAAGGGGTAGAGAGTATTTTTTTATAAGGGTAGAATGATGCGATATGAGTTGAGTAGTAAGTTGGGTTAGAGAATGGGGTAGATGTTTTGATAGAGAAGGGGTGTCATATTAGTTAGAGCTGTTAGTGATGTTAGAGTCAGAGGGGATTAAGAGTATGTATACATGCCAAGTGGTAAATCGAGTTATTATGAATAATTAAGTCACCCAAATTTATTGAGAATGTTAAAGAAAGTAAATCATAGTTAAAATGAAAGAATTAATTGAAACAAGTGACAAATTTTAATAGAAATTGAAAGTAATTAAAGCTATAAAATGTGTAAATTTTGGTCAATTTAAATGTCAGTTTATTGTTAATGGTAATAATACTATGTTAATTTTAAATGTTTTATTTTATTATGTTGTATCATGTTTGAAGATAAGGAATTTTAAAGATGTTTTATGTACTTCATGATGTAGATCTATGTGTAACATATGTAGGTCAAGGTCGTTGACTTGACTCAGTGTGATCAGCTGATGGTTGATGATATAAGCTAGACCAGTTTTTGGCAATTGCTTGATGCAAATTTTGTCATTTAAGTGATTGAAATAATTTTAAAATTTCCCGAAATTGATAAAATTAATATTTTGATAAATTTAAATTTTTTTGAAAAAAAAAACAAAAATTTTGATTTTATGCCTGCCATATAGGTGATATTTGAATTTCAAGTGTATTATTGTTTATGTGTATTACTAGTGCTTTATGGAGTTATATTGTTTAGAATATAGAGTATTAAACATTATTCATGTTTTAATAAGATGTTCAATTTGTTTTTTCTTTGTGATTGTTGAAGTGGAGAAAATTAATAGAGTTAATGGATTCATGCAAAAGAGTTTATTTTGATTTTTGAGAAAGAAATAGTAATATAACAATTTGATTTTAATTGAAACGAAATTTTTGAATTTGAAAATAAATTTTGTTGGATGTATTAATAAGTATATGTATGCGCCCAGTATTGCTGAAGGCGATCCAGTATGCATGTAAGGGGGAACATATCGGTTAAGGATCTGGCATGGTATAAGGCCAGGGATTTGGAGTTTGGGGGTAGCATGTTAGAAGGTTAGGTGCGCTGTGGTGCATGTCTGTTCAATTTTATGGTGTTGGGATCTCGGATAGAGAAGTCCAGTAATATCGTTCAGGTGCAGCCATAGTCGCCGAGCCAGGGGGGTAGTTTACCCATGATGTGTTAGAACTAATGGGGGGTGGTTGGTACAATATCCTCACCGGTCCTCTTAGGGGTTTAGCAATGAGATTTCTTCTGTTTCGGCAGATCTCTCATTGGGGGGGTATTGTAACGGGGCTAAAAGGAAGGGTATATTTTATTAATTATTTGTTTGGACATCCTTTACGGCCCCCCAGACAGGCTTGTTGGACACCCTGTATTAAAAGCCGTGCCAGTCAGAGCAAGGCACAGAACGATAACAATGGAATGTAACTGTAAGTGTGCGCCCATGCGCCGTTGGCGATAATCTCGACACCAAACTCGGCAACAGAACTGAACAACACGTGACTAATGAGGCTGGCCACGTGAGCGCCTCAGCCAATCACAGCTTGAGCTGGCGGAAGTGAGCATCACCGACACCCATCAGAGCGTCAGTCAGTCGGCGCATCACACCTTAACATATCGGATGCGAGCCGTGGTGCGTTTGCCGGCCGAACCCAAGTTCATCCAACCTGTGTAATAAAAATGTAAGTCAAGTAGTAGTAAGTTACGGGGCGGCAGCGACAAGCCTAGGAGCATAACGGATTGTCGCGACAAAAGTTAATAACACTGTAACGACCGTAACAACAGAGACGCATGTAGAGCAACACGTGGATAGGTAGACGCCGCGAGTGAAGTACCGAATCAGTACATATTAACAATGTCTAAAGTAGTGAAAATATCAAAACACCCTTGGAACAGGGTCGAATGAAAGAAAATTGTGACACCAGTGAAACCGTAATTTTTGTTTACATCAAATGAGACAATGTTGGGTGAGATGCCACGACGCCGACAGGAGCAATGAGTAACTGTATTAAACAAAATATATGATTATTTTTTTTTGTAAATAGGGGCCTAAATAAATAATAAGGGGAATTTTAATGTGTGAATGAGTGTGTGCAGCAATCTGGGCTGTCTTAATTAATTAATTAAATATTATATTAATTACAATGTTGAAATAAATGTTTAGATTAGATGCAATAATATCAAGCAGTAATATGTCAATGTTGAATGAAAGAGTAACAAATTCATGCCTTTTTAAAAGTACAGATGATGAAATAAAATCTTAGTTGTTTTCTATATAAGCGAATCGAGTGAATTATTGATATAACCTTATAATCACTCTTGCATTTCAACGTTCGTGTGACGAAACTCTGGGCTGGAGAAGATTTTAGAGGTAAGTGGAAGAGAATAATTTTCTGATTTTAATATATTAATAGGGTAATTAAATTCTTGGACAGCCTCTGATGAAGCCTTCTATAGGTGAAAGCCGGTTTAGGCTGTAAGGTAAAACTTTACGTTTTTACTTATAAAAAACATTGTGTTCCGAGTCGTCAATATTATAGTGATATTTAGGGTAATTAACTTAACATGTTCTTTTCTTTTTCTCCAATATTCTTTCTTCTTTTCACCGTGTCTCTTCTTCCTGTCTTAAATCCACTTTGAACCTGCGTTTTTCTCTCTCCTACCCTGGACTCCTTCCATTTTTAACACTTTTGCCCAAAAAACGTCTCTTTCAATTGCTTCTTCTGCGTGTATATTATTTTTTTCTAAATCCTTTTGAACTTTTTTAATACAACTTGATGTTGACTTCTTCCCCCACAGATATTTGAAGGTTTGCTTTGTCAACCTATTGCCATCCATTCTATATAAATGTTCAAAAAATAATAGTCTCTAAATAAATAGTTCCTGTTTTCTATTACACTTTTTCCATTGTACAAAGTGTCAGTCTATGTTATGCTGTAGGTAGTTCCTTCATAAGCTATTGCTGAAGTAACCTTTCCAAACCATGACACAAAGAGCAAACATTATTACTGGTACTGCTCAGATTTCTTTTTAGATTAAAAATCTGTCTTCGATCTGAGGCTAAATACTGAAAGCTACATGCAAATATTTATTTTATTCATCAAATGCTGAACAACCAGCTAGAGTGAAGTGGTTTATAAATATATTTGGGGAACATGGAACAGCTTTCATAGTGCACAAGGAAATTAAAACACCAACATTAAATTTGATCCTGTCAATGAAAGACATACGCAATGAGTAAAGGCTAAATTCTTCAATCTGACACTATTTTGTGTTTAAGGTCAAGAAGCAAAAGAGGCTAAAGAAAAAGAGTTTTGTGGCCAAATAGAACAAGATTACAAACAGAGCCCCAAAGCATATTAGGCAACTTGAATGCCAAAGACTGGAAGGAAGATATGTTTAGAGAAGTGTTAGGTAAAGAAAGTCTACATGAAAAGCATCAAAAGAATGGCCTACAATTCACTGATTTTGCCATGAGGAAGAGTTTGATTCTAAAAAGTACCTGGTTACTGAACAAGAACATACGAGGGTCAGTTGAAAAGTTCGTGGAGTGACATCTATAGCTCAGTGGTAGAACTAAAATCTTTCGTGTGCTGCAAGACGTATATTTCATGTGAACACCTGTTCATTTTCAGATACGTCTGTCACATTATTCACTTTTTACCAGCTGTTTGAAATTTTCCTGTCATGCGTGTTTTTAAAACGCACACAATCAAACATCATGTTGTGATGAATTCTCTATTAAAAACATTTTAATGCCAAAGGAAAATCCAAATGAAATTGTGAAAGTGTTAGGAGATGCTGCACCTTCAGGAACAATGGCAAGTGGGGCACACTCGAGTTTAAATGTGGTTGTACAAGCACTGAAGACAATCCCAGCAGTGGACGTCCAAAAAGTGCAACAAAAAATGCTTTATTCAAAAAATTTCATAGGGTGTTGGAAGACCGCAGATTAAGGAGTGGATGATGTTGCTGAAATCATAGGCTTCTCATATGAGTATGTGCATCATAGTTTAACTCAAGAACTTCGTGTGAAAAAGCGTTGTGCAAGATGGCTGCCACATCTGGAGTTGTTGCATTTTTTGGGTATCCAGTGTGGGGGGGGGGATCATCTTCAATGCTTGTATGACCACATTTAAACTCAAATGCCTACTTACAAACTGTTGGTTTTGAAGTCACAGCATCTCCTGACACATTTACAATTTCGTTCTGAATTTCCATTGGCACTAAACAAGTTTTAACAAAGAATCACACCACAACGTTTGATTTTGTCCGTTTCCAAACGAAGCATGACACGTCAATTTTAAACAGCTTCTAAACAATGAATAAATTGATAGATAGATTTGGAAATTAACAGGAGTTCACATAAAATACAAATCTTGCAGCACACAAAAATTTTAGTTTTACCACTAAGCTACAGATGTCGCTCCTTTTCAACTGACCCTCGTAGAGAAAGAAGCATGGTGTTCACCAGATGGGATCATGATAAACCAAACTGACCATATAATAGTTGAAAGTGTCGTGCATCTGATGTCTTAAAAGTAATCTGTTGTAGAGGGGCAGATGGAGATTCAGACTATTACCTGGTGAGAGTTAAATATAGGCAAAGAATCAACAAAATTAGAGAAAGTAAGAAACAAATACAAGAAAGAATAAATATTGAAAAGCTTAAAAAGTATGATGAAAAGGCTCTCATTATCTTTACGAATAGCTTAGACTATTTTAGTACGTAGGCTTTCACGGCCAGTGTCATTATGATTATCTAAAACTTCCGGGCTGAAAGGCCGTGGTCGAATGCTTGATCTTCTACAGCTAGATGTTTCGGCCACACCACCGGTGGCCATCTTCAGTATTATAGTTTTAGATAATTATAATGACACCGGCCATCATAGCCTACGTACTAAAATTAAGAACCTCTACGGGGAGGAGGTTTTAAACAAAATTAGAAAGCTGGAGACGCTACGAAAGAAGGAAGCCAGTCTGCTGTGTTCCTTGGCCTTTTTACTTCGTTGCAGAGACTCGGGAACCGTTCCTAGGTTCCTACGATATAGACAGATTTTTAACACGCCACAGGCCAATAGGATCTACAGGAGGACGGAAAATGCCATGCTGCGTGAGCGCATACACCATACGCGGAAGGAGTTGGCGTTAAATGATCAGAACCTGTTGAAGCTGCACTTACAACTCAGCAGTTCCCTCCAACGACAGGATTGGGAGATGTTGGATGGTCTCACGTACAGTGCTTTTGAGGCGTGTTATACCAGTACCAGCCAGAGACAGCGTGAACAATTTGAACGTTATGGTTCCCAGAACATCGGGGAAAGAGTACAAGATCGCGACAGGATGGACAGGATGGTCGTTAATCTCTCGAACCGTCAGCTGACACCACACGAGACCTCGGTGTTAGCCAAAGGTGAGAAGTTTGCGGTTACCCCGAAGACAGTACCGGTGGAGGAAATAGTTGCGAGCGTGGAAGCAGGTATCCGAGGACTACCCCCAAACCAGGCAGATGAGATACGATTGGAAGCTTCTAGGGCCCTTAGAAGGGCTGCTCCGCCAAAATGCAATCTTCTGTTGGCGGAACTGCGAGCCTTGAGGGATTTGAGAAGGGATGACTCCATTGTCATTGTGCCGGCGGATAAGGGGAGCGCTACGGTGGTCTTGAACACCGAAGACTACCAGCGGAAGATTGAGGGTTTGTTAGATCCGGCCACTTATCGGAGGCTGAACAAAGATCCGACTACTACGGTTTTAAGAAAAATGGATTCTCTAGTAAAGCAATCTTCTCTAGCGTCTGATGTGAAGACGGCCGTCCGGTGTTCGGAGGCCTTCCCCCTCGTCTCTATGGATTACCTAAGATCCATAAGGAGGACGTTCCGCTGAGACCCATTGTTAGTGCTATTGGCTCGCCTACGTACAGCTTGGCTAAGCACCTCACTGGATTGCTCAAGCCGCACATCGGGCAGACGGATTCTTTTGTCCGGGATTCTTCTCATTTCCTCCGGAGGATCCGTTGGTGCTGGCGCCTGGCGACGTGCTAGTGTGTTTTGATGTGGTCTCTCTTTTCATGATGGTCCCTGTCCAGGAGGTCTTGGGGTATATAGGTGAACTGTTCACGGCGGATATCACTACTTTGTTCCGGCAGGTCCTAACAACGACCTACTTCCAGTGGAACGGCGGCTTTTATGAACAGTTGGATGGCGTCGCGATGGGAAGTCCTCTCAGCCCTGTGGTTGCAAACTTCTACATGGAAAAATTTGAAGAGTTGGCAATTTTCATCTGCGCCACTGAAGCCGAAGTGTTGGCTGCGGTATGTTGACGACACTTTCGTGGTCTGGAGCCATGGGGATGAAGAGTTGGAACGCTTCCTTGGACATCTGAATGCTGTGCACCCGCGCATACAGTTTACGATGGAGTGCGAGAGCGGTGATCAATTGGCATTTCTGGATGTGTTGGTCCTGAAAAGGACCGATGGCAGATTGGGGCACAAAGTTTATAGGAAGCCAACGCAGACTGACAGATATCTGCATAAGTCCTCCAATCATCATCCTAGGCAGAAGAGGGCGGTGCTGAAGACTCTGGTTGACCGGGCAAAGAGGATCTGTGAGCCCCGGTATCTTGAAGATGAGTTTCGGCATCTCGAGGAAGCACTGCAGTCCAACGGCTACTCTGCTGCGGAGGTAAGGAGAGCTGCCCGGCCGAGAAGATCTGGTAGGCCGGACGAGTCGGTGTTGCCCGAGGTTGTTGGCTCCGCTGTCTTGCCCTACATCCATGGCGTCACTGACCGCATCGGCAAGTTGCTGAGTAAAGTCAGGACGATTTTTAAGCCAACCAAAAAGATCCAACAGTTCCTGCGACCAGTAAAAGACGCCAGGGATCCGCTCTCGTCGTGCGGGGTGTACAGTATTCCTTGTACATGTGGCCAGCTGTACATAGGCACCACGAAGCGTAGTGTCCGGACGCGCCTCTCTGAACATCAGAGATACTGCCGCCTGGGCCAGCCAGAGAAGTCCGCAGTTGCTGAACACGCTCTTTCCCACGACGATCACCGGGTAATGTTTGATGAAGCCCGGATGTTGTCTTCTGTCCGGGGTTACTTCACTCACCTGCATCTGGAGTCCATCCATATTCATAAGAATGCGTCCGTCACTATGAACCGCCGAGGTGAAAGCATCGCCTTAAATAGTGTCTGGCATGGTTTATTTTCCATGGCCAATCAGAATGGAGAATGATGAGCTGGCTTCTCATTGGTCCGCGTTATACACCTTAAGCGGCCAAAAAGTTATAAATAGAAACAGCGTAGCCTTCTCTCGCTGTTGCTTGTTCCCAGTTCATTGGGAGATGTGTTCGGCGTACCATCTATTTCGAACACTTTTTGCTACTGAAGATGGCCACCGGTGGTGTGGCCGAAACGTCTAGCTGTAGAAGATCAAGCATTCGACCACGGCCTTTCAGCCCGGAAGTTTTAGATAATTATAGCTAAGACTATCTTTAGAATATTTTTATTAATAATTAGCTTAGACAGTTGGAACATGTATGGCTTACAAGTAGTTTGGAAGAGAAATGGAAAAGGGTGATCCAAGTTATCATAAAAAGTGGAGAGGAGACGAGACACTAGGAGGGGAAAAAAGGTCACATAGAAAGGAGTGTTTCAATGAAGAATTTAAACAAGATGTGCTAGAAAGAAATGATGCAAGAAACAGAATGTTGCAGAGGAAAAGAAGAAAAACAGTTGTAGAGTATATAAGTAAAATAAGAAGCACAGACAGAGTATGCACGAAGAGGAAGAATGATTTCAAAAAGAGTAAGATTGAAGAAGCATGTGGAAATGGAAGAACATTCTATCAAAGGGTTAATGAGGGTTGGGAATGATTTGAACCTAGAACTGGTTTCTGCAAATGTAAGGACAGAAATCTTCTGGGAAATAATGACAGAATAATGGAGAGATAGAAGATCTTATTTCAAAGTACTATTCAATTGTGAAAATCAAGGCCACTGGATTGAAGAAGAGAATAAGGGAGCAAATAAAAGATTTTAGCCTATAGACTCATAGGGACACAGAGAACATTATTGGTAATTATCAGTGTTGGTTCCATAAGGATAGGTCAATCATCATTCCATAACCATACTTTTATGTTAAGACAAATATTAGTAAAGTTTTATGAGTCTGACATACTGCTGCACTGTGTTTTTATTTAATACAAATAATTAGAAGTAATTGAAAAATTGGAAATATCAAGGAAACGTATTGAGTTTGTTAAAATGACTGCAGGCACCTAACAGTAAAATGAAAACAGAAGGACAATTAACTGCAGATTTTAAGGCAAACAAGGGCTTAAGGCCTGGTAGGGAGATGGGCTGTCCATGACTCTCTTCAATTTGTGCTGGTAGTACAGAAGTTACCAATAAATCCAAGAGGTACCACACTAGATCAAATGGTCCAATGTGTCACATGCACTATGATATGGTGCAGATTGCTTGAACAGAGAAGGATCTCAAGGAAACATTTGTTGTGTTGGAGAGAGAAGCTAAGGAAGTAGGTCTTGAAATAAAAAAAAAGACAAAGTATCTACCAGTTATGCATAGTTCAGATGTTAGGCCCCAGGGAAATCATGTTAATTAAGGAAGATGACATTTATGAATCTTATTTTAAGTATTTGGGGGTATTTATCATAGATGATAACAAAATCTCTCATAACATTCAAGCTTGAATATCAGCTGACAACAGATGTTCAGATGTTTTTATGCTTTGGGCAGTGTCCTGAGGTCAAGAATTTAAATAGTAAATTAAAAATTAAGATCTATAGACCATCTTAAGACCAATGGGGAGTGGTCTTAAGACCACTATGGATGTGGGGCATAGACAGTGACATTTAGGGAAGAGAGTTGGCTTAAGTAATAGGAAATAAAGATCTGCAAAGGATTTATGATGCCAGATGGAGAATATGCATAAATGAAGACCTGGAGAGAATTTTGGGGAGTTGGATATTGCTACTGAGATTAAAGGAAATAGAATTGAGGTATGTCATGTATAACAGATGATGGACAATAGAGATATGAAGAAGGTATTCAGTAGGAATCTAGGTGGGAGAAGAAGAGGAGAGAACTTGGAAATAATGGGTAGAAGATGCTGAAGAAGACCTGCACTGCCTACCAATAGAGCAGCGGCATAGACATTTGGATTTGACTCTATTATACTTACACAGAATAAGTCAGGACACAAATAATCGAATTAAAAATAATAAAGACAAACCAACAAAACACAAATAGATACTTAGTAACTGCTGCACGACAGTTCCGAAAATGAACATAGCTGCTAACTGAGCGTTTTGCCAGTTTATACAGTGGCAACACATTGGGGGTGTTCCCCCCTCCACAGTTTGTACAGTGTCAGCTAGTACGAGGTCAATGACCGTACGCAGTAAAGAATTGCCTATGCCCAAGCCGGCAACACAAGATGGTGCAAGATCCCAGCAGTTCTAAAGCGATGCTATGCTTTTCTTCAAGTTTCTCTACTAATATTGTTCGGATTTTAAATTATTCAATAACCAAAGTATTCATTCTGTGATATAATTAATATTATTTTCTCTTATTTCCAGTACTGTTGTGAAGCTACTTTATAACAAATTTAATAACATTCCTTGTATGATTATCGGGCGCCATCTCGTTTTATGGTTAACGAGCAAACAAAAAACACAAAATTTATACCTATCATTTCAGGGTTCTTTTCGGCGAACACAGGAGATCAGAACTGGTTGCTTAAATAAAGAAAAACTTTATATTGTTTCCCATTAACATAGTTTTATTGACATTTTACTAACTTTTGTTGTTTAAACACTATCTCCTGAAATTCTTTTTTCTACTACAAATTCATATTGACAGAAGTTATTAGGCATATAATGGGATTTAAAAAACATACTATGTAAGTTGCAAATATACTTCTATAAAGTTAAACTTGACTAATATATATACATTAAGACCTAACCACACAAACCAGCCTTCTTTGTTTAAATTTATATATGCTTACATACTCACGCACACACACACATCTACCCCAGGATTCTAAGAGCTCTTCTATTAAAAAATCTTTAAATATGAATATTACAATTTATGTGAACATATTATTTAAATCATAATTGAAAATTTTGCTTTTATTTTTGTAGACCACTTAGCTGCATTTGAGTCCAAACGACGTAGCATTCTCCACACGCACATTTTCCGTTAATGAGAATTTGTTTTACACCTCCGAAACTGTCATTTGTATTAATATAACGGTTCTGTTTCTGTTCGGTTCTAAGAGCAAACTGTTAGTTAATTTTTTCCATTTTTTGTCACATTTTATATGTTGCGGGCGCATCGGCGAACCGGCTAACGCACAGTTAGTTGCGTCTGTTGAATTCAGATGTTGTTTTGCCACTGAGTCTTTGTTCTGTGTGTCTGACGAAACTGGTGACACACCTCGTTATGTCATACGCTGACACAACGATCGCCTGATGCTGGTTATATAATTTGTTTACTGTTGTGTTTGTCCTTGATTTGACTTTTGCACAGTTTGTCTGTTATTAAAACTGTCCACACAATATTATTAAATAAGTCTGCATTCATAAAGTCAACAGCAGTGTAGCCACGGTTGCGATCGCTCCAAAATAACAAATTTACCTATCGGTTATAAAATTTTTTCCTATCACTCAACAAGTTAATCATTATTTATTTATGAAAAAATACAAATTATGTTATTACCCCAGGTATGCCCAAAAATGCCCCGCTACAATACCCCCTCAATGAGATATTTTATGCCGAAGCATAAAAAATCTCATTGACACATTCATACTTGCTAGAGGGATCAGCCAGGATATGTCGCCACAACCCCCTTTACGGTTTACAAAAAAAAAAAAATTATAATCAACTCACCCTTGGTCTGGTGACTGTGACCGCATCTGCATGACAATACTGGACTTCTCTCTTGAGATCCCAACACCGTAGAGTCAGACAGATACTCAACGCCCCTGCTCTGACGCGCAGGCCAGCTCAGGTCCGCCGCCACAGCATCACCAAACACTGAAACAACAAATCAAAATATCAAATAGTGGCCTTATACAACACCATATCCCCAACTGATCTGTTTCCCCCTAGCGGTGCTGGTTTGCGCTAAGAAGCACTGGTTTTGTTTTGTATTTACTTATTTCTAACATATCAAAATACCTAACAACATAACATAACATAAGAAAACATAGTACATTAATAATTAATATTGTTATCATTATCTTAAAATAAACAATTTGTATTTAAAATGTTATACACTTTACATCATTAAATTTGCATATAACATCAGAAAATTACCTTTTAATAATAAAATACATAAATCTCCTTTTAACTTTTATTAATTATATCCATCATTTCCTTTATTATTCCCTTTCATTAATTTGGGTGATTCTACATTACTCATTATAATTCACATTATCAACTTGGCATTTACTCATAATCTTACCCCTTTTATTACTCTAACGTTCCCTTACAAAATCTTTAACTAGTATGACACCCCACTATCAAAAATCTACTAACCCTTCTCTACCTCTAACTACTTACTACTTTAGCTCAATTCGCCACCTTATCTCTTATATATAAAAAAAAATATACTCTCTAACCCTTTGTACATAGGATACGTGTTTCCCCCCCCAAAAAAGCTCAATTCCCGTTCTCTGCCCCCTGGATTCTACCTAAGGCGGCCCCTTCCCACTAAAACTATACCAAATCCCGTCCCAACCCTTATGTTGCGGACTCCCACATTACACTACCCCTACTACAAAATTGCCATCCCCAAAAAATCTCAATCTTTTAACCTTACTACAACTTCAACAAAATAACATCAACAAAATAAACAATATATCGCTCAAAATTCTACATAAATTCTCCATAACTACTGTGTCTCCACTTATACTTCTCAAAATTCTATAACATACATTAACTCAAAACAACATTGCATTATTTTCATCTCTACTATTTCTTTAACTCTGACTTCAATTTGGACAGATCTATGTGTCCCACAAAATTCAACTTGAACTGACTCAAACATTTTATTCAAACAATTACTATCACCCACTTCTATCTTTTGCAACCCATTGAAAATTTTACCTATCACAACTATTTTTCATTTTATTTTAAAATCTATAAACACATTGAAAACATATTATTATATTTTTATAATCCTTATTCCTAACATACTAAATGCAATTAACACAACAAGACATAATAAACACAATATAGGAAGTATTTAGTGCATCTATTTTTTAAATTCAAACAAAATTATTGAGTAAAAGGGGGTATTTAGTGCATCTATTTTTCACATCAAAATAAAATTATTGAGTAGCAAATCATCATTATTAATTAAAATATAGCAAATTTTTAATACGTTATCCACTGGATAACCTCCCAGCCACACACACTATTTCAAATTATGTAAGACTGTGGCGCCTTTCCACTTCCACAGAGACTGTATATTTTGGAGCAGGTTTTACCTCTCCGTGTCTCTGCTTCCGCTATTAAGTTTTAAAATTAGTGAACATCATCATGTTCTTGTTAAATAATTACACCCTTAAGACGGATCTACCACCTGGCTCTGCTGTTCCTCCTCGAACAGAGTGGCAGCCGCTGTTCCATAGTTCCCGGGATTTCCCCTAAGTTCTCCCCCCATTAAATTTCAAATCTGTACCAATTTCAAGCCAGCTATGGTCAAGGGACTTGGTATGACCATAGCTAACCGCTCGCCAAAACCACGATTAGTGCTGGTAAGGCAGTAATCGCCCGAAAAGTCGGGGAAATCATCTCTTCCTTCAGGCATGTCTACATCATCATTATTATGCACGAGACGGTAATTTATCAAGTACAATATAAAATTATACAAAAGGGTGTGCCGTGCATATTCGCCATGTTGGCCTCCGATGGAGGTAACACTCTCGGTTACCCCCAACACTTTCCGCTATCTACTGGGATACATGCCACCCCAGCAACAGCAACTTACTAACTAATTAATTAAAGTCGAGACTAAACTTTCAACCGTTGCAGTTCCACACTCCACTGTTCTATCACTTCATTGAGCACCAAACTACCCCCCAAAATTATCCCCACATCTTGTATAATACATTACATAACATAATACACAAATAGAAATCAACCTGGATTATTAGCATACATTAAACAAACAATTCTCTTTTAAATAATTTATCTAAAAATTTATAAACATTAGTATTTGAAAATTTTTCATTAACTTTTTTATTTATCATTATTTCGTTATTTATCCTATGTTGCAATTAGATTACTCAAAATTTCAAATTTATTATTAACATATATTTTTAACCATTATGATATTCCACAAAATAAACCATTTAACATTCATTTATTTATTAATTATTATTAAATTAAAATCTCATCAAACAATTCAAATTCATTATAAAAATTCAAACACATAACATTCAATCACAATATCTAAACATCTCAAATTATTTACTTCAATCGATTATTAAAATTAAATATTTATTTGATTATTAAAATAACATATTTCAATTATTATCAACGTTCTACCAATCATTAATTATTGTCTTCATAACTATTTTATTATTTAATTAAAATGCAAAATATTAATATTCATATTATTATTATTAACACAACATTTTCTAATACATATACACATTATTTTTCTAACCTTTCATAATACACACAAATGAATTCAATATTATTTACAAAATATGCGTCAATAACGGTTCAGTGGTTCCACTTCTCATATGTCCAAATCTGCAAGGTCATTACCAAAATTTACAGTATTCAAAAATGTCTATTCACTGATATCTAGTTCAGCCTCCATCGTCATATAAATACCTAATATATTTGTAACATATATTATTTTTATCCACACACAAATTATTATAATCATTACTATCATAATAACCCATCAATTCTATTTCATCCATTATACCACTATAACTCTTGTCACCATAAGTTAGGATTGTCCCGTCTATATCAGCGTTATTTGTTAATGTCAGGTAAATTGTTTTCTCATTTTTGTATTCCTCAACTACTACGTCAGGTAAGTCATTATAGTTAGGTAAGATATTATCAAAATTATTCTCTATCTCTCTTTCAACAGGTACGTATTCCACATGATTCATCATCACCCCTTCTAGTATTTTTCTCAATTCATCATACTTTCTTTCTAACTTATATAGTTCTATTTCACTCTCAATACATAACTCTCTCTCTTCATAATACCACATCACATTCTCACAACTATTACGGACAGAGGGTACAACATTATACAACATTAATTCATTTAACAATAAGGGTCTCTTGCCCTGAAAAAACAACATTAAATCATCATCATCATTATAAACAATAAGGGGAAAATTTGCCCTCTGTCCCCATTCAACTACAACATTATTTTTCCACTCTCTCTCTAACTCATAAACACTCATTAACATCTCATAATCACTACATTCTGCAATTTCATTAGTACTATTTTTGATTATATTTTCATCATTTGTCTCTCCATTATTCTCTACCCCCACTATACTCTTAGAATTGTAATCAACATCATCGTCTTCACTATTTAATACTACATTTTCTACTATTTCGTCATTTTTACTACTTGTCATACTTAAAACATTGTCAACTAACTTCTCAACACTCTGTTGTAATCTATTAAATGTATCTTTTATTATGTCATCAATCTGGTTCAAATGCTCATTAATTTCTTTAATCTCATATTTCAACTCGTCAAATTTGTCATTCTGGATATTAATTTGGTTTTTTAACTCATTCAAACTATTCTTTTGAACGTCAAATTTTTCATTTACATTACTTTCAAATTTATTAAAACTAGTACACAGAAATTGAATCATTTTCGTCATATCACTATTACTTTCTCTCTTAATTACAGTCGGTGTTGACTGACTAGTCACATCTTCCATTATTTTCGATTCGGTCAACTGACTCTCTACCTGACTATCATTCGTTTGAACTCCCGAATCGCTACTTAATTAACTGTCAGATAAGCTGACAGCACTATTATCTGCCATTTTTCATAAATCCTTTATATATATAATTCTTAGCAATATATTATTTTATGTAATACATAATTATTATTGAAAGAGAAAAAAAAATGTTCTGCTCACTCATACTATAAAACATGACATAACCTTATTCTATATGTCTATTTTACTTACATACAAAGATTTTGTTTCCTGTTTCACACAACCATTCTGTTCTCCCAAGTAGGCCTATATTTATATAAATTCATTTATATAAATCGTCCCAGTTCGGGCGCCAAATGTGAAGCTACTTTATAACAAATTTAATAACATTCCTTGTATGATTATCGGGCGCCATCTCGTTTTATGGTTAACGAGCAAACAAAAAACACAAAATTTATACCTATCATTTCAGGGTTCTTTTCGGCGAACACAGGAGATCAGAACTGGTTGCTTAAATAAAGAAAAACTTTATATTGTTTCCCATTAACATAGTTTTATTGACATTTTACTAACTTTTGTTGTTTAAACACTATCTCCTGAAATTCTTTTTTCTACTACAAATTCATATTGACAGAAGTTATTAGGCATATAATGGGATTTAAAAAACATACTATGTAAGTTGCAAATATACTTCTATAAAGTTAAACTTGACTAATATATATACATTAAGACCTAACCACACAAACCAGCCTTCTTTGTTTAAATTTATATATGCTTACATACTCACGCACACACACACATCTACCCCAGGATTCTAAGAGCTCTTCTATTAAAAAATCTTTAAATATGAATATTACAATTTATGTGAACATATTATTTAAATCATAATTGAAAATTTTGCTTTTATTTTTGTAGACCACTTAGCTGCATTTGAGTCCAAACGACGTAGCATTCTCCACACGCACATTTTCCGTTAATGAGAATTTGTTTTACACCTCCGAAACTGTCATTTGTATTAATATAACGGTTCTGTTTCTGTTCGGTTCTAAGAGCAAACTGTTAGTTAATTTTTTCCATTTTTTGTCACATTTTATATGTTGCGGGCGCATCGGCGAACCGGCTAACGCACAGTTAGTTGCGTCTGTTGAATTCAGATGTTGTTTTGCCACTGAGTCTTTGTTCTGTGTGTCTGACGAAACTGGTGACACACCTCGTTATGTCATACGCTGACACAACGATCGCCTGATGCTGGTTATATAATTTGTTTACTGTTGTGTTTGTCCTTGATTTGACTTTTGCACAGTTTGTCTGTTATTAAAACTGTCCACACAATATTATTAAATAAGTCTGCATTCATAAAGTCAACAGCAGTGTAGCCACGGTTGCGATCGCTCCAAAATAACAAATTTACCTATCGGTTATAAAATTTTTTCCTATCACTCAACAAGTTAATCATTATTTATTTATGAAAAAATACAAATTATGTTATTACCCCAGGTATGCCCAAAAATGCCCCGCTACAATACCCCCTCAATGAGATATTTTATGCCGAAGCATAAAAAATCTCATTGACACATTCATACTTGCTAGAGGGATCAGCCAGGATATGTCGCCACAACCCCCTTTACGGTTTACAAAAAAAAAAAAATTATAATCAACTCACCCTTGGTCTGGTGACTGTGACCGCATCTGCATGACAATACTGGACTTCTCTCTTGAGATCCCAACACCGTAGAGTCAGACAGATACTCAACGCCCCTGCTCTGACGCGCAGGCCAGCTCAGGTCCGCCGCCACAGCATCACCAAACACTGAAACAACAAATCAAAATATCAAATAGTGGCCTTATACAACACCATATCCCCAACTGATCTGTTTCCCCCTAGCGGTGCTGGTTTGCGCTAAGAAGCACTGGTTTTGTTTTGTATTTACTTATTTCTAACATATCAAAATACCTAACAACATAACATAACATAAGAAAACATAGTACATTAATAATTAATATTGTTATCATTATCTTAAAATAAACAATTTGTATTTAAAATGTTATACACTTTACATCATTAAATTTGCATATAACATCAGAAAATTACCTTTTAATAATAAAATACATAAATCTCCTTTTAACTTTTATTAATTATATCCATCATTTCCTTTATTATTCCCTTTCATTAATTTGGGTGATTCTACATTACTCATTATAATTCACATTATCAACTTGGCATTTACTCATAATCTTACCCCTTTTATTACTCTAACGTTCCCTTACAAAATCTTTAACTAGTATGACACCCCACTATCAAAAATCTACTAACCCTTCTCTACCTCTAACTACTTACTACTTTAGCTCAATTCGCCACCTTATCTCTTATATATAAAAAAAAATATACTCTCTAACCCTTTGTACATAGGATACGTGTTTCCCCCCCCAAAAAAGCTCAATTCCCGTTCTCTGCCCCCTGGATTCTACCTAAGGCGGCCCCTTCCCACTAAAACTATACCAAATCCCGTCCCAACCCTTATGTTGCGGACTCCCACATTACACTACCCCTACTACAAAATTGCCATCCCCAAAAAATCTCAATCTTTTAACCTTACTACAACTTCAACAAAATAACATCAACAAAATAAACAATATATCGCTCAAAATTCTACATAAATTCTCCATAACTACTGTGTCTCCACTTATACTTCTCAAAATTCTATAACATACATTAACTCAAAACAACATTGCATTATTTTCATCTCTACTATTTCTTTAACTCTGACTTCAATTTGGACAGATCTATGTGTCCCACAAAATTCAACTTGAACTGACTCAAACATTTTATTCAAACAATTACTATCACCCACTTCTATCTTTTGCAACCCATTGAAAATTTTACCTATCACAACTATTTTTCATTTTATTTTAAAATCTATAAACACATTGAAAACATATTATTATATTTTTATAATCCTTATTCCTAACATACTAAATGCAATTAACACAACAAGACATAATAAACACAATATAGGAAGTATTTAGTGCATCTATTTTTTAAATTCAAACAAAATTATTGAGTAAAAGGGGGTATTTAGTGCATCTATTTTTCACATCAAAATAAAATTATTGAGTAGCAAATCATCATTATTAATTAAAATATAGCAAATTTTTAATACGTTATCCACTGGATAACCTCCCAGCCACACACACTATTTCAAATTATGTAAGACTGTGGCGCCTTTCCACTTCCACAGAGACTGTATATTTTGGAGCAGGTTTTACCTCTCCGTGTCTCTGCTTCCGCTATTAAGTTTTAAAATTAGTGAACATCATCATGTTCTTGTTAAATAATTACACCCTTAAGACGGATCTACCACCTGGCTCTGCTGTTCCTCCTCGAACAGAGTGGCAGCCGCTGTTCCATAGTTCCCGGGATTTCCCCTAAGTTCTCCCCCCATTAAATTTCAAATCTGTACCAATTTCAAGCCAGCTATGGTCAAGGGACTTGGTATGACCATAGCTAACCGCTCGCCAAAACCACGATTAGTGCTGGTAAGGCAGTAATCGCCCGAAAAGTCGGGGAAATCATCTCTTCCTTCAGGCATGTCTACATCATCATTATTATGCACGAGACGGTAATTTATCAAGTACAATATAAAATTATACAAAAGGGTGTGCCGTGCATATTCGCCATGTTGGCCTCCGATGGAGGTAACACTCTCGGTTACCCCCAACACTTTCCGCTATCTACTGGGATACATGCCACCCCAGCAACAGCAACTTACTAACTAATTAATTAAAGTCGAGACTAAACTTTCAACCGTTGCAGTTCCACACTCCACTGTTCTATCACTTCATTGAGCACCAAACTACCCCCCAAAATTATCCCCACATCTTGTATAATACATTACATAACATAATACACAAATAGAAATCAACCTGGATTATTAGCATACATTAAACAAACAATTCTCTTTTAAATAATTTATCTAAAAATTTATAAACATTAGTATTTGAAAATTTTTCATTAACTTTTTTATTTATCATTATTTCGTTATTTATCCTATGTTGCAATTAGATTACTCAAAATTTCAAATTTATTATTAACATATATTTTTAACCATTATGATATTCCACAAAATAAACCATTTAACATTCATTTATTTATTAATTATTATTAAATTAAAATCTCATCAAACAATTCAAATTCATTATAAAAATTCAAACACATAACATTCAATCACAATATCTAAACATCTCAAATTATTTACTTCAATCGATTATTAAAATTAAATATTTATTTGATTATTAAAATAACATATTTCAATTATTATCAACGTTCTACCAATCATTAATTATTGTCTTCATAACTATTTTATTATTTAATTAAAATGCAAAATATTAATATTCATATTATTATTATTAACACAACATTTTCTAATACATATACACATTATTTTTCTAACCTTTCATAATACACACAAATGAATTCAATATTATTTACAAAATATGCGTCAATAACGGTTCAGTGGTTCCACTTCTCATATGTCCAAATCTGCAAGGTCATTACCAAAATTTACAGTATTCAAAAATGTCTATTCACTGATATCTAGTTCAGCCTCCATCGTCATATAAATACCTAATATATTTGTAACATATATTATTTTTATCCACACACAAATTATTATAATCATTACTATCATAATAACCCATCAATTCTATTTCATCCATTATACCACTATAACTCTTGTCACCATAAGTTAGGATTGTCCCGTCTATATCAGCGTTATTTGTTAATGTCAGGTAAATTGTTTTCTCATTTTTGTATTCCTCAACTACTACGTCAGGTAAGTCATTATAGTTAGGTAAGATATTATCAAAATTATTCTCTATCTCTCTTTCAACAGGTACGTATTCCACATGATTCATCATCACCCCTTCTAGTATTTTTCTCAATTCATCATACTTTCTTTCTAACTTATATAGTTCTATTTCACTCTCAATACATAACTCTCTCTCTTCATAATACCACATCACATTCTCACAACTATTACGGACAGAGGGTACAACATTATACAACATTAATTCATTTAACAATAAGGGTCTCTTGCCCTGAAAAAACAACATTAAATCATCATCATCATTATAAACAATAAGGGGAAAATTTGCCCTCTGTCCCCATTCAACTACAACATTATTTTTCCACTCTCTCTCTAACTCATAAACACTCATTAACATCTCATAATCACTACATTCTGCAATTTCATTAGTACTATTTTTGATTATATTTTCATCATTTGTCTCTCCATTATTCTCTACCCCCACTATACTCTTAGAATTGTAATCAACATCATCGTCTTCACTATTTAATACTACATTTTCTACTATTTCGTCATTTTTACTACTTGTCATACTTAAAACATTGTCAACTAACTTCTCAACACTCTGTTGTAATCTATTAAATGTATCTTTTATTATGTCATCAATCTGGTTCAAATGCTCATTAATTTCTTTAATCTCATATTTCAACTCGTCAAATTTGTCATTCTGGATATTAATTTGGTTTTTTAACTCATTCAAACTATTCTTTTGAACGTCAAATTTTTCATTTACATTACTTTCAAATTTATTAAAACTAGTACACAGAAATTGAATCATTTTCGTCATATCACTATTACTTTCTCTCTTAATTACAGTCGGTGTTGACTGACTAGTCACATCTTCCATTATTTTCGATTCGGTCAACTGACTCTCTACCTGACTATCATTCGTTTGAACTCCCGAATCGCTACTTAATTAACTGTCAGATAAGCTGACAGCACTATTATCTGCCATTTTTCATAAATCCTTTATATATATAATTCTTAGCAATATATTATTTTATGTAATACATAATTATTATTGAAAGAGAAAAAAAAAATGTTCTGCTCACTCATACTATAAAACATGACATAACCTTATTCTATATGTCTATTTTACTTACATACAAAGATTTTGTTTCCTGTTTCACACAACCATTCTGTTCTCCCAAGTAGGCCTATATTTATATAAATTCATTTATATAAATCGTCCCAGTTCGGGCGCCAAATGTGAAGCTACTTTATAACAAATTTAATAACATTCCTTGTATGATTATCGGGCGCCATCTCGTTTTATGGTTAACGAGCAAACAAAAAACACAAAATTTATACCTATCATTTCAGGGTTCTTTTCGGCGAACACAGGAGATCAGAACTGGTTGCTTAAATAAAGAAAAACTTTATATTGTTTCCCATTAACATAGTTTTATTGACATTTTACTAACTTTTGTTGTTTAAACACTATCTCCTGAAATTCTTTTTTCTACTACAAATTCATATTGACAGAAGTTATTAGGCATATAATGGGATTTAAAAAACATACTATGTAAGTTGCAAATATACTTCTATAAAGTTAAACTTGACTAATATATATACATTAAGACCTAACCACACAAACCAGCCTTCTTTGTTTAAATTTATATATGCTTACATACTCACGCACACACACACATCTACCCCAGGATTCTAAGAGCTCTTCTATTAAAAAATCTTTAAATATGAATATTACAATTTATGTGAACATATTATTTAAATCATAATTGAAAATTTTGCTTTTATTTTTGTAGACCACTTAGCTGCATTTGAGTCCAAACGACGTAGCATTCTCCACACGCACATTTTCCGTTAATGAGAATTTGTTTTACACCTCCGAAACTGTCATTTGTATTAATATAACGGTTCTGTTTCTGTTCGGTTCTAAGAGCAAACTGTTAGTTAATTTTTTCCATTTTTTGTCACATTTTATGTTGCGGGCGCGTCGGCGAACCGGCTAACGCACAGTTAGTTGCGTCTGTTGAATTCAGATGTTGTTTTGCCACTGAGTCTTTGTTCTGTGTGTCTGACAAAACTGGTGACACACCTCGTTATGTCATACGCTGACGCAACGATCGCCTGATGCTGGTTATATAATTTGTTTACTGTTGTGTTTGTCCTTGATTTGACTTTTGCACAGTTTGTCTGTTATTAAAACTGTCCACACAATATTATTAAATAAGTCTGCATTCATAAAGTCAACAGCAGTGTAGCCACGGTTGCGATCGCTCCAAAATAACAAATTTACCTATCGGTTATAAAATTTTTTCCTATCACTCAACAAGTTAATCATTATTTATTTATGAAAAAATACAACTTACGTTATTACCCCAGGTATGCCCAAAAATGCCCCGCTACACTGTTGTTACCAGCAACAGAGGTTACATGGATGCCATGCTACTGATAACCGCCATTAACTAGCACAGTAGACTTTATAATTATCACTTACCTTAAAAGTTAAAACTTCTTACTTTTTCTTGAACAGTCTGGCCTGACAGGAGGACACTTTTTCCCTTTACTTAAGAAACTAGAGAATAGGAGCTTCATTTAATATTTTGTAATCACATGTTGTTAGACTGTAGTGTAATAGTGTCATGTCTTTTCTATATCATAATATAATGTATATACACAAAACCGATTTTGTAGTAACATATGATGTAAAGCTGATAGAATCCAGGGACATACTCTTTACTTAATGCAGTAAACAGACTTGAAAGAATGTATTTTCAATCAAGTACGTCAATTTTAAACAAATTTTGCTACTACTGATACCTAATTTTCTCCACATCTTTAGGATATTATGATGAAACATTTTTTATTACTTTATTGTATATAAAAAACTCCTTACTACAGAAATACCGCAATTATACATATTGTAAACACTTAAACATTAGTGATACTACAGAATTTTTTATATCTTTTACTTTAAAGCTTTAACTGTTGATAGAGCATCATTTCATTTTTATCTAGTTCCAATAGAGACTCATTCTAGTCTACATGTCAAACTATTTCCTACAATATCTTGAAGTATAAGTGTATTATCCCCTTTCAAAACTTACACACCGGTATTCAAACTGCATATGGCACAATTTTCACAGTTAATTTTAATAATGAGCAGTGGCGCCGGGTTTTGAAAATCAGTGGGGGTGCTCTAACTCACAGTCCACAACCAGTGAGGGGGGGGTCCGGTTGAATTTTCAAAAATTGACCCTCCTGAAAATGCAGTTTTAGATCTTTTTGAATGAACAACACTTGATGTAAACATAAACTATCGTTTTATTGGATGCTTTTTTCCCCAATAATGAATGAGTACAAAAGCTAATCCACATAAAAGGTATACAGTTGTTTTATTTTTTAAATCTTTAAATCATACAAATAGTGAAAGTAATGATAAAAAAAGTAAGAAATATTACACTTTACATATATGTGAATTAAAAGGAGGGAAGCTAAACAAATAAAAATTGTGTAGCCTCTATTTGGTCTTAAGTTAAAAAATGTAATAGTGTTTACGAGAATGTTCTTTCTTATCTCTAGGAATGATGCCAAACTGAGTAAAAAGGAAAAAAATAGTTCATTTAAATTAATAAATGATAGCCTCAAATTTGGCGCTTATTGTTAGTTTAAAAATAAAAGAGAAACTGAAAGTCTTTAGTTCAAAAATTAAAGTCTTTGCGGACTTTATAATTCTCACTACTCACTCATAAAGAAAGTATTCCTACGAACAGTCAATCATTTGATGAAAATGTTCGCCACAGTTTCGAGGTTCAATTTATTTTTCGCTTCTTGCTTATGGACATGCATGATTGCGTTGTCGTTCTATTTTCCTTGCATCATGGTATTGCGCAGGTAAGTTTTTAATCTTCTCAGGGCAGAGAAAGAACGTCCTGCTGTACATGTAGAAACGGGTATAGTTAAAGCGATCTTTATCAACTTAACCACCTCTGGAATCAATTCGTCGACGTGTTTATTTGAGGAAAAGAAGCGCACTAAGTCTTCTGGACTTTCAACGACAACATTTTTAGATTCACACACATCTAACATCATATTTATGTGCAAAATTAATCTTTCAGGATCAAAGTCATCCTTATAAAATTCTACAACAGAACTGCAATCTTTAGTTTTGGAAAGAAGAAATGTTTCAAAATTTCTTTGAAGTGAGTCATAGCAGCTTTAGAAAATCGATCATCGAAACAGTTGACCACAATATCTAAAACCTCGAAATAAATTTTCCAGTAATAATCACGGGGGCTGGCAAAAGCAAAGGGTTGAGCGCCTCATCAAGTCTTCGAGGAATTTTTCGAACTTTTGGAAGTTTCGGCTCTTCGACATCATATTTTTTGGTCAATCCCAAGCAAGAGCTCCAAACTGCATCGAAACGTTCATCAGTTCGAGATAACTTAAAAACCTCTCGGACACTATGAATATTGTCCATGGCTTTTTGCAGCTGTAAGAAGGAATTTTGCAGAAAGGCATTCAAAATTTCAACTGGCTCTAAAATTTGCGTAAAAAGCGTAGTGACAAATATAAACTCAAAAGAGCACAGAAATTTTAAGAAACCTTTAGCTTTAGCACCGGCATCAGATTTTTTGAGCTTGATTTCCTCAAAGAACAATATTAACTCTTCATACTACAAAATCGTTTTCAACGAACTTATTCTGCAACACCACCTGATAGGGCAAAAAGGCCATAGAGCTACAGGGTGAATGGAGCTGCCATCTTGGACAGCTTGCAAAGACTCAAATATTGCTAGTCGGTTGGGGGACCAGCACACAAAATTGATCATTTCTTTGACATTTGCAAGATAGTCTCTCAACACGGTCTCATTTTGTATTGCCTCTTGGGTCACAAGGTTCAAAGAATGTGCCAAACAGTGAACATCCATAACTCGCGGCTCAATTTCTCTGACTTTTGATTGCCCTTGACCCTGAAAAAGTGCCTGTCATATTTGCTGCTCCATCAGTAGCAATACCTCTGCATGACTTAATATCCAGAAAAAAACGAGTGAGAACATCCATTAAAATTTTCATCAAGACTTCAGCTGTAGTAGATTCAGTTTTATAGAAACCAAAAAATAATTCATTAATTTGAAAATCCTCACCACTGACAAATCGAAAAGAAATTGAAACTTGCTCGATGACATGCGTCGCTAGTTTCATCCATAATTATCGAATAGTATTGGGAGTCTTTTAGAAACTTGATCAAATTTTGTAAGACTTCGTTAGCCATAATAGAACCTAGTTCATTTGTTATGTCATGTGAAAGCCATCTGTACTCTGTACGTTGAAGCCAAGAGGACAAATCGGAGTTATCTTCAGCAACTAACTCTAACAATGCATGATAATTAGAATTTTCATCTGTGTGACCACGCGTTGCTAACCCCTGAACCATGAGATAACGCAGTGAAGACAACATTCTTAAGAGAGCTAGTCTTGTAGATTTCATATCTCTCTCCTTACCTTTAGACATCAAAGACTGTACGTTCACACCTTTACCCATTGCACTTTTCCTAGTACAGCAGGACATATGAAAATCCGATTTTTCATGAGAAGCGAATCTTTGTAAGGCTTTGTTCCAAGAAGAAAACCCGACTTCCACGAATGCTTTTATCACCTCTTCGTCTTGTTTAGTTTTTTTGCAAAAGCTCCACTGGAGGAAATTATTTCCTTACACACAGAACAAAACACTTTATCACACTTCTTGTCATATAAAATCCACTTATATTTGTCTTTCCAATGTTTTTGAAAAGAACGCCCACCAGCACCAGTTTTGTTTGTTTCTTTAGGTGCAGTAGTTGAATCCAAGCCACCTGAAGCACTATCTGCTGATGACGTCGTAGCCGAATCACTTTTTTTCATTGCGAGCGAACAATGAATTTATCCATTATAATAAAACGAGTAGAGCAAACAAAAGAATTAAACTAACTTACACTTTTCCGTGTATTTAAACATATATGTGATATGTGAGGAGCGGTAGTTTCTGGAAGGGAGGAGTCGCGAGGCCGTGCTTGTATGGGCCGACGCGACAGTGCGCCGTAAAAATTGGCATAATCCTTTTTAACCCTTTGAAGAGTATGGAAAAATATGCAAAACGAGTAAGGCAAAAAGTATGCAAAAAGTACAGATGATGAAATAAAATCTTAGTTGTTTTCTATATAAGCGAATCGAGTGAATTATTGATATAACCTTATAATCACTCTTGCATTTCAACGTTCGTGTGACGAAACTCTGGGCTGGAGAAGATTTTAGAGGTAAGTGGAAGAGAATAATTTTCTGATTTTAATATATTAATAGGGTAATTAAATTCTTGGACAGCCTCTGATGAAGCCTTCTATAGGTGAAAGCCGGTTTAGGCTGTAAGGTAAAACTTTACGTTTTTACTTATAAAAAACATTGTGTTCCGAGTCGTCAATATTATAGTGATATTTAGGGTAATTAACTTAACATGTTCTTTTCTTTTTCTCCAATATTCTTTCTTCTTTTCACCGTGTCTCTTCTTCCTGTCTTAAATCCACTTTGAACCTGCGTTTTTCTCTCTCCTACCCTGGACTCCTTCCATTTTTAACACTTTTGCCCAAAAAACGTCTCTTTCAATTGCTTCTTCTGCGTGTATATTATTTTTTTCTAAATCCTTTTGAACTTTTTTAATACAACTTGATGTTGACTTCTTCCCCCACAGATATTTGAAGGTTTGCTTTGTCAACCTATTGCCATCCATTCTATATAAATGTTCAAAAAATAATAGTCTCTAAATAAATAGTTCCTGTTTTCTATTACACTTTTTCCATTGTACAAAGTGTCAGTCTATGTTATGCTGTAGGTAGTTCCTTCATAAGCTATTGCTGAAGTAACCTTTCCAAACCATGACACAAAGAGCAAACATTATTACTGGTACTGCTCAGATTTCTTTTTAGATTAAAAATCTGTCTTCGATCTGAGGCTAAATACTGAAAGCTACATGCAAATATTTATTTTATTCATCAAATGCTGAACAACCAGCTAGAGTGAAGTGGTTTATAAATATATTTGGGGAACATGGAACAGCTTTCATAGTGCACAAGGAAATTAAAACACCAACATTAAATTTGATCCTGTCAATGAAAGACATACGCAATGAGTAAAGGCTAAATTCTTCAATCTGACACTATTTTGTGTTTAAGGTCAAGAAGCAAAAGAGGCTAAAGAAAAAGAGTTTTGTGGCCAAATAGAACAAGATTACAAACAGAGCCCCAAAGCATATTAGGCAACTTGAATGCCAAAGACTGGAAGGAAGATATGTTTAGAGAAGTGTTAGGTAAAGAAAGTCTACATGAAAAGCATCAAAAGAATGGCCTACAATTCACTGATTTTGCCATGAGGAAGAGTTTGATTCTAAAAAGTACCTGGTTACTGAACAAGAACATACGAGGGTCAGTTGAAAAGTTCGTGGAGTGACATCTATAGCTCAGTGGTAGAACTAAAATCTTTCGTGTGCTGCAAGACGTATATTTCATGTGAACACCTGTTCATTTTCAGATACGTCTGTCACATTATTCACTTTTTACCAGCTGTTTGAAATTTTCCTGTCATGCGTGTTTTTAAAACGCACACAATCAAACATCATGTTGTGATGAATTCTCTATTAAAAACATTTTAATGCCAAAGGAAAATCCAAATGAAATTGTGAAAGTGTTAGGAGATGCTGCACCTTCAGGAACAATGGCAAGTGGGGCACACTCGAGTTTAAATGTGGTTGTACAAGCACTGAAGACAATCCCAGCAGTGGACGTCCAAAAAGTGCAACAAAAAATGCTTTATTCAAAAAATTTCATAGGGTGTTGGAAGACCGCAGATTAAGGAGTGGATGATGTTGCTGAAATCATAGGCTTCTCATATGAGTATGTGCATCATAGTTTAACTCAAGAACTTCGTGTGAAAAAGCGTTGTGCAAGATGGCTGCCACATCTGGAGTTGTTGCATTTTTTGGGTATCCAGTGTGGGGGGGGGGATCATCTTCAATGCTTGTATGACCACATTTAAACTCAAATGCCTACTTACAAACTGTTGGTTTTGAAGTCACAGCATCTCCTGACACATTTACAATTTCGTTCTGAATTTCCATTGGCACTAAACAAGTTTTAACAAAGAATCACACCACAACGTTTGATTTTGTCCGTTTCCAAACGAAGCATGACACGTCAATTTTAAACAGCTTCTAAACAATGAATAAATTGATAGATAGATTTGGAAATTAACAGGAGTTCACATAAAATACAAATCTTGCAGCACACAAAAATTTTAGTTTTACCACTAAGCTACAGATGTCGCTCCTTTTCAACTGACCCTCGTAGAGAAAGAAGCATGGTGTTCACCAGATGGGATCATGATAAACCAAACTGACCATATAATAGTTGAAAGTGTCGTGCATCTGATGTCTTAAAAGTAATCTGTTGTAGAGGGGCAGATGGAGATTCAGACTATTACCTGGTGAGAGTTAAATATAGGCAAAGAATCAACAAAATTAGAGAAAGTAAGAAACAAATACAAGAAAGAATAAATATTGAAAAGCTTAAAAAGTATGATGAAAAGGCTCTCATTATCTTTACGAATAGCTTAGACTATTTTAGTACGTAGGCTTTCACGGCCAGTGTCATTATGATTATCTAAAACTTCCGGGCTGAAAGGCCGTGGTCGAATGCTTGATCTTCTACAGCTAGATGTTTCGGCCACACCACCGGTGGCCATCTTCAGTATTATAGTTTTAGATAATTATAATGACACCGGCCATCATAGCCTACGTACTAAAATTAAGAACCTCTACGGGGAGGAGGTTTTAAACAAAATTAGAAAGCTGGAGACGCTACGAAAGAAGGAAGCCAGTCTGCTGTGTTCCTTGGCCTTTTTACTTCGTTGCAGAGACTCGGGAACCGTTCCTAGGTTCCTACGATATAGACAGATTTTTAACACGCCACAGGCCAATAGGATCTACAGGAGGACGGAAAATGCCATGCTGCGTGAGCGCATACACCATACGCGGAAGGAGTTGGCGTTAAATGATCAGAACCTGTTGAAGCTGCACTTACAACTCAGCAGTTCCCTCCAACGACAGGATTGGGAGATGTTGGATGGTCTCACGTACAGTGCTTTTGAGGCGTGTTATACCAGTACCAGCCAGAGACAGCGTGAACAATTTGAACGTTATGGTTCCCAGAACATCGGGGAAAGAGTACAAGATCGCGACAGGATGGACAGGATGGTCGTTAATCTCTCGAACCGTCAGCTGACACCACACGAGACCTCGGTGTTAGCCAAAGGTGAGAAGTTTGCGGTTACCCCGAAGACAGTACCGGTGGAGGAAATAGTTGCGAGCGTGGAAGCAGGTATCCGAGGACTACCCCCAGACCAGGCAGATGAGATACGATTGGAAGCTTCTAGGGCCCTTAGAAGGGCTGCTCCGCCAAAATGCAATCTTCTGTTGGCGGAACTGCGAGCCTTGAGGGATTTGAGAAGGGATGACTCCATTGTCATTGTGCCGGCGGATAAGGGGAGCGCTACGGTGGTCTTGAACACCGAAGACTACCAGCGGAAGATTGAGGGTTTGTTAGATCCGGCCACTTATCGGAGGCTGAACAAAGATCCGACTACTACGGTTTTAAGAAAAATGGATTCTCTAGTAAAGCAATCTTCTCTAGCGTCTGATGTGAAGACGGCCGTCCGGTGTTCGGAGGCCTTCCCCCTCGTCTCTATGGATTACCTAAGATCCATAAGGAGGACGTTCCGCTGAGACCCATTGTTAGTGCTATTGGCTCGCCTACGTACAGCTTGGCTAAGCACCTCACTGGATTGCTCAAGCCGCACATCGGGCAGACGGATTCTTTTGTCCGGGATTCTTCTCATTTCCTCCGGAGGATCCGTTGGTGCTGGCGCCTGGCGACGTGCTAGTGTGTTTTGATGTGGTCTCTCTTTTCATGATGGTCCCTGTCCAGGAGGTCTTGGGGTATATAGGTGAACTGTTCACGGCGGACATCACTACTTTGTTCCGGCAGGTCCTAACAACGACCTACTTCCAGTGGAACGGCGGCTTTTATGAACAGTTGGATGGCGTCGCGATGGGAAGTCCTCTCAGCCCTGTGGTTGCAAACTTCTACATGGAAAAATTTGAAGAGTTGGCAATTTTCATCTGCGTCACTGAAGCCGAAGTGTTGGCTGCGGTATGTTGACGACACTTTCGTGGTCTGGAGCCATGGGGATGAAGAGTTGGAACGCTTCCTTGGACATCTGAATGCTGTGCACCCGCGCATACAGTTTACGATGGAGTGCGAGAGCGGTGATCAATTGGCATTTCTGGATGTGTTGGTCCTGAAAAGGACCGATGGCAGATTGGGGCACAAAGTTTATAGGAAGCCAACGCAGACTGACAGATATCTGCATAAGTCCTCCAATCATCATCCTAGGCAGAAGAGGGCGGTGCTGAAGACTCTGGTTGACCGGGCAAAGAGGATCTGTGAGCCCCGGTATCTTGAAGATGAGTTTCGGCATCTCGAGGAAGCACTGCAGTCCAACGGCTACTCTGCTGCGGAGGTAAGGAGAGCTGCCCGGCCGAGAAGATCTGGTAGGCCGGACGAGTCGGTGTTGCCCGAGGTTGTTGGCTCCGCTGTCTTGCCCTACATCCATGGCGTGACTGACCGCATCGGCAAGTTGCTGAGTAAAGTCAGGACGATTTTTAAGCCAACCAAAAAGATCCAACAGTTCCTGCGACCAGTAAAAGACGCCAGGGATCCGCTCTCGTCGTGCGGGGTGTACAGTATTCCTTGTACATGTGGCCAGCTGTACATAGGCACCACGAAGCGTAGTGTCCGGACGCGCCTCTCTGAACATCAGAGATACTGCCGCCTGGGCCAGCCAGAGAAGTCCGCAGTTGCTGAACACGCTCTTTCCCACGACGATCACCGGGTAATGTTTGATGAAGCCCGGATGTTGTCTTCTGTCCGGGGTTACTTCACTCACCTGCATCTGGAGTCCATCCATATTCATAAGAATGCGTCCGTCACTATGAACCGCCGAGGTGAAAGCATCGCCTTAAATAGTGTCTGGCATGGTTTATTTTCCATGGCCAATCAGAATGGAGAATGATGAGCTGGCTTCTCATTGGTCCGCGTTATACACCTTAAGCGGCCAAAAAGTTATAAATAGAAACAGCGTAGCCTTCTCTCGCTGTTGCTTGTTCCCAGTTCATTGGGAGATGTGTTCGGCGTACCATCTATTTCGAACACTTTTTGCTACTGAAGATGGCCACCGGTGGTGTGGCCGAAACGTCTAGCTGTAGAAGATCAAGCATTCGACCACGGCCTTTCAGCCCGGAAGTTTTAGATAATTATAGCTAAGACTATCTTTAGAATATTTTTATTAATAATTAGCTTAGACAGTTGGAACATGTATGGCTTACAAGTAGTTTGGAAGAGAAATGGAAAAGGGTGATCCAAGTTATCATAAAAAGTGGAGAGGAGACGAGACACTAGGAGGGGAAAAAAGGTCACATAGAAAGGAGTGTTTCAATGAAGAATTTAAACAAGATGTGCTAGAAAGAAATGATGCAAGAAACAGAATGTTGCAGAGGAAAAGAAGAAAAACAGTTGTAGAGTATATAAGTAAAATAAGAAGCACAGACAGAGTATGCACGAAGAGGAAGAATGATTTCAAAAAGAGTAAGATTGAAGAAGCATGTGGAAATGGAAGAACATTCTATCAAAGGGTTAATGAGGGTTGGGAATGATTTGAACCTAGAACTGGTTTCTGCAAATGTAAGGACAGAAATCTTCTGGGAAATAATGACAGAATAATGGAGAGATAGAAGATCTTATTTCAAAGTACTATTCAATTGTGAAAATCAAGGCCACTGGATTGAAGAAGAGAATAAGGGAGCAAATAAAAGATTTTAGCCTATAGACTCATAGGGACACAGAGAACATTATTGGTAATTATCAGTGTTGGTTCCATAAGGATAGGTCAATCATCATTCCATAACCATACTTTTATGTTAAGACAAATATTAGTAAAGTTTTATGAGTCTGACATACTGCTGCACTGTGTTTTTATTTAATACAAATAATTAGAAGTAATTGAAAAATTGGAAATATCAAGGAAACGTATTGAGTTTGTTAAAATGACTGCAGGCACCTAACAGTAAAATGAAAACAGAAGGACAATTAACTGCAGATTTTAAGGCAAACAAGGGCTTAAGGCCTGGTAGGGAGATGGGCTGTCCATGACTCTCTTCAATTTGTGCTGGTAGTACAGAAGTTACCAATAAATCCAAGAGGTACCACACTAGATCAAATGGTCCAATGTGTCACATGCACTATGATATGGTGCAGATTGCTTGAACAGAGAAGGATCTCAAGGAAACATTTGTTGTGTTGGAGAGAGAAGCTAAGGAAGTAGGTCTTGAAATAAAAAAAAAGACAAAGTATCTACCAGTTATGCATAGTTCAGATGTTAGGCCCCAGGGAAATCATGTTAATTAAGGAAGATGACATTTATGAATCTTATTTTAAGTATTTGGGGGTATTTATCATAGATGATAACAAAATCTCTCATAACATTCAAGCTTGAATATCAGCTGACAACAGATGTTCAGATGTTTTTATGCTTTGGGCAGTGTCCTGAGGTCAAGAATTTAAATAGTAAATTAAAAATTAAGATCTATAGACCATCTTAAGACCAATGGGGAGTGGTCTTAAGACCACTATGGATGTGGGGCATAGACAGTGACATTTAGGGAAGAGAGTTGGCTTAAGTAATAGGAAATAAAGATCTGCAAAGGATTTATGATGCCAGATGGAGAATATGCATAAATGAAGACCTGGAGAGAATTTTGGGGAGTTGGATATTGCTACTGAGATTAAAGGAAATAGAATTGAGGTATGTCATGTATAACAGATGATGGACAATAGAGATATGAAGAAGGTATTCAGTAGGAATCTAGGTGGGAGAAGAAGAGGAGAGAACTTGGAAATAATGGGTAGAAGATGCTGAAGAAGACCTGCACTGCCTACCAATAGAGCAGCGGCATAGACATTTGGATTTGACTCTATTATACTTACACAGAATAAGTCAGGACACAAATAATCGAATTAAAAATAATAAAGACAAACCAACAAAACACAAATAGATACTTAGTAACTGCTGCACGACAGTTCCGAAAATGAACATAGCTGCTAACTGAGCGTTTTGCCAGTTTATACAGTGGCAACACATTGGGGGTGTTCCCCCCTCCACAGTTTGTACAGTGTCAGCTAGTACGAGGTCAATGACCGTACGCAGTAAAGAATTGCCTATGCCCAAGCCGGCAACACAAGATGGTGCAAGATCCCAGCAGTTCTAAAGCGATGCTATGCTTTTCTTCAAGTTTCTCTACTAATATTGTTCGGATTTTAAATTATTCAATAACCAAAGTATTCATTCTGTGATATAATTAATATTATTTTCTCTTATTTCCAGTACTGTTGTGAAGCTACTTTATAACAAATTTAATAACATTCCTTGTATGATTATCGGGCGCCATCTCGTTTTATGGTTAACGAGCAAACAAAAAACACAAAATTTATACCTATCATTTCAGGGTTCTTTTCGGCGAACACAGGAGATCAGAACTGGTTGCTTAAATAAAGAAAAACTTTATATTGTTTCCCATTAACATAGTTTTATTGACATTTTACTAACTTTTGTTGTTTAAACACTATCTCCTGAAATTCTTTTTTCTACTACAAATTCATATTGACAGAAGTTATTAGGCATATAATGGGATTTAAAAAACATACTATGTAAGTTGCAAATATACTTCTATAAAGTTAAACTTGACTAATATATATACATTAAGACCTAACCACACAAACCAGCCTTCTTTGTTTAAATTTATATATGCTTACATACTCACGCACACACACACATCTACCCCAGGATTCTAAGAGCTCTTCTATTAAAAAATCTTTAAATATGAATATTACAATTTATGTGAACATATTATTTAAATCATAATTGAAAATTTTGCTTTTATTTTTGTAGACCACTTAGCTGCATTTGAGTCCAAACGACGTAGCATTCTCCACACGCACATTTTCCGTTAATGAGAATTTGTTTTACACCTCCGAAACTGTCATTTGTATTAATATAACGGTTCTGTTTCTGTTCGGTTCTAAGAGCAAACTGTTAGTTAATTTTTTCCATTTTTTGTCACATTTTATATGTTGCGGGCGCATCGGCGAACCGGCTAACGCACAGTTAGTTGCGTCTGTTGAATTCAGATGTTGTTTTGCCACTGAGTCTTTGTTCTGTGTGTCTGACGAAACTGGTGACACACCTCGTTATGTCATACGCTGACACAACGATCGCCTGATGCTGGTTATATAATTTGTTTACTGTTGTGTTTGTCCTTGATTTGACTTTTGCACAGTTTGTCTGTTATTAAAACTGTCCACACAATATTATTAAATAAGTCTGCATTCATAAAGTCAACAGCAGTGTAGCCACGGTTGCGATCGCTCCAAAATAACAAATTTACCTATCGGTTATAAAATTTTTTCCTATCACTCAACAAGTTAATCATTATTTATTTATGAAAAAATACAAATTATGTTATTACCCCAGGTATGCCCAAAAATGCCCCGCTACAATACCCCCTCAATGAGATATTTTATGCCGAAGCATAAAAAATCTCATTGACACATTCATACTTGCTAGAGGGATCAGCCAGGATATGTCGCCACAACCCCCTTTACGGTTTACAAAAAAAAAAAATTATAATCAACTCACCCTTGGTCTGGTGACTGTGACCGCATCTGCATGACAATACTGGACTTCTCTCTTGAGATCCCAACACCGTAGAGTCAGACAGATACTCAACGCCCCTGCTCTGACGCGCAGGCCAGCTCAGGTCCGCCGCCACAGCATCACCAAACACTGAAACAACAAATCAAAATATCAAATAGTGGCCTTATACAACACCATATCCCCAACTGATCTGTTTCCCCCTAGCGGTGCTGGTTTGCGCTAAGAAGCACTGGTTTTGTTTTGTATTTACTTATTTCTAACATATCAAAATACCTAACAACATAACATAACATAAGAAAACATAGTACATTAATAATTAATATTGTTATCATTATCTTAAAATAAACAATTTGTATTTAAAATGTTATACACTTTACATCATTAAATTTGCATATAACATCAGAAAATTACCTTTTAATAATAAAATACATAAATCTCCTTTTAACTTTTATTAATTATATCCATCATTTCCTTTATTATTCCCTTTCATTAATTTGGGTGATTCTACATTACTCATTATAATTCACATTATCAACTTGGCATTTACTCATAATCTTACCCCTTTTATTACTCTAACGTTCCCTTACAAAATCTTTAACTAGTATGACACCCCACTATCAAAAATCTACTAACCCTTCTCTACCTCTAACTACTTACTACTTTAGCTCAATTCGCCACCTTATCTCTTATATATAAAAAAAAATATACTCTCTAACCCTTTGTACATAGGATACGTGTTTCCCCCCCCAAAAAAGCTCAATTCCCGTTCTCTGCCCCCTGGATTCTACCTAAGGCGGCCCCTTCCCACTAAAACTATACCAAATCCCGTCCCAACCCTTATGTTGCGGACTCCCACATTACACTACCCCTACTACAAAATTGCCATCCCCAAAAAATCTCAATCTTTTAACCTTACTACAACTTCAACAAAATAACATCAACAAAATAAACAATATATCGCTCAAAATTCTACATAAATTCTCCATAACTACTGTGTCTCCACTTATACTTCTCAAAATTCTATAACATACATTAACTCAAAACAACATTGCATTATTTTCATCTCTACTATTTCTTTAACTCTGACTTCAATTTGGACAGATCTATGTGTCCCACAAAATTCAACTTGAACTGACTCAAACATTTTATTCAAACAATTACTATCACCCACTTCTATCTTTTGCAACCCATTGAAAATTTTACCTATCACAACTATTTTTCATTTTATTTTAAAATCTATAAACACATTGAAAACATATTATTATATTTTTATAATCCTTATTCCTAACATACTAAATGCAATTAACACAACAAGACATAATAAACACAATATAGGAAGTATTTAGTGCATCTATTTTTTAAATTCAAACAAAATTATTGAGTAAAAGGGGGTATTTAGTGCATCTATTTTTCACATCAAAATAAAATTATTGAGTAGCAAATCATCATTATTAATTAAAATATAGCAAATTTTTAATACGTTATCCACTGGATAACCTCCCAGCCACACACACTATTTCAAATTATGTAAGACTGTGGCGCCTTTCCACTTCCACAGAGACTGTATATTTTGGAGCAGGTTTTACCTCTCCGTGTCTCTGCTTCCGCTATTAAGTTTTAAAATTAGTGAACATCATCATGTTCTTGTTAAATAATTACACCCTTAAGACGGATCTACCACCTGGCTCTGCTGTTCCTCCTCGAACAGAGTGGCAGCCGCTGTTCCATAGTTCCCGGGATTTCCCCTAAGTTCTCCCCCCATTAAATTTCAAATCTGTACCAATTTCAAGCCAGCTATGGTCAAGGGACTTGGTATGACCATAGCTAACCGCTCGCCAAAACCACGATTAGTGCTGGTAAGGCAGTAATCGCCCGAAAAGTCGGGGAAATCATCTCTTCCTTCAGGCATGTCTACATCATCATTATTATGCACGAGACGGTAATTTATCAAGTACAATATAAAATTATACAAAAGGGTGTGCCGTGCATATTCGCCATGTTGGCCTCCGATGGAGGTAACACTCTCGGTTACCCCCAACACTTTCCGCTATCTACTGGGATACATGCCACCCCAGCAACAGCAACTTACTAACTAATTAATTAAAGTCGAGACTAAACTTTCAACCGTTGCAGTTCCACACTCCACTGTTCTATCACTTCATTGAGCACCAAACTACCCCCCAAAATTATCCCCACATCTTGTATAATACATTACATAACATAATACACAAATAGAAATCAACCTGGATTATTAGCATACATTAAACAAACAATTCTCTTTTAAATAATTTATCTAAAAATTTATAAACATTAGTATTTGAAAATTTTTCATTAACTTTTTTATTTATCATTATTTCGTTATTTATCCTATGTTGCAATTAGATTACTCAAAATTTCAAATTTATTATTAACATATATTTTTAACCATTATGATATTCCACAAAATAAACCATTTAACATTCATTTATTTATTAATTATTATTAAATTAAAATCTCATCAAACAATTCAAATTCATTATAAAAATTCAAACACATAACATTCAATCACAATATCTAAACATCTCAAATTATTTACTTCAATCGATTATTAAAATTAAATATTTATTTGATTATTAAAATAACATATTTCAATTATTATCAACGTTCTACCAATCATTAATTATTGTCTTCATAACTATTTTATTATTTAATTAAAATGCAAAATATTAATATTCATATTATTATTATTAACACAACATTTTCTAATACATATACACATTATTTTTCTAACCTTTCATAATACACACAAATGAATTCAATATTATTTACAAAATATGCGTCAATAACGGTTCAGTGGTTCCACTTCTCATATGTCCAAATCTGCAAGGTCATTACCAAAATTTACAGTATTCAAAAATGTCTATTCACTGATATCTAGTTCAGCCTCCATCGTCATATAAATACCTAATATATTTGTAACATATATTATTTTTATCCACACACAAATTATTATAATCATTACTATCATAATAACCCATCAATTCTATTTCATCCATTATACCACTATAACTCTTGTCACCATAAGTTAGGATTGTCCCGTCTATATCAGCGTTATTTGTTAATGTCAGGTAAATTGTTTTCTCATTTTTGTATTCCTCAACTACTACGTCAGGTAAGTCATTATAGTTAGGTAAGATATTATCAAAATTATTCTCTATCTCTCTTTCAACAGGTACGTATTCCACATGATTCATCATCACCCCTTCTAGTATTTTTCTCAATTCATCATACTTTCTTTCTAACTTATATAGTTCTATTTCACTCTCAATACATAACTCTCTCTCTTCATAATACCACATCACATTCTCACAACTATTACGGACAGAGGGTACAACATTATACAACATTAATTCATTTAACAATAAGGGTCTCTTGCCCTGAAAAAACAACATTAAATCATCATCATCATTATAAACAATAAGGGGAAAATTTGCCCTCTGTCCCCATTCAACTACAACATTATTTTTCCACTCTCTCTCTAACTCATAAACACTCATTAACATCTCATAATCACTACATTCTGCAATTTCATTAGTACTATTTTTGATTATATTTTCATCATTTGTCTCTCCATTATTCTCTACCCCCACTATACTCTTAGAATTGTAATCAACATCATCGTCTTCACTATTTAATACTACATTTTCTACTATTTCGTCATTTTTACTACTTGTCATACTTAAAACATTGTCAACTAACTTCTCAACACTCTGTTGTAATCTATTAAATGTATCTTTTATTATGTCATCAATCTGGTTCAAATGCTCATTAATTTCTTTAATCTCATATTTCAACTCGTCAAATTTGTCATTCTGGATATTAATTTGGTTTTTTAACTCATTCAAACTATTCTTTTGAACGTCAAATTTTTCATTTACATTACTTTCAAATTTATTAAAACTAGTACACAGAAATTGAATCATTTTCGTCATATCACTATTACTTTCTCTCTTAATTACAGTCGGTGTTGACTGACTAGTCACATCTTCCATTATTTTCGATTCGGTCAACTGACTCTCTACCTGACTATCATTCGTTTGAACTCCCGAATCGCTACTTAATTAACTGTCAGATAAGCTGACAGCACTATTATCTGCCATTTTTCATAAATCCTTTATATATATAATTCTTAGCAATATATTATTTTATGTAATACATAATTATTATTGAAAGAGAAAAAAAAAATGTTCTGCTCACTCATACTATAAAACATGACATAACCTTATTCTATATGTCTATTTTACTTACATACAAAGATTTTGTTTCCTGTTTCACACAACCATTCTGTTCTCCCAAGTAGGCCTATATTTATATAAATTCATTTATATAAATCGTCCCAGTTCGGGCGCCAAATGTGAAGCTACTTTATAACAAATTTAATAACATTCCTTGTATGATTATCGGGCGCCATCTCGTTTTATGGTTAACGAGCAAACAAAAAACACAAAATTTATACCTATCATTTCAGGGTTCTTTTCGGCGAACACAGGAGATCAGAACTGGTTGCTTAAATAAAGAAAAACTTTATATTGTTTCCCATTAACATAGTTTTATTGACATTTTACTAACTTTTGTTGTTTAAACACTATCTCCTGAAATTCTTTTTTCTACTACAAATTCATATTGACAGAAGTTATTAGGCATATAATGGGATTTAAAAAACATACTATGTAAGTTGCAAATATACTTCTATAAAGTTAAACTTGACTAATATATATACATTAAGACCTAACCACACAAACCAGCCTTCTTTGTTTAAATTTATATATGCTTACATACTCACGCACACACACACATCTACCCCAGGATTCTAAGAGCTCTTCTATTAAAAAATCTTTAAATATGAATATTACAATTTATGTGAACATATTATTTAAATCATAATTGAAAATTTTGCTTTTATTTTTGTAGACCACTTAGCTGCATTTGAGTCCAAACGACGTAGCATTCTCCACACGCACATTTTCCGTTAATGAGAATTTGTTTTACACCTCCGAAACTGTCATTTGTATTAATATAACGGTTCTGTTTCTGTTCGGTTCTAAGAGCAAACTGTTAGTTAATTTTTTCCATTTTTTGTCACATTTTATGTTGCGGGCGCGTCGGCGAACCGGCTAACGCACAGTTAGTTGCGTCTGTTGAATTCAGATGTTGTTTTGCCACTGAGTCTTTGTTCTGTGTGTCTGACAAAACTGGTGACACACCTCGTTATGTCATACGCTGACGCAACGATCGCCTGATGCTGGTTATATAATTTGTTTACTGTTGTGTTTGTCCTTGATTTGACTTTTGCACAGTTTGTCTGTTATTAAAACTGTCCACACAATATTATTAAATAAGTCTGCATTCATAAAGTCAACAGCAGTGTAGCCACGGTTGCGATCGCTCCAAAATAACAAATTTACCTATCGGTTATAAAATTTTTTCCTATCACTCAACAAGTTAATCATTATTTATTTATGAAAAAATACAACTTACGTTATTACCCCAGGTATGCCCAAAAATGCCCCGCTACACTGTTGTTACCAGCAACAGAGGTTACATGGATGCCATGCTACTGATAACCGCCATTAACTAGCACAGTAGACTTTATAATTATCACTTACCTTAAAAGTTAAAACTTCTTACTTTTTCTTGAACAGTCTGGCCTGACAGGAGGACACTTTTTCCCTTTACTTAAGAAACTAGAGAATAGGAGCTTCATTTAATATTTTGTAATCACATGTTGTTAGACTGTAGTGTAATAGTGTCATGTCTTTTCTATATCATAATATAATGTATATACACAAAACCGATTTTGTAGTAACATATGATGTAAAGCTGATAGAATCCAGGGACATACTCTTTACTTAATGCAGTAAACAGACTTGAAAGAATGTATTTTCAATCAAGTACGTCAATTTTAAACAAATTTTGCTACTACTGATACCTAATTTTCTCCACATCTTTAGGATATTATGATGAAACATTTTTTATTACTTTATTGTATATAAAAAACTCCTTACTACAGAAATACCGCAATTATACATATTGTAAACACTTAAACATTAGTGATACTACAGAATTTTTTATATCTTTTACTTTAAAGCTTTAACTGTTGATAGAGCATCATTTCATTTTTATCTAGTTCCAATAGAGACTCATTCTAGTCTACATGTCAAACTATTTCCTACAATATCTTGAAGTATAAGTGTATTATCCCCTTTCAAAACTTACACACCGGTATTCAAACTGCATATGGCACAATTTTCACAGTTAATTTTAATAATGAGCAGTGGCGCCGGGTTTTGAAAATCAGTGGGGGTGCTCTAACTCACAGTCCACAACCAGTGAGGGGGGGGTCCGGTTGAATTTTCAAAAATTGACCCTCCTGAAAATGCAGTTTTAGATCTTTTTGAATGAACAACACTTGATGTAAACATAAACTATCGTTTTATTGGATGCTTTTTTCCCCAATAATGAATGAGTACAAAAGCTAATCCACATAAAAGGTATACAGTTGTTTTATTTTTTAAATCTTTAAATCATACAAATAGTGAAAGTAATGATAAAAAAAGTAAGAAATATTACACTTTACATATATGTGAATTAAAAGGAGGGAAGCTAAACAAATAAAAATTGTGTAGCCTCTATTTGGTCTTAAGTTAAAAAATGTAATAGTGTTTACGAGAATGTTCTTTCTTATCTCTAGGAATGATGCCAAACTGAGTAAAAAGGAAAAAAATAGTTCATTTAAATTAATAAATGATAGCCTCAAATTTGGCGCTTATTGTTAGTTTAAAAATAAAAGAGAAACTGAAAGTCTTTAGTTCAAAAATTAAAGTCTTTGCGGACTTTATAATTCTCACTACTCACTCATAAAGAAAGTATTCCTACGAACAGTCAATCATTTGATGAAAATGTTCGCCACAGTTTCGAGGTTCAATTTATTTTTCGCTTCTTGCTTATGGACATGCATGATTGCGTTGTCGTTCTATTTTCCTTGCATCATGGTATTGCGCAGGTAAGTTTTTAATCTTCTCAGGGCAGAGAAAGAACGTCCTGCTGTACATGTAGAAACGGGTATAGTTAAAGCGATCTTTATCAACTTAACCACCTCTGGAATCAATTCGTCGACGTGTTTATTTGAGGAAAAGAAGCGCACTAAGTCTTCTGGACTTTCAACGACAACATTTTTAGATTCACACACATCTAACATCATATTTATGTGCAAAATTAATCTTTCAGGATCAAAGTCATCCTTATAAAATTCTACAACAGAACTGCAATCTTTAGTTTTGGAAAGAAGAAATGTTTCAAAATTTCTTTGAAGTGAGTCATAGCAGCTTTAGAAAATCGATCATCGAAACAGTTGACCACAATATCTAAAACCTCGAAATAAATTTTCCAGTAATAATCACGGGGGCTGGCAAAAGCAAAGGGTTGAGCGCCTCATCAAGTCTTCGAGGAATTTTTCGAACTTTTGGAAGTTTCGGCTCTTCGACATCATATTTTTTGGTCAATCCCAAGCAAGAGCTCCAAACTGCATCGAAACGTTCATCAGTTCGAGATAACTTAAAAACCTCTCGGACACTATGAATATTGTCCATGGCTTTTTGCAGCTGTAAGAAGGAATTTTGCAGAAAGGCATTCAAAATTTCAACTGGCTCTAAAATTTGCGTAAAAAGCGTAGTGACAAATATAAACTCAAAAGAGCACAGAAATTTTAAGAAACCTTTAGCTTTAGCACCGGCATCAGATTTTTTGAGCTTGATTTCCTCAAAGAACAATATTAACTCTTCATACTACAAAATCGTTTTCAACGAACTTATTCTGCAACACCACCTGATAGGGCAAAAAGGCCATAGAGCTACAGGGTGAATGGAGCTGCCATCTTGGACAGCTTGCAAAGACTCAAATATTGCTAGTCGGTTGGGGGACCAGCACACAAAATTGATCATTTCTTTGACATTTGCAAGATAGTCTCTCAACACGGTCTCATTTTGTATTGCCTCTTGGGTCACAAGGTTCAAAGAATGTGCCAAACAGTGAACATCCATAACTCGCGGCTCAATTTCTCTGACTTTTGATTGCCCTTGACCCTGAAAAAGTGCCTGTCATATTTGCTGCTCCATCAGTAGCAATACCTCTGCATGACTTAATATCCAGAAAAAAACGAGTGAGAACATCCATTAAAATTTTCATCAAGACTTCAGCTGTAGTAGATTCAGTTTTATAGAAACCAAAAAATAATTCATTAATTTGAAAATCCTCACCACTGACAAATCGAAAAGAAATTGAAACTTGCTCGATGACATGCGTCGCTAGTTTCATCCATAATTATCGAATAGTATTGGGAGTCTTTTAGAAACTTGATCAAATTTTGTAAGACTTCGTTAGCCATAATAGAACCTAGTTCATTTGTTATGTCATGTGAAAGCCATCTGTACTCTGTACGTTGAAGCCAAGAGGACAAATCGGAGTTATCTTCAGCAACTAACTCTAACAATGCATGATAATTAGAATTTTCATCTGTGTGACCACGCGTTGCTAACCCCTGAACCATGAGATAACGCAGTGAAGACAACATTCTTAAGAGAGCTAGTCTTGTAGATTTCATATCTCTCTCCTTACCTTTAGACATCAAAGACTGTACGTTCACACCTTTACCCATTGCACTTTTCCTAGTACAGCAGGACATATGAAAATCCGATTTTTCATGAGAAGCGAATCTTTGTAAGGCTTTGTTCCAAGAAGAAAACCCGACTTCCACGAATGCTTTTATCACCTCTTCGTCTTGTTTAGTTTTTTTGCAAAAGCTCCACTGGAGGAAATTATTTCCTTACACACAGAACAAAACACTTTATCACACTTCTTGTCATATAAAATCCACTTATATTTGTCTTTCCAATGTTTTTGAAAAGAACGCCCACCAGCACCAGTTTTGTTTGTTTCTTTAGGTGCAGTAGTTGAATCCAAGCCACCTGAAGCACTATCTGCTGATGACGTCGTAGCCGAATCACTTTTTTTCATTGCGAGCGAACAATGAATTTATCCATTATAATAAAACGAGTAGAGCAAACAAAAGAATTAAACTAACTTACACTTTTCCGTGTATTTAAACATATATGTGATATGTGAGGAGCGGTAGTTTCTGGAAGGGAGGAGTCGCGAGGCCGTGCTTGTATGGGCCGACGCGACAGTGCGCCGTAAAAATTGGCATAATCCTTTTTAACCCTTTGAAGAGTATGGAAAAATATGCAAAACGAGTAAGGCAAAAAGTATGCAAAAAGTACAGATGATGAAATAAAATCTTAGTTGTTTTCTATATAAGCGAATCGAGTGAATTATTGATATAACCTTATAATCACTCTTGCATTTCAACGTTCGTGTGACGAAACTCTGGGCTGGAGAAGATTTTAGAGGTAAGTGGAAGAGAATAATTTTCTGATTTTAATATATTAATAGGGTAATTAAATTCTTGGACAGCCTCTGATGAAGCCTTCTATAGGTGAAAGCCGGTTTAGGCTGTAAGGTAAAACTTTACGTTTTTACTTATAAAAAACATTGTGTTCCGAGTCGTCAATATTATAGTGATATTTAGGGTAATTAACTTAACATGTTCTTTTCTTTTTCTCCAATATTCTTTCTTCTTTTCACCGTGTCTCTTCTTCCTGTCTTAAATCCACTTTGAACCTGCGTTTTTCTCTCTCCTACCCTGGACTCCTTCCATTTTTAACACTTTTGCCCAAAAAACGTCTCTTTCAATTGCTTCTTCTGCGTGTATATTATTTTTTTCTAAATCCTTTTGAACTTTTTTAATACAACTTGATGTTGACTTCTTCCCCCACAGATATTTGAAGGTTTGCTTTGTCAACCTATTGCCATCCATTCTATATAAATGTTCAAAAAATAATAGTCTCTAAATAAATAGTTCCTGTTTTCTATTACACTTTTTCCATTGTACAAAGTGTCAGTCTATGTTATGCTGTAGGTAGTTCCTTCATAAGCTATTGCTGAAGTAACCTTTCCAAACCATGACACAAAGAGCAAACATTATTACTGGTACTGCTCAGATTTCTTTTTAGATTAAAAATCTGTCTTCGATCTGAGGCTAAATACTGAAAGCTACATGCAAATATTTATTTTATTCATCAAATGCTGAACAACCAGCTAGAGTGAAGTGGTTTATAAATATATTTGGGGAACATGGAACAGCTTTCATAGTGCACAAGGAAATTAAAACACCAACATTAAATTTGATCCTGTCAATGAAAGACATACGCAATGAGTAAAGGCTAAATTCTTCAATCTGACACTATTTTGTGTTTAAGGTCAAGAAGCAAAAGAGGCTAAAGAAAAAGAGTTTTGTGGCCAAATAGAACAAGATTACAAACAGAGCCCCAAAGCATATTAGGCAACTTGAATGCCAAAGACTGGAAGGAAGATATGTTTAGAGAAGTGTTAGGTAAAGAAAGTCTACATGAAAAGCATCAAAAGAATGGCCTACAATTCACTGATTTTGCCATGAGGAAGAGTTTGATTCTAAAAAGTACCTGGTTACTGAACAAGAACATACGAGGGTCAGTTGAAAAGTTCGTGGAGTGACATCTATAGCTCAGTGGTAGAACTAAAATCTTTCGTGTGCTGCAAGACGTATATTTCATGTGAACACCTGTTCATTTTCAGATACGTCTGTCACATTATTCACTTTTTACCAGCTGTTTGAAATTTTCCTGTCATGCGTGTTTTTAAAACGCACACAATCAAACATCATGTTGTGATGAATTCTCTATTAAAAACATTTTAATGCCAAAGGAAAATCCAAATGAAATTGTGAAAGTGTTAGGAGATGCTGCACCTTCAGGAACAATGGCAAGTGGGGCACACTCGAGTTTAAATGTGGTTGTACAAGCACTGAAGACAATCCCAGCAGTGGACGTCCAAAAAGTGCAACAAAAAATGCTTTATTCAAAAAATTTCATAGGGTGTTGGAAGACCGCAGATTAAGGAGTGGATGATGTTGCTGAAATCATAGGCTTCTCATATGAGTATGTGCATCATAGTTTAACTCAAGAACTTCGTGTGAAAAAGCGTTGTGCAAGATGGCTGCCACATCTGGAGTTGTTGCATTTTTTGGGTATCCAGTGTGGGGGGGGGGATCATCTTCAATGCTTGTATGACCACATTTAAACTCAAATGCCTACTTACAAACTGTTGGTTTTGAAGTCACAGCATCTCCTGACACATTTACAATTTCGTTCTGAATTTCCATTGGCACTAAACAAGTTTTAACAAAGAATCACACCACAACGTTTGATTTTGTCCGTTTCCAAACGAAGCATGACACGTCAATTTTAAACAGCTTCTAAACAATGAATAAATTGATAGATAGATTTGGAAATTAACAGGAGTTCACATAAAATACAAATCTTGCAGCACACAAAAATTTTAGTTTTACCACTAAGCTACAGATGTCGCTCCTTTTCAACTGACCCTCGTAGAGAAAGAAGCATGGTGTTCACCAGATGGGATCATGATAAACCAAACTGACCATATAATAGTTGAAAGTGTCGTGCATCTGATGTCTTAAAAGTAATCTGTTGTAGAGGGGCAGATGGAGATTCAGACTATTACCTGGTGAGAGTTAAATATAGGCAAAGAATCAACAAAATTAGAGAAAGTAAGAAACAAATACAAGAAAGAATAAATATTGAAAAGCTTAAAAAGTATGATGAAAAGGCTCTCATTATCTTTACGAATAGCTTAGACTATTTTAGTACGTAGGCTTTCACGGCCAGTGTCATTATGATTATCTAAAACTTCCGGGCTGAAAGGCCGTGGTCGAATGCTTGATCTTCTACAGCTAGATGTTTCGGCCACACCACCGGTGGCCATCTTCAGTATTATAGTTTTAGATAATTATAATGACACCGGCCATCATAGCCTACGTACTAAAATTAAGAACCTCTACGGGGAGGAGGTTTTAAACAAAATTAGAAAGCTGGAGACGCTACGAAAGAAGGAAGCCAGTCTGCTGTGTTCCTTGGCCTTTTTACTTCGTTGCAGAGACTCGGGAACCGTTCCTAGGTTCCTACGATATAGACAGATTTTTAACACGCCACAGGCCAATAGGATCTACAGGAGGACGGAAAATGCCATGCTGCGTGAGCGCATACACCATACGCGGAAGGAGTTGGCGTTAAATGATCAGAACCTGTTGAAGCTGCACTTACAACTCAGCAGTTCCCTCCAACGACAGGATTGGGAGATGTTGGATGGTCTCACGTACAGTGCTTTTGAGGCGTGTTATACCAGTACCAGCCAGAGACAGCGTGAACAATTTGAACGTTATGGTTCCCAGAACATCGGGGAAAGAGTACAAGATCGCGACAGGATGGACAGGATGGTCGTTAATCTCTCGAACCGTCAGCTGACACCACACGAGACCTCGGTGTTAGCCAAAGGTGAGAAGTTTGCGGTTACCCCGAAGACAGTACCGGTGGAGGAAATAGTTGCGAGCGTGGAAGCAGGTATCCGAGGACTACCCCCAGACCAGGCAGATGAGATACGATTGGAAGCTTCTAGGGCCCTTAGAAGGGCTGCTCCGCCAAAATGCAATCTTCTGTTGGCGGAACTGCGAGCCTTGAGGGATTTGAGAAGGGATGACTCCATTGTCATTGTGCCGGCGGATAAGGGGAGCGCTACGGTGGTCTTGAACACCGAAGACTACCAGCGGAAGATTGAGGGTTTGTTAGATCCGGCCACTTATCGGAGGCTGAACAAAGATCCGACTACTACGGTTTTAAGAAAAATGGATTCTCTAGTAAAGCAATCTTCTCTAGCGTCTGATGTGAAGACGGCCGTCCGGTGTTCGGAGGCCTTCCCCCTCGTCTCTATGGATTACCTAAGATCCATAAGGAGGACGTTCCGCTGAGACCCATTGTTAGTGCTATTGGCTCGCCTACGTACAGCTTGGCTAAGCACCTCACTGGATTGCTCAAGCCGCACATCGGGCAGACGGATTCTTTTGTCCGGGATTCTTCTCATTTCCTCCGGAGGATCCGTTGGTGCTGGCGCCTGGCGACGTGCTAGTGTGTTTTGATGTGGTCTCTCTTTTCATGATGGTCCCTGTCCAGGAGGTCTTGGGGTATATAGGTGAACTGTTCACGGCGGACATCACTACTTTGTTCCGGCAGGTCCTAACAACGACCTACTTCCAGTGGAACGGCGGCTTTTATGAACAGTTGGATGGCGTCGCGATGGGAAGTCCTCTCAGCCCTGTGGTTGCAAACTTCTACATGGAAAAATTTGAAGAGTTGGCAATTTTCATCTGCGCCACTGAAGCCGAAGTGTTGGCTGCGGTATGTTGACGACACTTTCGTGGTCTGGAGCCATGGGGATGAAGAGTTGGAACGCTTCCTTGGACATCTGAATGCTGTGCACCCGCGCATACAGTTTACGATGGAGTGCGAGAGCGGTGATCAATTGGCATTTCTGGATGTGTTGGTCCTGAAAAGGACCGATGGCAGATTGGGGCACAAAGTTTATAGGAAGCCAACGCAGACTGACAGATATCTGCATAAGTCCTCCAATCATCATCCTAGGCAGAAGAGGGCGGTGCTGAAGACTCTGGTTGACCGGGCAAAGAGGATCTGTGAGCCCCGGTATCTTGAAGATGAGTTTCGGCATCTCGAGGAAGCACTGCAGTCCAACGGCTACTCTGCTGCGGAGGTAAGGAGAGCTGCCCGGCCGAGAAGATCTGGTAGGCCGGACGAGTCGGTGTTGCCCGAGGTTGTTGGCTCCGCTGTCTTGCCCTACATCCATGGCGTGACTGACCGCATCGGCAAGTTGCTGAGTAAAGTCAGGACGATTTTTAAGCCAACCAAAAAGATCCAACAGTTCCTGCGACCAGTAAAAGACGCCAGGGATCCGCTCTCGTCGTGCGGGGTGTACAGTATTCCTTGTACATGTGGCCAGCTGTACATAGGCACCACGAAGCGTAGTGTCCGGACGCGCCTCTCTGAACATCAGAGATACTGCCGCCTGGGCCAGCCAGAGAAGTCCGCAGTTGCTGAACACGCTCTTTCCCACGACGATCACCGGGTAATGTTTGATGAAGCCCGGATGTTGTCTTCTGTCCGGGGTTACTTCACTCACCTGCATCTGGAGTCCATCCATATTCATAAGAATGCGTCCGTCACTATGAACCGCCGAGGTGAAAGCATCGCCTTAAATAGTGTCTGGCATGGTTTATTTTCCATGGCCAATCAGAATGGAGAATGATGAGCTGGCTTCTCATTGGTCCGCGTTATACACCTTAAGCGGCCAAAAAGTTATAAATAGAAACAGCGTAGCCTTCTCTCGCTGTTGCTTGTTCCCAGTTCATTGGGAGATGTGTTCGGCGTACCATCTATTTCGAACACTTTTTGCTACTGAAGATGGCCACCGGTGGTGTGGCCGAAACGTCTAGCTGTAGAAGATCAAGCATTCGACCACGGCCTTTCAGCCCGGAAGTTTTAGATAATTATAGCTAAGACTATCTTTAGAATATTTTTATTAATAATTAGCTTAGACAGTTGGAACATGTATGGCTTACAAGTAGTTTGGAAGAGAAATGGAAAAGGGTGATCCAAGTTATCATAAAAAGTGGAGAGGAGACGAGACACTAGGAGGGGAAAAAAGGTCACATAGAAAGGAGTGTTTCAATGAAGAATTTAAACAAGATGTGCTAGAAAGAAATGATGCAAGAAACAGAATGTTGCAGAGGAAAAGAAGAAAAACAGTTGTAGAGTATATAAGTAAAATAAGAAGCACAGACAGAGTATGCACGAAGAGGAAGAATGATTTCAAAAAGAGTAAGATTGAAGAAGCATGTGGAAATGGAAGAACATTCTATCAAAGGGTTAATGAGGGTTGGGAATGATTTGAACCTAGAACTGGTTTCTGCAAATGTAAGGACAGAAATCTTCTGGGAAATAATGACAGAATAATGGAGAGATAGAAGATCTTATTTCAAAGTACTATTCAATTGTGAAAATCAAGGCCACTGGATTGAAGAAGAGAATAAGGGAGCAAATAAAAGATTTTAGCCTATAGACTCATAGGGACACAGAGAACATTATTGGTAATTATCAGTGTTGGTTCCATAAGGATAGGTCAATCATCATTCCATAACCATACTTTTATGTTAAGACAAATATTAGTAAAGTTTTATGAGTCTGACATACTGCTGCACTGTGTTTTTATTTAATACAAATAATTAGAAGTAATTGAAAAATTGGAAATATCAAGGAAACGTATTGAGTTTGTTAAAATGACTGCAGGCACCTAACAGTAAAATGAAAACAGAAGGACAATTAACTGCAGATTTTAAGGCAAACAAGGGCTTAAGGCCTGGTAGGGAGATGGGCTGTCCATGACTCTCTTCAATTTGTGCTGGTAGTACAGAAGTTACCAATAAATCCAAGAGGTACCACACTAGATCAAATGGTCCAATGTGTCACATGCACTATGATATGGTGCAGATTGCTTGAACAGAGAAGGATCTCAAGGAAACATTTGTTGTGTTGGAGAGAGAAGCTAAGGAAGTAGGTCTTGAAATAAAAAAAAAGACAAAGTATCTACCAGTTATGCATAGTTCAGATGTTAGGCCCCAGGGAAATCATGTTAATTAAGGAAGATGACATTTATGAATCTTATTTTAAGTATTTGGGGGTATTTATCATAGATGATAACAAAATCTCTCATAACATTCAAGCTTGAATATCAGCTGACAACAGATGTTCAGATGTTTTTATGCTTTGGGCAGTGTCCTGAGGTCAAGAATTTAAATAGTAAATTAAAAATTAAGATCTATAGACCATCTTAAGACCAATGGGGAGTGGTCTTAAGACCACTATGGATGTGGGGCATAGACAGTGACATTTAGGGAAGAGAGTTGGCTTAAGTAATAGGAAATAAAGATCTGCAAAGGATTTATGATGCCAGATGGAGAATATGCATAAATGAAGACCTGGAGAGAATTTTGGGGAGTTGGATATTGCTACTGAGATTAAAGGAAATAGAATTGAGGTATGTCATGTATAACAGATGATGGACAATAGAGATATGAAGAAGGTATTCAGTAGGAATCTAGGTGGGAGAAGAAGAGGAGAGAACTTGGAAATAATGGGTAGAAGATGCTGAAGAAGACCTGCACTGCCTACCAATAGAGCAGCGGCATAGACATTTGGATTTGACTCTATTATACTTACACAGAATAAGTCAGGACACAAATAATCGAATTAAAAATAATAAAGACAAACCAACAAAACACAAATAGATACTTAGTAACTGCTGCACGACAGTTCCGAAAATGAACATAGCTGCTAACTGAGCGTTTTGCCAGTTTATACAGTGGCAACACATTGGGGGTGTTCCCCCCTCCACAGTTTGTACAGTGTCAGCTAGTACGAGGTCAATGACCGTACGCAGTAAAGAATTGCCTATGCCCAAGCCGGCAACACAAGATGGTGCAAGATCCCAGCAGTTCTAAAGCGATGCTATGCTTTTCTTCAAGTTTCTCTACTAATATTGTTCGGATTTTAAATTATTCAATAACCAAAGTATTCATTCTGTGATATAATTAATATTATTTTCTCTTATTTCCAGTACTGTTGTGAAGCTACTTTATAACAAATTTAATAACATTCCTTGTATGATTATCGGGCGCCATCTCGTTTTATGGTTAACGAGCAAACAAAAAACACAAAATTTATACCTATCATTTCAGGGTTCTTTTCGGCGAACACAGGAGATCAGAACTGGTTGCTTAAATAAAGAAAAACTTTATATTGTTTCCCATTAACATAGTTTTATTGACATTTTACTAACTTTTGTTGTTTAAACACTATCTCCTGAAATTCTTTTTTCTACTACAAATTCATATTGACAGAAGTTATTAGGCATATAATGGGATTTAAAAAACATACTATGTAAGTTGCAAATATACTTCTATAAAGTTAAACTTGACTAATATATATACATTAAGACCTAACCACACAAACCAGCCTTCTTTGTTTAAATTTATATATGCTTACATACTCACGCACACACACACATCTACCCCAGGATTCTAAGAGCTCTTCTATTAAAAAATCTTTAAATATGAATATTACAATTTATGTGAACATATTATTTAAATCATAATTGAAAATTTTGCTTTTATTTTTGTAGACCACTTAGCTGCATTTGAGTCCAAACGACGTAGCATTCTCCACACGCACATTTTCCGTTAATGAGAATTTGTTTTACACCTCCGAAACTGTCATTTGTATTAATATAACGGTTCTGTTTCTGTTCGGTTCTAAGAGCAAACTGTTAGTTAATTTTTTCCATTTTTTGTCACATTTTATATGTTGCGGGCGCATCGGCGAACCGGCTAACGCACAGTTAGTTGCGTCTGTTGAATTCAGATGTTGTTTTGCCACTGAGTCTTTGTTCTGTGTGTCTGACGAAACTGGTGACACACCTCGTTATGTCATACGCTGACACAACGATCGCCTGATGCTGGTTATATAATTTGTTTACTGTTGTGTTTGTCCTTGATTTGACTTTTGCACAGTTTGTCTGTTATTAAAACTGTCCACACAATATTATTAAATAAGTCTGCATTCATAAAGTCAACAGCAGTGTAGCCACGGTTGCGATCGCTCCAAAATAACAAATTTACCTATCGGTTATAAAATTTTTTCCTATCACTCAACAAGTTAATCATTATTTATTTATGAAAAAATACAAATTATGTTATTACCCCAGGTATGCCCAAAAATGCCCCGCTACAATACCCCCTCAATGAGATATTTTATGCCGAAGCATAAAAAATCTCATTGACACATTCATACTTGCTAGAGGGATCAGCCAGGATATGTCGCCACAACCCCCTTTACGGTTTACAAAAAAAAAAAATTATAATCAACTCACCCTTGGTCTGGTGACTGTGACCGCATCTGCATGACAATACTGGACTTCTCTCTTGAGATCCCAACACCGTAGAGTCAGACAGATACTCAACGCCCCTGCTCTGACGCGCAGGCCAGCTCAGGTCCGCCGCCACAGCATCACCAAACACTGAAACAACAAATCAAAATATCAAATAGTGGCCTTATACAACACCATATCCCCAACTGATCTGTTTCCCCCTAGCGGTGCTGGTTTGCGCTAAGAAGCACTGGTTTTGTTTTGTATTTACTTATTTCTAACATATCAAAATACCTAACAACATAACATAACATAAGAAAACATAGTACATTAATAATTAATATTGTTATCATTATCTTAAAATAAACAATTTGTATTTAAAATGTTATACACTTTACATCATTAAATTTGCATATAACATCAGAAAATTACCTTTTAATAATAAAATACATAAATCTCCTTTTAACTTTTATTAATTATATCCATCATTTCCTTTATTATTCCCTTTCATTAATTTGGGTGATTCTACATTACTCATTATAATTCACATTATCAACTTGGCATTTACTCATAATCTTACCCCTTTTATTACTCTAACGTTCCCTTACAAAATCTTTAACTAGTATGACACCCCACTATCAAAAATCTACTAACCCTTCTCTACCTCTAACTACTTACTACTTTAGCTCAATTCGCCACCTTATCTCTTATATATAAAAAAAAATATACTCTCTAACCCTTTGTACATAGGATACGTGTTTCCCCCCCCAAAAAAGCTCAATTCCCGTTCTCTGCCCCCTGGATTCTACCTAAGGCGGCCCCTTCCCACTAAAACTATACCAAATCCCGTCCCAACCCTTATGTTGCGGACTCCCACATTACACTACCCCTACTACAAAATTGCCATCCCCAAAAAATCTCAATCTTTTAACCTTACTACAACTTCAACAAAATAACATCAACAAAATAAACAATATATCGCTCAAAATTCTACATAAATTCTCCATAACTACTGTGTCTCCACTTATACTTCTCAAAATTCTATAACATACATTAACTCAAAACAACATTGCATTATTTTCATCTCTACTATTTCTTTAACTCTGACTTCAATTTGGACAGATCTATGTGTCCCACAAAATTCAACTTGAACTGACTCAAACATTTTATTCAAACAATTACTATCACCCACTTCTATCTTTTGCAACCCATTGAAAATTTTACCTATCACAACTATTTTTCATTTTATTTTAAAATCTATAAACACATTGAAAACATATTATTATATTTTTATAATCCTTATTCCTAACATACTAAATGCAATTAACACAACAAGACATAATAAACACAATATAGGAAGTATTTAGTGCATCTATTTTTTAAATTCAAACAAAATTATTGAGTAAAAGGGGGTATTTAGTGCATCTATTTTTCACATCAAAATAAAATTATTGAGTAGCAAATCATCATTATTAATTAAAATATAGCAAATTTTTAATACGTTATCCACTGGATAACCTCCCAGCCACACACACTATTTCAAATTATGTAAGACTGTGGCGCCTTTCCACTTCCACAGAGACTGTATATTTTGGAGCAGGTTTTACCTCTCCGTGTCTCTGCTTCCGCTATTAAGTTTTAAAATTAGTGAACATCATCATGTTCTTGTTAAATAATTACACCCTTAAGACGGATCTACCACCTGGCTCTGCTGTTCCTCCTCGAACAGAGTGGCAGCCGCTGTTCCATAGTTCCCGGGATTTCCCCTAAGTTCTCCCCCCATTAAATTTCAAATCTGTACCAATTTCAAGCCAGCTATGGTCAAGGGACTTGGTATGACCATAGCTAACCGCTCGCCAAAACCACGATTAGTGCTGGTAAGGCAGTAATCGCCCGAAAAGTCGGGGAAATCATCTCTTCCTTCAGGCATGTCTACATCATCATTATTATGCACGAGACGGTAATTTATCAAGTACAATATAAAATTATACAAAAGGGTGTGCCGTGCATATTCGCCATGTTGGCCTCCGATGGAGGTAACACTCTCGGTTACCCCCAACACTTTCCGCTATCTACTGGGATACATGCCACCCCAGCAACAGCAACTTACTAACTAATTAATTAAAGTCGAGACTAAACTTTCAACCGTTGCAGTTCCACACTCCACTGTTCTATCACTTCATTGAGCACCAAACTACCCCCCAAAATTATCCCCACATCTTGTATAATACATTACATAACATAATACACAAATAGAAATCAACCTGGATTATTAGCATACATTAAACAAACAATTCTCTTTTAAATAATTTATCTAAAAATTTATAAACATTAGTATTTGAAAATTTTTCATTAACTTTTTTATTTATCATTATTTCGTTATTTATCCTATGTTGCAATTAGATTACTCAAAATTTCAAATTTATTATTAACATATATTTTTAACCATTATGATATTCCACAAAATAAACCATTTAACATTCATTTATTTATTAATTATTATTAAATTAAAATCTCATCAAACAATTCAAATTCATTATAAAAATTCAAACACATAACATTCAATCACAATATCTAAACATCTCAAATTATTTACTTCAATCGATTATTAAAATTAAATATTTATTTGATTATTAAAATAACATATTTCAATTATTATCAACGTTCTACCAATCATTAATTATTGTCTTCATAACTATTTTATTATTTAATTAAAATGCAAAATATTAATATTCATATTATTATTATTAACACAACATTTTCTAATACATATACACATTATTTTTCTAACCTTTCATAATACACACAAATGAATTCAATATTATTTACAAAATATGCGTCAATAACGGTTCAGTGGTTCCACTTCTCATATGTCCAAATCTGCAAGGTCATTACCAAAATTTACAGTATTCAAAAATGTCTATTCACTGATATCTAGTTCAGCCTCCATCGTCATATAAATACCTAATATATTTGTAACATATATTATTTTTATCCACACACAAATTATTATAATCATTACTATCATAATAACCCATCAATTCTATTTCATCCATTATACCACTATAACTCTTGTCACCATAAGTTAGGATTGTCCCGTCTATATCAGCGTTATTTGTTAATGTCAGGTAAATTGTTTTCTCATTTTTGTATTCCTCAACTACTACGTCAGGTAAGTCATTATAGTTAGGTAAGATATTATCAAAATTATTCTCTATCTCTCTTTCAACAGGTACGTATTCCACATGATTCATCATCACCCCTTCTAGTATTTTTCTCAATTCATCATACTTTCTTTCTAACTTATATAGTTCTATTTCACTCTCAATACATAACTCTCTCTCTTCATAATACCACATCACATTCTCACAACTATTACGGACAGAGGGTACAACATTATACAACATTAATTCATTTAACAATAAGGGTCTCTTGCCCTGAAAAAACAACATTAAATCATCATCATCATTATAAACAATAAGGGGAAAATTTGCCCTCTGTCCCCATTCAACTACAACATTATTTTTCCACTCTCTCTCTAACTCATAAACACTCATTAACATCTCATAATCACTACATTCTGCAATTTCATTAGTACTATTTTTGATTATATTTTCATCATTTGTCTCTCCATTATTCTCTACCCCCACTATACTCTTAGAATTGTAATCAACATCATCGTCTTCACTATTTAATACTACATTTTCTACTATTTCGTCATTTTTACTACTTGTCATACTTAAAACATTGTCAACTAACTTCTCAACACTCTGTTGTAATCTATTAAATGTATCTTTTATTATGTCATCAATCTGGTTCAAATGCTCATTAATTTCTTTAATCTCATATTTCAACTCGTCAAATTTGTCATTCTGGATATTAATTTGGTTTTTTAACTCATTCAAACTATTCTTTTGAACGTCAAATTTTTCATTTACATTACTTTCAAATTTATTAAAACTAGTACACAGAAATTGAATCATTTTCGTCATATCACTATTACTTTCTCTCTTAATTACAGTCGGTGTTGACTGACTAGTCACATCTTCCATTATTTTCGATTCGGTCAACTGACTCTCTACCTGACTATCATTCGTTTGAACTCCCGAATCGCTACTTAATTAACTGTCAGATAAGCTGACAGCACTATTATCTGCCATTTTTCATAAATCCTTTATATATATAATTCTTAGCAATATATTATTTTATGTAATACATAATTATTATTGAAAGAGAAAAAAAAAATGTTCTGCTCACTCATACTATAAAACATGACATAACCTTATTCTATATGTCTATTTTACTTACATACAAAGATTTTGTTTCCTGTTTCACACAACCATTCTGTTCTCCCAAGTAGGCCTATATTTATATAAATTCATTTATATAAATCGTCCCAGTTCGGGCGCCAAATGTGAAGCTACTTTATAACAAATTTAATAACATTCCTTGTATGATTATCGGGCGCCATCTCGTTTTATGGTTAACGAGCAAACAAAAAACACAAAATTTATACCTATCATTTCAGGGTTCTTTTCGGCGAACACAGGAGATCAGAACTGGTTGCTTAAATAAAGAAAAACTTTATATTGTTTCCCATTAACATAGTTTTATTGACATTTTACTAACTTTTGTTGTTTAAACACTATCTCCTGAAATTCTTTTTTCTACTACAAATTCATATTGACAGAAGTTATTAGGCATATAATGGGATTTAAAAAACATACTATGTAAGTTGCAAATATACTTCTATAAAGTTAAACTTGACTAATATATATACATTAAGACCTAACCACACAAACCAGCCTTCTTTGTTTAAATTTATATATGCTTACATACTCACGCACACACACACATCTACCCCAGGATTCTAAGAGCTCTTCTATTAAAAAATCTTTAAATATGAATATTACAATTTATGTGAACATATTATTTAAATCATAATTGAAAATTTTGCTTTTATTTTTGTAGACCACTTAGCTGCATTTGAGTCCAAACGACGTAGCATTCTCCACACGCACATTTTCCGTTAATGAGAATTTGTTTTACACCTCCGAAACTGTCATTTGTATTAATATAACGGTTCTGTTTCTGTTCGGTTCTAAGAGCAAACTGTTAGTTAATTTTTTCCATTTTTTGTCACATTTTATGTTGCGGGCGCGTCGGCGAACCGGCTAACGCACAGTTAGTTGCGTCTGTTGAATTCAGATGTTGTTTTGCCACTGAGTCTTTGTTCTGTGTGTCTGACAAAACTGGTGACACACCTCGTTATGTCATACGCTGACGCAACGATCGCCTGATGCTGGTTATATAATTTGTTTACTGTTGTGTTTGTCCTTGATTTGACTTTTGCACAGTTTGTCTGTTATTAAAACTGTCCACACAATATTATTAAATAAGTCTGCATTCATAAAGTCAACAGCAGTGTAGCCACGGTTGCGATCGCTCCAAAATAACAAATTTACCTATCGGTTATAAAATTTTTTCCTATCACTCAACAAGTTAATCATTATTTATTTATGAAAAAATACAACTTATGTTATTACCCCAGGTATGCCCAAAAATGCCCCGCTACACTGTTGTTACCAGCAACAGAGGTTACATGGATGCCATGCTACTGATAACCGCCATTAACTAGCACAGTAGACTTTATAATTATCACTTACCTTAAAAGTTAAAACTTCTTACTTTTTCTTGAACAGTCTGGCCTGACAGGAGGCCACTTTTTCCCTTTACTTAAGAAACTAGAGAATAGGAGCTTCATTTAATATTTTGTAATCACATGTTGTTAGACTGTAGTGTAATAGTGTCATGTCTTTTCTATATCATAATATAATGTATATACACAAAACCGATTTTGTAGTAACATATGATGTAAAGCTGATAGAATCCAGGGACATACTCTTTACTTAATGCAGTAAACAGACTTGAAAGAATGTATTTTCAATCAAGTACGTCAATTTTAAACAAATTTTGCTACTACTGATACCTAATTTTCTCCACATCTTTAGGATATTATGATGAAACATTTTTTATTACTTTATTGTATATAAAAAACTCCTTACTACAGAAATACCGCAATTATACATATTGTAAACACTTAAACATTAGTGATACTACAGAATTTTTTATATCTTTTACTTTAAAGCTTTAACTGTTGATAGAGCATCATTTCATTTTTATCTAGTTCCAATAGAGACTCATTCTAGTCTACATGTCAAACTATTTCCTACAATATCTTGAAGTATAAGTGTATTATCCCCTTTCAAAACTTACACACCGGTATTCAAACTGCATATGGCACAATTTTCACAGTTAATTTTAATAATGAGCAGTGGCGCCGGGTTTTGAAAATCAGTGGGGGTGCTCTAACTCACAGTCCACAACCAGTGAGGGGGGGGTCCGGTTGAATTTTCAAAAATTGACCCTCCTGAAAATGCAGTTTTAGATCTTTTTGAATGAACAACACTTGATGTAAACATAAACTATCGTTTTATTGGATGCTTTTTTCCCCAATAATGAATGAGTACAAAAGCTAATCCACATAAAAGGTATACAGTTGTTTTATTTTTTAAATCTTTAAATCATACAAATAGTGAAAGTAATGATAAAAAAAGTAAGAAATATTACACTTTACATATATGTGAATTAAAAGGAGGGAAGCTAAACAAATAAAAATTGTGTAGCCTCTATTTGGTCTTAAGTTAAAAAATGTAATAGTGTTTACGAGAATGTTCTTTCTTATCTCTAGGAATGATGCCAAACTGAGTAAAAAGGAAAAAAATAGTTCATTTAAATTAATAAATGATAGCCTCAAATTTGGCGCTTATTGTTAGTTTAAAAATAAAAGAGAAACTGAAAGTCTTTAGTTCAAAAATTAAAGTCTTTGCGGACTTTATAATTTTCACTACTCACTCATAAAGAAAGTATTCCTACGAACAGTCAATCATTTGATGAAAATGTTCGCCACAGTTTCGAGGTTCAATTTATTTTTCGCTTCTTGCTTATGGACATGCATGATTGCGTTGTCGTTCTATTTTCCTTGCATCATGGTATTGCGCAGGTAAGTTTTTAATCTTCTCAGGGCAGAGAAAGAACGTCCTGCTGTACATGTAGAAACGGGTATAGTTAAAGCGATCTTTATCAACTTAACCACCTCTGGAATCAATTCGTCGACGTGTTTATTTGAGGAAAAGAAGCGCACTAAGTCTTCTGGACTTTCAACGACAACATTTTTAGATTCACACACATCTAACATCATATTTATGTGCAAAATTAATCTTTCAGGATCAAAGTCATCCTTATAAAATTCTACAACAGAACTGCAATCTTTAGTTTTGGAAAGAAGAAATGTTTCAAAATTTCTTTGAAGTGAGTCATAGCAGCTTTAGAAAATCGATCATCGAAACAGTTGACCACAATATCTAAAACCTCGAAATAAATTTTCCAGTAATAATCACGGGGGCTGGCAAAAGCAAAGGGTTGAGCGCCTCATCAAGTCTTCGAGGAATTTTTCGAACTTTTGGAAGTTTCGGCTCTTCGACATCATATTTTTTGGTCAATCCCAAGCAAGAGCTCCAAACTGCATCGAAACGTTCATCAGTTCGAGATAACTTAAAAACCTCTCGGACACTATGAATATTGTCCATGGCTTTTTGCAGCTGTAAGAAGGAATTTTGCAGAAAGGCATTCAAAATTTCAACTGGCTCTAAAATTTGCGTAAAAAGCGTAGTGACAAATATAAACTCAAAAGAGCACAGAAATTTTAAGAAACCTTTAGCTTTAGCACCGGCATCAGATTTTTTGAGCTTGATTTCCTCAAAGAACAATATTAACTCTTCATACTACAAAATCGTTTTCAACGAACTTATTCTGCAACACCACCTGATAGGGCAAAAAGGCCATAGAGCTACAGGGTGAATGGAGCTGCCATCTTGGACAGCTTGCAAAGACTCAAATATTGCTAGTCGGTTGGGGGACCAGCACACAAAATTGATCATTTCTTTGACATTTGCAAGATAGTCTCTCAACACGGTCTCATTTTGTATTGCCTCTTGGGTCACAAGGTTCAAAGAATGTGCCAAACAGTGAACATCCATAACTCGCGGCTCAATTTCTCTGACTTTTGATTGCCCTTGACCCTGAAAAAGTGCCTGTCATATTTGCTGCTCCATCAGTAGCAATACCTCTGCATGACTTAATATCCAGAAAAAAACGAGTGAGAACATCCATTAAAATTTTCATCAAGACTTCAGCTGTAGTAGATTCAGTTTTATAGAAACCAAAAAATAATTCATTAATTTGAAAATCCTCACCACTGACAAATCGAAAAGAAATTGAAACTTGCTCGATGACATGCGTCGCTAGTTTCATCCATAATTATCGAATAGTATTGGGAGTCTTTTAGAAACTTGATCAAATTTTGTAAGACTTCGTTAGCCATAATAGAACCTAGTTCATTTGTTATGTCATGTGAAAGCCATCTGTACTCTGTACGTTGAAGCCAAGAGGACAAATCGGAGTTATCTTCAGCAACTAACTCTAACAATGCATGATAATTAGAATTTTCATCTGTGTGACCACGCGTTGCTAACCCCTGAACCATGAGATAACGCAGTGAAGACAACATTCTTAAGAGAGCTAGTCTTGTAGATTTCATATCTCTCTCCTTACCTTTAGACATCAAAGACTGTACGTTCACACCTTTACCCATTGCACTTTTCCTAGTACAGCAGGACATATGAAAATCCGATTTTTCATGAGAAGCGAATCTTTGTAAGGCTTTGTTCCAAGAAGAAAACCCGACTTCCACGAATGCTTTTATCACCTCTTCGTCTTGTTTAGTTTTTTTGCAAAAGCTCCACTGGAGGAAATTATTTCCTTACACACAGAACAAAACACTTTATCACACTTCTTGTCATATAAAATCCACTTATATTTGTCTTTCCAATGTTTTTGAAAAGAACGCCCACCAGCACCAGTTTTGTTTGTTTCTTTAGGTGCAGTAGTTGAATCCAAGCCACCTGAAGCACTATCTGCTGATGACGTCGTAGCCGAATCACTTTTTTTCATTGCGAGCGAACAATGAATTTATCCATTATAATAAAACGAGTAGAGCAAACAAAAGAATTAAACTAACTTACACTTTTCCGTGTATTTAAACATATATGTGATATGTGAGGAGCGGTAGTTTCTGGAAGGGAGGAGTCGCGAGGCCGTGCTTGTATGGGCCGACGCGACAGTGCGCCGTAAAAATTGGCATAATCCTTTTTAACCCTTTGAAGAGTATGGAAAAATATGCAAAACGAGTAAGGCAGTACCGGTACGTCATATGTAATGTTTGCAACAGCTGTTGTTGTTTTTAATATATTTTCTCTGCGATCTCATTCAGCTGTTTATGATGACGGACAAGTGTTGTGGGGAGGATGGTCAGAGCCTGGAATGGCTTTGTGGGCGGAGCGACCTGCCACAGCTGTCTTATCGCGGGAAACGCTAGTCCCGCATAAACAGAAGTACCCTGGTAAAGTCCTACCCAAACCAAACTTTATATCCCCCCTCTCTGCTCTATGAAAAAATCGGGCCCTACTATCATTTAAGAAATACGACGAAAGATTAGAATTTTCCCCCATTTTTTCTTTTTATTTTTTTTAATTTTTCTTCTCCTTTTTATGTGTGGGTGCTGAGCACCCCCACAAAAATTCTGGGGGTGCTCGAGCACTGGAGCACCCCCGGAGTCGGCGCCCCTGATAATGAGAAATTATACCATTGGAAATACAGTACCATACTATTTTTAGCAACATTTGCAATATTGCTGAAAAAAATCTTTATTAATTCTTGCTATCTTGATAACTGAGAGAAATATGTTTCCCTCCTTTAGTGTTGTAGCTGAGTTAATTATTGTAAGAGGCTACTTATACATCATGTTCCTTGGTTCTGAAGATTAGACATATAGAAACTATGGTGATGATCTGAACTGTGATGATTTTTCTAGGCAGAGATTATTTTGGTGCACAATAACCTCGACTAGTTGGAGACACAAGCTGTGTTGATGGCAGTATTATTATCACTGTTAGTAATGATTTGATATCAAGTGATTATTTGTTAGCAACTGTTATTTATAGATTTTAGTGAAGATTTCATTACTAGGCCAACTGACAATTGTGAACTATATTGTTATAATAAGTGATAATAATAAAATCCATTTTATTTCATAATAAAGACTATGAAGAATTGTTGAATTAACTGCAAGTGTCTAATAAAAGTGATCAATAAATTTTTGATTGTGTAACTATCTCTGGTATCAGTTGTTTTTACCATTGAAACTTTTGAAAATAACAGTAGCACATATAACAATACTGTGCCGGGACTTTGAATATTCCCAGCGCGTACAGAGTTGTTCAGTGCTACCAACGCAGTTGGCAGCAGTGCGTGACTATGCCTTGTCGACGCTATGGCGATGTGATTTAGTGACCAGTAGCTGTGGTCAGCTGTTGCTGTGTTTCGGGATTTCAGAATGGCTGTGTTTTGTTCACAGTTAGGTTAGCCGAAGGCTTTATTTTTGGCAAATTAGGACAGGTTTGTTTTATGCAGGCTGTAACATCACAAAATGTTCCATACTAATAATGAACACCAGAAGGGTGAATAATACTAAAAGAACTATAAATGAGTAACCAGGAAGAATGTAACAGTAAAAATAATAAACCAATATAGAATGAAAGGAGAGAAGGAATTCAAGTAAACAGTGATAACTCCACTACATGTACTAAATGACACTACAACATAAATAAACAGAATGACAAAGACAAGTTTCCCACATAAACTGTCAAGTGAGCTCAATAAAAACCTTTGATAAACAGAATCAAATAGAATAAGCAAAATAACAACTGACTTGAATAGTATTGTACCATATATTGTGAATAAAAAACAGCACATTAGCTGATCCAAGTCAAACCAATAATATAAAAGAGACAAATATAGAGAACTATGCTAGGAATAGTCACAAACTCAAAAAGATAATGTGAAAGCCAAATATGTATTATCATAATTAAGAATAACTATAAAGGTAAGCACTGTATGTGTTTAGGTAACTTCAGAAGTAAATAAAATGTGTACAGAAATATAATAATAGTCAGGGAACAAAACATTGTAATATAATGATAACAAACCCTGAATGACCGATTTAAATCAAGGAAATAAGAATCAGATAGAAACCCTACTAAGCATAATGAAGTAGAATCGTGACAATGATGAAAAGAATGTAAAGCACCACCACATGTGTGATGTTATAAGAATAAGAGATAAGAACGACATGTTAAAATAAAAATAGTAAAATATGGAAGTTTATGTAAGAAAATCAACAAATGTAAACAGATAATTAATATTATTCAGCTGAATGCAGCACTTATATATATAATAAGGTATTCTTTTTAATCAATTAATTATGTTCAAAGTAGAAATTAAGAATAATTAAACGAATATTAGAAAAAAGTTATTAGTCGGATTTGCAACATATAGCAGACGACGAATGTAAACAATGCACTAGTAAGTTTAAAATAAAGAAATATTAATGAAAACTGTGACCAAACTGGCATCAAGCCATGTCAAAATAAAGATAAATAAGCTGTACAATGATAGTAATAGAACCCGAATTGGAATTGTAATAACTGAGATATAAACGTTAGCATCATAAATTTGGTAAGTCTCGAATAAATGCGAAAGAATAACAACACAAATGAGACGGACGCCAAAATACAAATATGTAATGCCTATAAATAGAAATACGTCATCATGACATAATTTCAGACCAATCACGAACGACTTTAGAAACGTTCCTAGAGCGCCAAGCGGCTTTCTGAAAAATGTATTGTAACGTAACAAATTGCAAATTTAATATAATTTAAATTTGTGGAGCCCCACGATCTTGGAGCACCAAATTTATGCAACGTTACATATACATAAAATAGGCGTGACCGGACTCACGTTCAAGATTGACAAATTATTTAACAATATAACATTTAAATTGGGTTTCAGGTGTATCTGCAATAAGAACTCTATGTAACTTGAAACAGTAATTAAAATTTATTTGATACTATTAAAAAATGTGCACATGGCACTGACTTCGATTTAAAACATTCGTTATTAATTGTTATTATGCCGTAAGGCTTATGCTATATACATCCTTACTGACTAAATATTCTATTCTACTAATTATTGTATTACAGAAAAATCTCATTTTCAGACTACTCAGTCGATTAATGTGTTTCAAAATATCAATATTTAAATCTCTTTTTATATATTGTAATGTACTCAGAATATTAATAGTTATTGAATTTATCTTTTGTTTCTCAGTACTGTTTTATTTCAAATACTAATTGTTTTTACTTAAATGCTTTGTATTCATTTTATTTCATATTAATTTGAGCTCTTGTTACGTTAATCGTATTTCTAAAACATCTATGATTTAAATTCTACTTTACAAGAAACATTGGCTCTTATTTTTAAATAAAATAGAAATGTCTTTAATTGTCTTTGAGTTCATTGTATGATTAAGATATAAATAAGTTGTTTATCACCTTATTGTCGTCAATCATACTCGATCATTTTGATCCATCTGTAGTTGTCCTCGTCTCGCACTCCAGCGTCGGCTGTCTCTCTTCTCCTCTTGTCCAGCGTCGTATCACTCTCTGGAACTCTCCTCTTGTCCAGCGTCGTATCTCTCTCTGGAACTCTCCTCTTGCCCAGCGTCGTATCTCTCTCAGGAACTCTCCTCTTGTCCAGCGTCGTATCACTCTCTTGTCTAGTGTCGAATCACTCTCTGGAACTCTCCTCGTGCTGTTTCTGACGTCAATGGATCTTCTTATGTAATTCTTCTTATGTACTGCTGTTATTATTTAAAAATGATTGTCTTTACAACTTAGTTACATAGTTGCATGTAACTGGAAAATTTAAACTATTTACATAAAAAAATAAATACGCCGTGCTGACGGGCATAAGCTCCCGCTGCACCGTGGATGATTCAAGAAAGAGAACCACTGTAGCTTGCGTGTCCTATTTATACCCATGTCTTGGTCGACACCCTGCAGTGGTACGAAATCGACATGTTAGAAACTGTCTCTGGATTCAGTTCCCCCACTCTTTGTCAAATTCGCTATTTTTTATATTTCTGCGAATTGCAGAGTCCTGTACGTAAACTCTTATACTTATCTTATAACTATTTTTACAACACATGTTCACTGTAATTTTGGACATTGCAACTTAACCCTTTCGATTTGTACACAGTTATTTCACTATTACACTCGTACGGTGTGTCACTTTCGCGTGGTTTTCGTACACAGTATTTAGTAAATTTTATTACATTTTATTGTGGTTTTGGATTTTAATTCTTAATTATAGTTTATGAATAATTACGGAAAAACAGTAATTGTGCAATTATTCATCTTGGGGTGGTAAACTCGCCTGCATAGACCTGCGTTCACACACGCTATCAAAATACTGGTGTACACACTTTCAGTTACATTTGTGTGTGTGTGCACGTCGATTCAGGTCGAAACACCTGTTCATATTTTTGTCTGAGCCAAGCTTGCAATCCCTGACATGCTTATTTCTAATATATTATTAATTATTTACAGTTTATTATGTATATTAAAATTTTTATATTCCATGCTCAGTACATCACTTATTTGTACTGTCGCAGTATATAAACGATTGTCATTGTAAACAGAGGAGCATTTTGTCTAAATTCACTCAACCAGCAACAACAAATCCAGGCCAATTAATCATCCAAAATTTAATAATCAACGAGAAGGAAGAAGTATAATTCAATCAGTGCATCGACAATAGTAGTGAACCTTTTACAAGAAGTGCGTGTGAATGAACGAGGTTAAGTATCAAACATAACCAAAGCAGTAGCTTATTCAAGAAGAAAATAAACCCGTTCATGTGCGAAATCAGTGAAGTGTAAACATGATCATTGAATCAGATCGTTAGAAGTGTTAATAAATTAATCATTGTGATTAATCACCAGGGAGTACAGTGCTAATACTTTCTTTGTTTACATTTTAGCCAATAACAGTATAGAATAATACACGTGTGTACGGACGCAAGAAACAATGATACTATAAGTAACCAACACTGTTTTATGGTTATTTAGAGGAATTAACATATTCCAACGTAAGATTTCATGTGTTAACGTTCTTACAACTAACCTAAAATTTATTCAGAACAAACAAGCTTTTCGTTTGTTAACTTTCAATAACTAAAGGTGTCTAACCTAACAATATGATATATCATAATAGCATTGTAAAATAAGGCTGTGGCGTTCTATTCTGTAACTTAAAAGAAGTCACCCTTGAGACAAATAACAATTATAAATAATCTATCGATTATAACTAGAGTTTTCATGGTAACTGAACTGAGCTAGATAAAAGTAAAAAACCGGATGATCTGTGATCCATTTGTTATTTTCAAATGAATGTATTTAATTGAATTTATTATAGAACGAATAATAAATAACTGAATTGGAAAGTAACAACAATTGTCAACAATTATTTCAACAAATAATTAATCAGTATTACTAATTATTGAGTTGCATTTTTTTAGTAAACAAATAAACAGAAATTTAATGCATGATCTTGATCTCACCATTTAAACAATTGTTGATTTATAAAATACCAGAATTAACTATTAATTTATTCAGAAGAATTCTTTTTATGGGACATTTCTCTCGAAATCCCATATGGCGCCCAAGTAAAATTTAAAAGTGTTTACAAAAAGCTTTCACAGCATTAATATACTGTTTGATCAAAAGCTTGACAGTTTATTAACCACCTGTGACCAACTGAACGTCTAGTACAACATCACAGGTATGTGAAGGTTTAATTTATATAAAATAACTTTGTCAAGACTATACACTGACACACATAGACGACACTATTCAACAGGAGAGTGAACTAACGTCAAGAGATCTACGCAACTGTTTACATTCAACAACGGATCTACAACCAAATAATTACTCAAATATAAATAAACAAAAACATCAAAATCGAATTAAACCATTAAATAAATAAATAAAAAATAGTTGAAGAATATATTCAATGAACGTGAGTGTTAAATGCAACAAGTAAAAAAGTTTTAAAAGAGAAGAATAGAGTTTGTATTAAAGTGACGCCAACGACGAGTGGCTTATAAATAGTAGAACTACAAAACTTAGAACTAAATATTACGTTTTAAGGCATGTGCGACCAACAAGCCGTTGTGTCGGCCTCATTTCTTATCGTCCCTTCAAACAGGACATTCCCATCTGGTCTGACGGCTGGGATTTATCTGTGTCTAAATTCTTCATGCGTGAGTGGACTTCTCAAGAAGTTGAGAGTCCCTACCTCCGCCAGGAAAAAGGGGGAAGAGAGGTGGTCACGCGTACATTTGTGACTACCAGCAGAGCAGTTCTACAGTAACCAGTCCCTGAAGCTGTCAGACCAAGGAATGCGGAAGGAACAAAATACACTGAAGGACCCAGAAATCCCAGGAACGACTTCCAGTAAACATTTACCATAGTATTTTAGTAGGAATAAACCTGTTTTAGTACCAAGCCACGTGTCCGTTAACTATATGAAAAATATATTGTACTAACCGTCTGTGACTTCTCGTATGATGTCCTTTCTTATTGCGACATGTTTTGAGACACTTGTCTCATTTTCAAAGCATAAAATATTTAGCACATATCATTCACTGATACACTTGTCAAACGTTAAACCATAAATAGCACAATTTAACATATAAACTATATACTTTTTGTAACATGAATCGGGCAAACAGTGTACACTGTGCAGCGACCCACCGCGCATTAACCGCAAATGATTCTTGTTATCTTAGTATCTCAACGCGGTGTCGTACAATATATTAGATTTGAATAATAACTGGTCGTTCAAGATGTGTGGCTTGATACTAGTGTCCCTGAACGCTTTGCACCTCAAATTCCTCGAGTGCGTTCAAATAACGTCCTCTACTACAAAAGTGGAGGGGTTTTAAATTGGTTCCAAAATCGGTGTAATTATGATTTTCATTAATAAGATGTTTGGCGAATTTTGATTTGATGGTATCATAGTTGCGACAGATAGTGGGTGGTTTGTGTTCGTTAAATCTTTTGAGGAAACCACGGCCCGTCTGGCCCACATAGAAAGCGTCACAGTCATTGGATGACAATTTATAAATGCCCGTTTTATTCTCAAGGCAAGTGGATTCGTGGGTGCGAAGATTATTTAAGATATTATTTGTAGTCTTGTAAGTGACTACAATATCACTCTTTCTGTTTATGAGTGATTTTAAAATGTTCGGCATAAAATTGGTGTATGTTGCAGTGATATATTTGTGTGGTTTTTTCTCCCATGCAGTCATTGATAATTGGTTAATGTTCCTTTTTCTGTTTTCATGTTTCTTGAGAATGTTGTTTACGACGTTGGTATTGTAACCATTTGCAACCGCGATGCATTTGATGGTATTTAACTCGTTACGAAAATCTTTGTTATCAAGGGGCAAAGATAAAAGTCTATGTATCATGCTGTGAAACGCAGCCATTTTTTGCGATATGGGATGAAATGATGTGGCATGTTCACAGTGTCCGTCGTCATTGGTTTTCTGTATATATTAAAATTTAATTTATTGTTGGTGTTTTTTGTGATTGTCAGACCTAAAAAGTTTAGTTGTCCATTGTCTTCATGTTCCAACGTGAATTTCATATGTTTGTTAATATTATTTAGATAACTGTGTAATCGATCAATCTGCCACTGTGTACCCTTATAAATTAAAACGTGTCATCGACATATCTACCATAAAATATAATATTGTTGCTATGTATATCATTCTCAAAGATATAAGAATCCTCGAAGTAATTTAAGTATATATCGGCAAAAAGTTAATCTCAAAAAGAAATTAACTGCTAATCATGCTTTAGTTACTAAAGCAGACAAAGGCAACACTGTAGTTATCATGGACACGAATACTTATAATGAAAAGATACAAGATTTTATAGCAGACAATAACATAGTGCTACGACAGCACAGAACAATCTACGCGTTTATCGAATGCGCCAGAAAGATCTCGATGTAAGCGTGTAGTGTACGTGCCACTAGACGCATTTTGCGAGAATTTTCTCGAGACTGCCAGCCTTCGCTCGGGCGCTCGGACTGTGTCAAGGCCGTACGAATTACGTAGTTCGCTAGAGATAAGACGCAGTTTGGAAGCTTCTGGTGTGTGTAGCGTAACTATAAATACATCGCGTCGCGGCCTTAGTTTTTCAGTTCAATGCGAGATTTTTGACTGTGCGGTTCGAGAGTATTAGTGCGATATATTTACAGCGCGGTTCGAGTTATTACGGTGTACGTTCACGTAGTTATTAGTGAAGTGTGGCGTTTTATATTCGGACGGTATAATTGTAATACAGTTGAGTTTTAATATTAGTGGACATTTTATTGCGTATGAACAATTTCATTTGATTTGTTGTAGACACTGTGTTGTTAATTACGAACTGTTTTACTATAACAATTAAAGGTGTGATTAGTGACTTAATTGGTGTCTTGTACTTATTTTGTTTCCACTGTACCTACGACGATCGAGTAGACCGTCGTAACAGTGGTGTCAGAAGTGGGATAGAACGGTTAACAGTGGAAACAGTGGACGCTTTGTACAAGACGAGTGTGATTCGTAATTAATCGATAAACAATGGATGCCAGTCAGGTGATGGAAAATTTACAGGCGCTGCTGTTGCGGAAGCAGGAAGCAGATGACATCAAGGAGTTAATACAGCAGCAAAAGCAGACACAAGAACAAACCGCTGCAGAGTTGGGTCTCCTACGAGGTGAGCTTAATAAGCAAGTAACTAAAATATCGGAGGTACAAGAATCAATGACATTAAAAATAGCTGAAGTAGAAAAATCTGTCTTGACTGTGGAGGAATCGATGTCTACAAAAATATCTGTTATAGAAAACTCAATGGCAAACATAAGAGAACAAATTAAAACTGAAGTTGAACAGTGCATGAAGATTCAACCAAAACAAATTTCTGAACAGACTGTACCAGTGATCAAGACAGAAAATAAGTTAACAGAGAAAGTCACTTTGCCTGCAGTAGGGACAGTTCATGTCAAAGCTCCAACCTTTGACGGAAGCACTCACTGGGCAACGTACCTCCGCCAATTTGAAGCTGCTGCATGCGCAAATAATTGGACAGAAAAAGACAAGGCTGTTTCGCTTGTTCTTGCATTAAAAGGAACCGCGGCAGAACTACTACAGAAAGTGCCACCTGACAGCCAGAACACCTATGCCGAGTTGATAAAAGCTCTGGAATTACGGTATGGTGATAAACATTTGCGAGATGTGTACTGCACCCAGTTGAGAGCAAGGCGGCAACATTCCGGGGAAAGTCTTCAAGAGTTTGAAGCAAGTATCGACAGACTAATTAGACTGGCCTATCCTGAAGCGCCAGAAGATTTTCGAACGCGTTTTGCGATGCAGACATTTACTGCCGGTGTCCGAGATAACGAACTACAGCAAGTGTTACGAATGGCAAGACACCAGAACAGTGCGGACGCCCTGGTACATGCTTTGCAATTTGAGGCCGCTAAATCAGCGTCTGGTTGGACAAGTCATAAAGTGCGCGAGCTAAAAGATCGCGACGGCACAGACGATGAGGAGGAAGAACAAGGAACAGAGACTCGACGGTCGGCGCCACAGAATAAAATAAGAAAGGATGGAAGACCGAAGTGTTATCGATGTGGGAAACCTGGACATCTACAACGAGATTGTCGGGTTAGAATTCAGCAGCAGGGAAACGAGCAATAGTCGGTGCAACGGGGCGTGTGCTGACTAACTGGAGGAACGAAGCCCCTAGAGAATACGCAATTTCTACGCTTAAGAAAAACACCGGGAGCTTGGTAGTTACCGGATTTGTTCAAGAAAGGCCAACCTCGATTACAGTTGACACAGGCGCAACAGTTTCTATTGTGCGCCCCGACGTGGTGAAAGATCTCAAGCCAATCTGGTGCTCTTGCAGCTTGCGAACAGCTACTGGACGGCCTGTAAAAGTGTATGAAAAGTGGAGATACACCTACGCCTCGGTAGACTTGAGTTTAATCATCAAGTACTTGTTGCAGACATTGTGGATGAAGCAATTCTTGGTGTGGACGTTATGAACGCATACGGATTTATAGTCGACTTCAAAAACAATGTCTTGAGAATTGGAGGCGAAGAGGTAATGCTATCAACAATGACGACAGCAGAAAAATCGATGGACGTCATAAACCAAGTGGCCGTAACTGTTCCGCCAAACTCCGAAAAGATCATCATGGTTAGAACTGCGATAGATACTAGGGGCAATCAGTGCTCTATATTCGAACCCCAGGTAGTCAGCACACCGGGCATACTAATTGCCAGAAGTTTAGTAAAACCTGACGAAACCGGAAATGTACCTATTAGAGTGGCGAATATTTTGGATCAAGTTATCACTTTACAAAGCAATACGCTCCTAGGCAAATTGACTCCTGTGGCCTGGGTAGCCGGAATAACGCAACGAAGACCCAGTTCTTCGGATACTTCTAAATTACCAGAGGAACTGCAAGAATTATTGAACAGATCTTCTAACGACCTCTCAAGTGGTGAGGTAAAAGAACTCGGAAGTTTTTACACGAATTCAAAGATTGTTTTGCAGTTCGGGGACAGTCACTGGGAAGAACCTCTCTTGTGCAACATCGCATCAATACTGGGGACACAACACCGATACGCCAACCTCCTCGAAGGCCTCCATTATCTAAACAAGAGGAGATGTCTCGGTTAGTACAGGACATGTTGACAGAGGGAGTAATTGAACCTTCGTCAAGTGCTTGGTCTTCCCCTGTAGTGCTGGTAGCGAAGAAGGATGGTGGATTGCGTTTCTGCGTAGACTACCGGAGGTTAAATGATGTTACAAAGAAAGACTGCTATCCATTACCTCGCGTTGACGATACACTCGACACGTTGTCCGGAGCACAGTGGTTTTCCACATTGGACCTGAAGAGTGGATATTGGCAAGTGGGTCTTCATCAAGAAGACAAGGAAAAGACCGCTTTCTCGAGCCCAAGTGGCTTATTCCAATTTAACGTCATGCCATTTGGACTCTGTAATGCACCGGCAACATTTGAGAGATTGATGGACCTGATACTCCGAGGCCTGACGTGGAAAACTTGCCTTGTTTACTTAGACGATGTCATAGTGATCGGGAAGACTTTCGAAGATCATTTGGAAAACCTTAAGGAAGTTCTAACTAGAATTCACGGTGCACAACTGAAGCTGAGCCCGAAGAAGTGTTCTCTATTCCAGAAGGAAGTACAGTATTTGGGCCATCTGGTTTCGGCAGCGGGCGTTAGCATGGATCCTAATAAAGTAGACACCGTAAGAGACTGGCCAGTTCCGAAGAATAAACACGAAGTTCGGAATTTCCTGGGGTTATGCTCATATTACCGACGTTTTGTGAAAGGCTTCGCTACTATTGCTAAACCACTACATGAGCTAACGGAAAATAAACGAAACTTCCAATGGTCGAGAGAGTGTGAACAAGCATTTAGAACGTTGAAGATTGCATTATGTTCGCAGCCAATTCTCGCTTTTCCAGCTTCCGAAGGGAAGTACCTCGTAGACACAGACGCAAGCAATACTGGTCTAGGAGCAGTTTTGTCTCAAGTGCAGAACGGTGAAGAACGAGTAATAGCGTATTACAGCAAGACGCTTTCTAAACCAGAGAGAAATTATTGTGTTACAAGAAGAGAGTTGTTGGCAATTGTCAGAGCTTTGGAGCACTTCCATAAATACCTCTATGGGAGAGAGTTTTCACTACGTACCGACCATGCTGCACTTGCATGGCTCTTGAGATTTAAAAATCCGGAAGGACAGTTGGCAAGGTGGCTCGAACGTCTGCAAGAGTACAACTTCAAGGTACAACATCGGCGGGGGCGCCTGCACGGTAATGCAGATGGCTTATCACGAAGACCATGCCCGGAAGACTGCCGACATTGCCACAGAAAGGAAGAACAAAACTCAAGTGAACATGTTCGAGCCATCACTGTAGATTTCCTGGCTGATGGCTGGACAACACAAGACTGTCGACAAGAACAGATGACTGATGAAGACATTGGACCGATCTTGACAGCAAAAGAGGAAGGTCGCCGCCCGGATTGGCAAGATATCTGCCATGGTTCCGAATTGCTGAAAAGGGCTTGGGAAAGTGCAGATGGACGAGACGTGGTCATGCAGTTGATAGTTCCCCGAAGTAAAGTGCAGTCTGTTTTGAAGGAGATGCATGATGGAACATCTGGAGGCCATCTTGGCGTTAACAAAACCCTCGACAAAATACGGAAGCGATTCTATTGGCTTCATCTTCGCCACGACGTAGAGGAATGGGTTCGGACGTGTGAAATATGTGCTGCAAGCAAGGGCCCACAAACCAGAAGCAGGGGAAAAATGAGACAGTATAACGTTGGACAACCTTTCGAGAGAATTGCCATAGACATTGCTGGACCATTCCCAGTTACTGACGATGGAAACCGGTACATCATGGTTGTAGGTGACTACTTTACTAAGTGGGTGGAAGCCTACGCAATTCCAAATCAGGAGGTTACCACTGTGGCAAAGCAGTTAGTTCACAACTTCTGTTGCCGTTATGGAGCCCCTATGGAAATCCATACGGATCAAGGGAGAAATTTCGAATCAGGAGTGTTTAAAGAATTATGCCGTCTACTTGGAATTCTAAAGACCAGGACAACGCCTCTGCATCCTCAGTCGGACGGGATGGTTGAGAGATTCAACAGGACACTTGAGCAGCATCTTTCGAAAGTTGTTGACGAGAACCAAACAGACTGGGACCAACGTATACCACTATTCATTATGGCGTATAGATCATCAGTACATGACACAACCGGCATGACTCCAGCAAAATTGGTGTTTGGGCGGGAGATTCGTCTTCCTGGGGACTTGATGTTTGGATCACCTGAGACTCAGTCCCAAGAGCCAAAGAACTATTCCTCGCAATTAGAAAACCAACTGCGAGAAATGAATCGCTTGGTAAGAGGACGGCTCAAGATTGCCAGTGATAAAATGAAAACTCGGTATGACATTCGCAGCAATAGTGTGGGTTTCCAAGAAGGAGATCAGGTCTGGTTGTTCAATCCAAAGCGCCGTCGTGGTCGCTCACCTAAGCTTCAGTCTAACTGGGAAGGACCCTACACTGTAAAAAAAGGATTAACGATGTTGTTTATCGGATTCAACAGGAAGGACAGCGAAAGTTCAAGGTCGTCCACCTAGATCGCCTGGCTAAATACAAATTTAGAGACGCTTTGCCAGTTCGGGACGAACAGGCTTAAGGAGGGGGCAGTGCTACGACAGCACAGAACAATCTACGCGTTTATCGAATGCGCCAGAAAGATCTCGATGTAAGCGTGTAGTGTACGTGCCACTAGACGCATTTTGCGAGAATTTTCTCGAGACTCCCAGCCTTCGCTCGGGCGCTCGGACTGTGTCAAGGCCGTACGAATTACGTAGTTCGCGAGAGATAAGACGCAGTTTGGAAGCTTCTGGTGTGTGTAGCGTAACTATAAATACATCGCGTCGCGGCCTTAGTTTTTCAGTTCAATGCGAGATTTTTGACTGTGCGGTTCGAGAGTATTAGTGCGATATATTTACAGCGCGGTTCGAGTTATTACGGTGTGCGTTCAAGTAGTTATTAGTGAAGTGTGGCGTTTTATATTCGGACGGTATAATTGTAATACAGTTGAGTTTTAATATTAGTGGACATTTTATTGCGTACGAACAATTTCATTTGATTTGTTGTAGACACTGTGTTGTTAATTACGAACTGTTTTACTATAACAATTAAAGGTGTGATTAGTGACTTAATTGGTGTCTTGTACTTATTTTGTTTCCACTGTACCTACGACGATCGAGTAGACCGTCGTAACAATAGTTAGATTAACTTCTCACCCTACAGAACAATATACTAAAAGTCTAAATCAATGTATAAATAAATGCATACATCTATTTGATGAACGGACTAGGAGATATTTGAAACCTATCAACGCAAAAGCGCCCCTATTAACAGGACTACCGAAGTTACACAAACCCCTATAAGACCGTTAGTGAATTTTACCACTGCCCCAGGTTATAAAACCACTAAAAAAATACTCCACATAATCAAACAGAATATAATATTGAAGAATAACTACGGCTTAACTAATAGCATTGATTTTGTTGATAAAGTTAAAAAACTAAAAATCTAACTTTCATATAAACTGGAGTCCCTCGATATCGTTAACTTATATACAAATATACCGATATCCGAAACTCTACAGATACTAAAGAAGAACCTCATAAATACCAAAAAACTAGATATCAAGAGTATACACGAATTGATTGAGTTATTAAAGTTGCTCCTTGACCAAAATTACTTTACCCATAACAAATTATATTTCAGCCAACAAGAAGGATTAGCTATGGGTTCACCTCTTTCGGGCTTTATTGCCGATATATACTTAAATTACTTCGAGAATTCTTATATCTTTGAGAATGATATACATAGCAACAATATTATATTTTATGGTAGATATGTCAATGACACATTTTTAATTTATAAGGGTACACAGTGGCAGATTGATCGATTACACAGTTATCTAAATAATATTAACAAACATATGAAATTCACGTTGGAACATGAAGACAATGGACAACTAAACTTTTTAGATCTGACAATCACAAAAAACACCAACAATAAATTAAATTTTAATGTATACAGAAAACCAACGATGACGGACACCGTGATACATGCCACATCATTTCATCCCATATCGCAAAAAATGGCTGCGTTTCACAGCATGATACATAGACTTTTATCTTTGCCCCTTGATAACAAAGATTTTCGTAACGAGTTAAATACCATCAAATGCATCGCGGTTGCAAATGGTTACAATACCAACGTCGTAAACAACATTCTCAAGAAACATGAAAACAGAAAAAGGAACATTAACCAATTATCAATGACTGCATGGGAGAAAAAACCACACAAATATATCACCGCAACATACATCAATTTTATGCCGAACATTTTAAAATCACTCATAAACAGAAAGAGTGATATTGTAGTCACTTACAAAACTACAAATAATATCTTAAATAATCTTCGCACCCACGAATCCACTTGCCTTGAGAATAAAACGGGCGTTTATAAATTGTCATCCAATGACTGTGATGCTTTCTATGTGGCCCAGACGGGCCGTGGTTTCCTCAAAAGATTTAACGAACACAAACCACCCACTATCTGTCGCAACTATGATACCATCAAATCAAAATTCGCCAAACATCTTATTAATGAAAATCATAATTACACCGATTTTGGAACCAATTTAAAACCCCTCCACTTTTGTAGTAGAGGACGTTATATGAACGCACTCGAGGAATTTGAGGTGTACAAAGCGTTCAGGGACACTAGTACCAAGCCACACATCTTGAACGACCAGTTATTATTCAAATCTAATATATTGTACAACACCGCGTTGAGATACTAAGATAACAAGAATCATTTGCGGTTAATGCGCGGTGGGTCGCTGCGCAGTGTACACTGTTTGCCCGATTCATGTTACAAAAAGTATATAGTTTATATGTTAAATTGTGCTATTTATGGTTTTAACGTTTGACAAGTGTATCAGTGAATGATATGTGCTAAATATTTTATGCTTTGAAAAGGAGACAAGTGTCTCAAAACATGTCGCAATAAGAAAGGACATCATACGAGAAGTCACAGACGGTTAGTACAATATATTTTTCATATATTTACCATAGTCCAGGGACAAATTTTGGAACCTCTGCTCGTCCACATTTCATCATGTTTCTACTTGAGTTTGTCTCTTCATAGTTACAGGTGGGAGCGTTTCATTTATCCTTCATCAAACTACATCAACTCCATAGACTGGCTACCCCTGTTTTCAACATTAAATATCTGTCTACTCAATCTGTGTAACAACTTAATAAGAACTGAAAATATCTCAAAGTCACAAGAACTCAAGTTTGTAAAATGTAACTGGTTCCATGGTAACTTGTCTAACATACACCATGAGGGGGTGGTTAAACTGTTTTACTAAAGCATGGTTTCCTTACTTAGATTATTTGGAGTCCCGATTGTCTGTATTACCATTATTTTTATTATAATTGTTCTTGAAGGGTTATTAGTGTTTTTATTAAGTGTTTGGGTTAATTTTGGTGTGGTCCGTGATTCATACTGTATGGATGTTCGCGTGGTTCTCCCTCATGGGGTATGCTAGTCTGGAAATAAATTCATATATCTTTATGTCTATTTTCTAAACACACTATAAATGAATGACTATATGTAAAGAACAATATGAAACTGGAATATTGTGTCACCCATGTGATATCTAATAAATCTTGTTATTTTGTTAAAATATGTTGATTGCAAATCCTGTCACTCTGTTAAGCTCTAGCAAACTTTTCGTTTCCTCTAGGTTCATTAACCTAGTCTTAAATATTATGTAGCGGTCCTGCTACTACTACAATAACAATAATCTAACTATGGTAATAATCTACAGATGGTAGCAGAGCGTGGTTAGAAAACTTACATGTGCTGAACCGGAAATGGCAGGATTTGCAATTAGGTTTAAAAAAAATTTGGGTCTAAAATGAAGGTATTGGGAATTGAGTGTTTTGTGTATAATACATTTTGATATTTAAATAATTCTATAAAATGATATGAGTTTGAATTGAATTTAACAGGTGTTTGCGACACAAATTTAATCTTGATTTTTTTTATGAGAATATGTGCTATTATGATTATTATTACTATTGCTGAGTATGTTATTAATTATTATTATTAAATTGTACAACTGGAAGTAAAATTATGTAATTTTGACGGGTCACACACATTTACATATTTATAGGTGATGTACTCTGATTCAAGTTTTTCTTATGTGGGTATGTTGAATTTAGTTCCCGGTTTGTTATTAATTCATGGTGTACAAATTGAACCGAGCACAAAACCCCAAACGAAAGTACATGGTTCAATTTAGTGGTATTTATGTATATTTTTGGGTTAGTTTTGAATTCTGTTCTACACACACCTGAGCCGTCAGACCTTGTCCGATTTGGTCGTAGCCTGTCCTGTCCTGCGAAAGATTGCCCATATTTTGTTGGTACCTTGTATGGTCCCATGAATCATCATGTCCTGGATGATAATCATAATGGGTATTTTTTTTTTAATAACTGAGTTACTAGGCCGTGTGATTGGACTTAGCCTGAACAATGTATATTTAAGTATTCTTTTATGAGAATGCGGTCATGGTCGGACCATAGTCCCTTGGAGCTGATAGTGACATTTTTAATATTGAATTATGCTCAGGTTCACACAGTTGGAATGTGTGTTTAATTTGAGAATTCCCCTTTAGTTGGTTTTTAATTGAATGTACATAGTGTAGTGTATGTTGTATATTTATAGTAATTTTTGTGCATCCTTGTTGTTGAGTGTTTTCTTTGTTTGGTGATTTCTGGGAGCTTGTTCTGCTTTTGTCTTCACCCCCTTTTTCTTGCTTCACTAGGGGACCCTGAACGTCACTTGTAGTGAGACAAGTTTTGCTTTTCTTCTGTTGTGCGTTTTCTTGTGAATTGTTTATGTGTGTCCATTTAATTGCATAATTCTGGTGGCGGCTTAAAAAACTGAGCTCAGTCAATGTGGATCTCCCACCAATTTTATTGTAATTCTGACATCCTTATTATCCATCTCCTGTTTTGGGAAGAGTTCCATTGGTTCAGGAAATAATCTATCACTAGTAAGCATCATAGAGCCATCAATTATGTACGGTACGGTAATAAAATTTCATGGTAGATTCAACAGTGCTTTCTTCACGGGCGTCCTATTTTCTTCTGGAGAAATCTACTCTGTATTGGTACAAGCACCAATCAGCTTTGGTCACATATGGAAGTTTATTGGCAGTAAACATTATCTTGTCCCAAGTTTCCCTTGTTTGGAGTCAACATATGCAGGCTGGGTGTGGTATGGTTCAATGGCCCCTCCAATCATGCGCCTCCCACGCATGACCCCACGGTCACCATTATCCATACCACCTGTTTCTCTTCTGGATTCTCCTAAATTCATTGCCTGTACTCACTGTTGTAACTTGGCTGCATCTTCTCCTACTCCTCCACTACGGTGGGAAACTCCACCAGCGCCACTACTCTGGGGAATTGCTTCCTGCTGTTATCGTGGTGGCTCATATTTTTGCTGAGGTCCTCCACGTTGTTCACCGGGCCGTTTCTGTTGTTAATCCTGCGGTGGTAGATCCTGTTGCTGTGTTGGCTGCTGTGTATGGGCGCGTGACCGCCCCTTTCCTCTCACTCATCCACCCTGCTGCTCCATTAAAAAACAATCGCCTTACTGGAAATACTAGTATATAAGGCCGATGTCTTTAGATTATTCTTAATATGAAGTCTGCTTTCTTCCCAACACAAAACACGAAACTTTAGTACCACATGTGCGTCCACAAAAGAAATCGTTGCCCCACTCAATGAATTATGCAAAAAGGGGGCTAAATTTGAATGGGGAGAGAAGCAACAGAAGGCTTTTGAAGCACTTAAGGAGGCCATCATGTCTCTGCCTGTGTTGCGGATGCCCGATTTTTCCAAGCAGTTTGTCCTGCAGACGGATGCTAGTTCGGTTGCGCTCGGGGCTGTTCTTTCTCAGGTAGTTGACAGTGCTAGTAGCCAGCCAGTGGCATTTGTATCCCGGACCTTGACCCAACAAGAAAAGAAGTAATCTGTTTCTGAGCTAGAGTGTTTGGCGATGGTATACGCTCTAGATAAGTTCAGGCGTTTCCTGGAACATGTGAGTTCCTGCTTGAGACCGATAATCAGGCCCTCTCTTGGCTTCTTCCTCATCCCTGACAACTGGGTAAAATTGGAAGATGGGTGGTAAAAATGTCATCCTTTAAATTCAAGGTGCAACACATTAGGGGAACTCAGAATGTTGTTGCTGATGCTTTGTCCCGTATGTTTTCTTTACCTAGTGAAGTACCATCTGAGCAACCCTGTGCCTTACTGTTAGACTTCCCGCTAGCCTTTACTGGTGTATTACCCCATCAGTTGGAGGGCCGCTAGCCTTTACTGGTGTATTACCTCATCAGTTGGATGATGAAGAGTTGGGTCACATTATCAATATGTTAAAAGATGGTAACATACAGGCCCCTATTTCTTGTCCAAGGGCGTCCTATGTTGTAGGGAAAGAAAAGGGCGAGTCCCTAAAATTGTGCAAGTTAGTGCCCATGGTCTTCAGTTACTATCATAATTCCCCAGTAGGTGGACATAAGGGAATTTCAAAGACCATTTCCAGTATCAGGAAGCATTTTATCTAGAAGGGCATGGATAGAGATAGTGCTACTAGGGTTAAGGTGTGTCATCTTTGCTGGTTAAGCAAGCCTGCCCAAAACACCAAGTTGGGTTTGTTGTCATTGGACGTGGCGAGCAGACCAATGGAGAAGTTGTTCATTGACTACGTGGTGAGCCGCCTCATTAACCCTTCTCAAGTTTTTAAGAGAATTCTTTTTTTAATGTTTTTTTTTCTTGAAAAGGGGAAGGCGTCCCATAAAATGTAACAGGCCCATTGTGACATGACTTGCAAATGAAACGCATGATTAACATATTAAGATTTTATTTGCTTTTGATCTCAGTGTGAATATAATACATACATAATACATACATATATATATATATATATATATATATATATATATATACTTTCAAGAAAGAATATTTAAGGGGGTCACTCTGCAATTAACACTATTTTTTTTTAAAGGTCTTCATAACTTAAACATGAACAATTAAATTACAAAAAATATTTCAACACGTAACAATAATTCTCCACAGTGACCTCTCAGAAAGGGCTAATCATTTTATATATATATATATATATATATATATATATATATATATATATTCTCTTCAAGGGCGTTTAACCATTTAACAAATTCACATTAAGTTTCAAATAATCACACAATTATATTAATTCATAATTTATAATTCGTATTATATTATAATTCTTATAATTTATTTATAATTCATACTAGGTTTCACATAATTCATGTCAAGCCTCAAATTCCAAATAATCGGTCAGCAATAATTAATTATATTCATATTACTCTTTCTGTGCCTTACGGGTAACTAACAATCATTTAACAATTACACAAATGGCATGCCAACAATTGGCACTTCTAATTATTTTTGTTTTTTCAAAATTGACCAGTACTATATATGTAACATGATTTTCATTGAATACTGAAATAGTAACCCTCGCAGTGTTCATCAGGGCTGCAGGCATGGACAGCTCGATTAAAATCCGATAACCAGAACTATGAATTAAAAGAGACAAAAATAAGAATAGGAAAAGAAGGCTAGAATGTAATACCCGAATTACTATGGTAATTGAATACAAATCCAAGATGGCCAACAGCATACCGCATGCTTCATACATCCACACTTCTGCACGGACATGCACCGGTGGAATGAGACAAACAGTATATGCTAGAATTAATTACAAGATGAAAAATACCGGTGCGCAATAATATTAGCAATTTGAAGGAAGCTGTAAGTCTATGGTTAACACAGGGGTAAAACATTTAAACAGCTAATGAGGTACATTTGCCCCGGTTGATCAAGAATCACATGATAAGTCAGGTGGACAAGTCACACTGAATTTAAAAAAAATTAAAAGTAATTAGAAAACCAAACAAAAAACGAGTAATCATTCAGTAAATGCCTGCTGGGCTCGCCATACAATTATTGAATCTTATACGTAATTTACATGTTAATAGCACTAGCCTAGAAGTGTGCCCATTGAAGCTTCCAACGACGAAGGGGAGCTCTACTGCATCGCTCAGCGGATGGTGAGAGATGAAAGTGTCACCATCGAGTTGCTCTCAGTTCCTTGGCTGGGCAGGAACCCTACAAGCACAAGTATTCTGTAGCAGCTGATACAAAGAATAAATTCACACCCCCCATAACTCGACCTTATATGGCACATACACCTCACACTTCCGATTAGAACAAGTCACCCGCACGGAATTCAGCAATTAATCTAATTACATTTTAATAATCAACTTGAGACACTGCCAAGGCTATGATTACATTCTATTGAAACAAATACTGTCAGCATTTCATGAGATATTATACCTTCAACTAAAACTCCACCACGTGGCGTGAATTACGTTAATTCATCTTTATCAATCAATTGCTAGCTTTGGTTAAAAATTTCTTTGGCACATTTATTTTTACAAAACGTTAATTAACAAGAGTAAATAATTAATAAGTATTCGCTTTAAATTAATATTAACTGTTTCACAAACGAATTCGCCACGTGCTTTACTAGCAAGCTTGCACAAGTCTGGGCACACGCACACTTTTCTGTATCCAACTTCATCTACATATTAAATACATTTAAACACGTTTCCCCTTATTTAAATAACAACATATAATCACGGAAACTTACCAGAGGCCCTTTATGAAATTAATTAACAATAGTAGAGGTATCAGACATTACAAACAAAATTTTCTTCGTTGTCGGAGCCCTGAAGCGAATTGTATGAAGACAGGCGGAGGATTGAACACAGTCAGTGCAGTCAGTCACGGCGTTTTTCACTCAACGAAATCAGCTGACCGGCACATTGGCCTCCGGGAACCAACTGCCTACCGCTGTCGCCACACCGCGGAACTACCACAAACCACTTAGCAGACAACATCGCCCGCGAAATGTGGACCGTATCGCAACAAATTAGCATTCGCCACGGAATTCATTTGAATACCGTGGCACACCCCCACTCCAAAAAGGCAACCTGGTTGCTGACAAAACTCAAAACTGTTGACACAGTCTAGGACCTTTACTTCCACATCACCAACTTGGCATTGCTGGGAAATCTCAGACACTTATCCGCACTCAGGAGAACAGAGGCTCAGAGAGAAAACGAAGGAAGAAGAGAGAAGAAGTATAGTGTGCATGGGAGTATCTATGTAAGTGTGAGGGTACTGCATGCTGACTTCATCAGGGTCAGCATACAGTGACAAGAGATAGAAGGAGAAAAGACAAAAGCCAAGAATCGGGTGCACACCCTCTCTGAATTCTGACCTCCTAAGGCCTCCTATACTGAACAATTAAGACCCCATCAAAACCCAAGCCGGACCACTACCATTGACCTATGACACTTCCACCCCCTTCAGGACTGAATAACACTCAACACAACTCCGACCATCCCCACATGATCCTCTCCGCCATGCCAACCCCACAGGACCGCCCCTACACGTCACCCTCACTGGTGATCACCACCTACTCCTACCGCTGCCACTCACATATGCGTCCATACGACTAAACAAGGTGTCACTAACCTTGATATGTGAGTGACCACACTACTACTGTCCACATTGTGGACCGACCAGCCATATGCAACAAAACAAGGCATCAACAAAATCCTTGACATATTACTGGCCCACATCCCTACATTAGGGCGGACAGACCCAATTAGCAAGGCAGAGAAGACCGCATCGAGGGCATGCAAACATCAATCCCATATCTCTTACTTACCAGTTCGACTACACACCGTAACTAGAGGGGGGGTTACTTCTCTACTGAACAGCCTATACAACACTCTCTCTTAACCGAAAACAAACACCAGGGACTTCAACCGAGAATGCGGCATGGTAATTTAACAAACAAAATTCAATATCAATAATAAATTAGCTGATGAACAAACCAGGTTGGCAGTGAAATTGGTATATCAAACATAGAACAGTTTCCTTTTCAATTCAGTAGGCTGGACTCTGACCCCCAAAATTTACATAATTACCAGAACACAAACAACAATCTAATACTAACATGACAACACAGACAGAAAAGACTTGCCTCCATTCAAGTGACCTCCAGGTTCCCAGCGAAGCAAGAGCTCGAGAGGCTTGACATGCCGAGCAAGCTCCCCCATGACACCAAACAGGACAACAAGTAACACAGCACATCATATGACATATCAAAACCTCACAACTATACACCTAACCACAACATAAATATCAACATCACTAATTCAAAATGTCATATACGATATCTACTCTTTGCCATCGTCAATAACACTGACTACAGGCCCGACCATACCGCATCCAACAAGGAAATAAATCCGAGTATGCCTAAGTCGGGAACAATTCACCCACTTATCTAACTCAATCTAACTTCACTACCTACAAGGACCTCCGGCGATCTAAATAATCTTAACAGTCCGAATATTCAAGGAAAGCAGTGTGTGCAACCCATCCTTGTACATGGTTATAACTGCCCAATACGAGCACAACAACAAAAATAATAATAATAATAACCATAATACACATACCATAACTCAACACAAACATCAAACTCAAACATTAATAACATTCTTAGTGGACACAAGCGTCCTACACCCTATCCCAATTACAGGACCCGCCTTTGTCAACTCATTGCACCGTCAGACCCAAAAATTTGCTTATCTTCTTTTTGTTACCCACTTGAAAATGTCCCACAGTTTTGCAAGTCCTGTTACATAATCGAACCATGCTCTGCCACCATTTGAGCCGCCTCATTACGCCTTCTCAAGTTTTTTTTTTTTAAGGGAAGGCGTCCCATAAAATTTATAACTAGGCCAATGACCTAGACGAAGCATAAAATATACCAGGCCCATTGTGACAGGACTTGCAAATGAAACGCATGATTAACATATTAAGATTTTATTTGCGTTTGATCTCAGTGTGAATATCATATGTACATAATACATATATAACATTACAACGGAACACAGGATGATAAGCTATGTTGTTTATATCTGAGCACATGGATGACATGACGAGCATTTTCTTGTTTAAATTTGTTTTATGTAATATTTTGTCTTTTAGCCGTAAGTTTTGTATTTAGAAATGGATAAGCATGTAGGGTATCCCAAACTCTTCATAAAAAGGTGTTCTATATTGTCATGTATTTTTTGTGTGAATTTGTGCGCATGTGCGGGTGTGATAATCTGTGATCGCTATAGCTTCAGTGGTAGTTAACCGATTGACATGAAACTTTGACAAGGGATTATTTAGGTAAATAGCTTCAATTTGTGTATACTCTGAGGTTCATAACTATTTTAGAAATATGTTTTTTTTAAGTGAAGAAACACTCAATTGTAACTCTTATCAATGATAGGGTAATAAAATTTGTAGATAATTTCCATGCAGGACTTTGCTAAATTATACAAAGTTTTTCATGAAATTTGTATATCTGTTTGTTCCATCAATCATGTGACTTGGGCTTAGCCTATCAGAATACACTAAATTCAGTGAGATTCATATGTTGTAGAGTTAGGATGGACACAGTCTGTCTGTAGAAGTTGCAAGGGGAAGTTGTGCCCGGTGAAGAGAGTTGTTCTCTTACGAACGTAGAAATATCATATATAAAATAAACCTTGGTAATTCTTAACGAAGTTTTGCGTTAAGAACCGAGTGGGTAAAATATTTACGTAAAATTTAAAATATAATATAGTGCTGTTTTCGTGTAAGTTAAGATATCTGCTTAGGGAACTTAAAGACACTTCAAGATATCGTGGAGGGTGTACCTTAAATGCACCGCATTAGTTAATACCCATATTAATCCTGAGATTATGAGAATATAAAATATAAATTAATAATAAACTGTACGAGTGAAATGTATAATCATTGTGAGTGAACAATTAATGAAGAAACTAATTAATGTTAGCAGTCAAATGTAACAACGAGACTCACTGAAATATCGCCGCTGGAGTCGCCTGCCGTAGAAGAGGACGATGAGACGAAGAGGACGCCAGGAAGGAGTGATGCTGTAGAAGAGGACGCCAGGACGAAGAGGACACCAGGAAGGAGTGATGCAGAAGAAGAGGATGGCAGGACGGGAGCGACGAGAGGAGAGGAGGACGTTGCAGAAACCAAGTAAAATCGATTTGTATTATCGAACAATACAAACAATTATTTCTATTATCAATACATGACAATTTATAATACAATATACATCTTTAAAAACAATATTTGTGTATATAATAAATAATTTTTCATCTCCTCCATAATAGACTTGTTTGTGATTTTTACACACTCACTATATCCTTATTAGTATAATAAAATTTGATTTGTTGCAATATATATATTGCAACGTGACAAATGGTCTCAATATAGGTGAATATAAAGAATAATGGGTATCAGCTATTATAAGTGTTCCAATGAATAAAGGAATGCTTGAAAATAAATAGTGTTAATAAAATAATTAGAATTAATAGAAGAAAATTAGAAAATAAGACAATGTAGAACCATGAAAATATAATTTACATATGAGTGAGGTGTTGTGTAATGTGAGTAACGAATAGAATGTTCGGGAAATACATTCATGTGCTATAAGGTGTGTTCTAGAACATCCAAGAAGAGGAAATTGGAAACACGTGGCCACTACTAATTACATTAAAGTAATTGAAACGACGCCTACGCGCATTGCGGTGGTGACGTCACTCGGCAGTGCAGCGCTTTACATTCAGCTGCATTATAAAAGGAGTAGCCAGTTTTCTCGAAACTCTCTCTCTCTGATAACTCTCTGAAAGCAGTCTCTCTGAAAGTTTGTCAGCGAAGTTGGTCGCAGTGGGAAGCGATTCCAGACAACATTAATTCCAGACATCCTTGGGTCTGTAGAGTCGAGTTAGCGGCGATTGTCAACAGGATACTAGCACGGAGTGTGAGATATTCAACTACCATTCCTGGGCATCGTTTGCTGATCATAGCGATCGGAATACGGAGACCTGGAGCAAGGCACTACCTGGAGGCGATTGCTGGAACGTGGACCAAGACGACGGATCGCTGGAGGCCGGATCGAGATCGTCGACCGGGAGGACAGAGAGGACGACCAAACAGGGAAGCAAAAATTAACTCATTATCAAATTGTAAAAGAACATTAATTTTTAAATAATTTTGTTTAATAAAAGAAGATTTTTGAACATTTAAATAAATTCATAAAACTGTGTAAAGCAAGAAAGCATTTCTTGAAAGACATTTCAAGTAAAAATTTTAACAACAACAAGTTAATTGTATATAAAATGTTTAAAGAACATTTTAATACTAAGTGTACAAGAAAGAACAATAAATGTATTAAATTTTCACTAATTGTGCATTCTTTTCTGCAAGTCTGGTATGGGCTCGAATCTGTTACCTTGCAGAAAATGGCGCTCGCAACGATGGGGCAGTAAAAGTGCAAGTTAAATAAATTAAATATAACCAGAAAAAAAGGTACTTGTAACTTTAAGGCATTGAACTATAGCCCAATAAATAAAAAAAAATTAGAGTGCAAATTAGTGAAAGGTACAATTATTGCAAAGTATATGTTAGAACAGGAACTGTACATTTTATATGTGTAGTTAGGACGATTTTATCATTTAATTAATTTTATGTGTGTGTAATTAGGACAATTATTATCCTTTAGTTAATTTATATGTGTTAGTGTAGGACTGTGAATTTTAGGATTAAATATAACGTATATTTTAGGAAAAATATTCGAACTGCTAGTGCTAAATAAAAATAACTATTTTTACACAAACTAAATAAGAACTAACTAATTTTATAAGTAAAAAAAATTAAAAAATGGTGGAACTAGCTGAAATGATGCGTATGTTACAAGAAATGATAGCCGAAAGAAAAAAAAATCATAACGAACTTATAGCGGACATGCGAAAACATAATGCAGAAATACAGAAACATCACGACAACCGTCAAGCTGAAAGCCGTGAACTTATAGCGGACATGCGAAAACACAATGCCGAATTTATAGCAGACAAGCGTAAACGCGATGCCGAATTTATAGCGGAAATGCAACAACGCGATGCAGAGAGTAATGATGAATTTATAAATGACATACAAACACAATTCACCAAGATTAATGAACCGTTAACAGAGCATTTAGAGCTATATAAAAAACAATGGGAGGAGGTAACGCCCATAGCAAAATTCAATACACAGACGACACGCATACGCCATCAGATAAACCTGATACAGCACAACCGAATACTGTTACAAGCTGTCAAGGTCACATACAAAATAATACACCGCTACTTAGCCAACAAAAAACGGAAGTAGAACTAATAGAAAATTACCAAGTAGAAATAGAAAAATCACCTACAGTATTAGAAGTTGTGGAGAATGAACCAAAAGCGCTAATCCCTAAACACCATTATAGCACTAGTACAGATTTGAATAAAGACAGTAAGATCGCTATAAATCATAGCATTAAATGCAATAGTAACGTAATTGAATGTGGGGATGCTTGTTACAAAACTAGTGGTATCCATCCATGTGATGTGCATGACACAGTATTAGAAAGTGACAAGAATCACGCGGAAAATTTTGAACGTAATACTACATGTCCTACACTCGATGCATATGCAAAGAATGTTAAAGCACACAGTTTAATTAACACAGAATCAGAAATATCCGCTGGTAGTGAAGATTGTATTCAAATAAATAAGAACATTAAAGCACACAGTTTAACTGACACAGAACCGGAAATATCAGCTGGTAGTGAAGATTGTATTCAAGTACATGAGAACGTTAAAGCACACAGTGTAATTGACACAGAACTGGAAATATCAGCTGGTAGTGAAGATTGTATTCAAATAAATAATAATTACGTTAAAAACACTACAACGATATCCACGAATAAATTACAGATTCGGACGGCGAATAAAAATAAAATGCTAGCCACTGAACAAGTAAATATTAAATTAAAATACGATGAACAGAAAGTGAATAGTCCGGCGGTGATAATAATAAAACTCATGTGTATTATTGTACTGGGAATCGATGTTTTAATGAAATGTCAGGCTCAAATCAATTTGGCTAAGAGTTGTATGCATAGAGTTATAAGTGATCATAAAAGTTAGCTGTGCAAAGATAACAATGTAAATAACAGCGAACGACCTACATGTGCTTTGAATGAGATACGGCGGCTTAGCATATCGATTAAATTTGACCAGACAATGAATACTGATAATTATTTAAATCTGCAACAAGCCAATTTGTTAGAAAATCTTATAGAGCCGCATTGGAAAAATATTAATGTCCATAAAAGAAATCCATAAAAGAAAAAAGCCCCGAATAAAATAATAATAATAATGATAGTACAATCGAATGCAGAATGCACCTACTGTTATGCAACTCGCTCAGAAAAGAAAACCACTATGTGTGAATGAATGGACAGTAGGCCTATATTAGCTGAAAGATTAAAAAAAAAAAAAACTTATAGATATTGTTGCCACATTGCATAGTGTTAAGAAAGACATTAAATGAATAGTTAATTACGTTCTAGTTTGTGAAGATTTCTTATTATGTTTTGCATTATATTATGTGTTTAGAAAGTTATATAAGAAGAATGTTTTAAGTATAAAAAAGAGAAAAAAAATTAAATTTTCGAAGAAAATACATTTTTTTTATGCAACGTGGGAAGTGTATATATGTAACATAATTTTGGGAAGCGCTTGGAGGGTAGGGGCTGATGGTCGGATTTGTTTCATGTAGGGCTTTTGTTTGTGTGTCATTATGTGTTTGACTTTGTTGACTAGTTGTTTTACTGTGTTTTGGTATTGTCGGTGGGGTCGTGTTTTAGTTCTGTGATGTTGTTCTGTTCCATGGAGTTTTGTACTTTTTTGTGTAGGTTGTCTGTGGGGATGATTACAGTCGTGTTGCCTTTGTCTGCTTTTACAAATGTGCGATTTTACAATTTCTCCAAGCGCTTCCCAAAATCCATAAAGAAGATATTCCGATCCGCCCCATTATCAACTACCGTAATACCCCTGCACACAAACTCACAAAATATCTAGACAAAATTATCAGACAACACACACAACTAGACAACAACATTGCAGTAAAAAACAACACAGACCTAGTAACAAAAATAAAAGACATACACATCCCCCATAATGCCACATTAGCCTCCTTTGACATTAAAAACCTGTACACAAACATCCCCATCTCTGAAACAATCACCATCCTACAAAACAAACTCAAACAGAACAACACACCAGACGAACTTATCAACGAAATAACAGAAACTCTGAACATTATCACAAAACAAAACTACTTTACTTATAACAATAAATACTACACACAGAATGATGGCCTACCCATGGGCTCCCCCATATCCAGCATTCTAGCAGAAGTCTTCCTCCAACACTTAGAAAAAACAAAAATACTCACAAACAATGACAGACACTCACATAAAATACTAAATTGGCACAGATACGTTGATGACATTCTAATACTATACAGGGGAAACAAAAGACAATGTGAACAGTTACTA